>JANCMC010026410.1:364375-428336 GCA_024363005.1 Charaxes varanes
CAAAATTTATTTCATCGACTTAGATTTGTAAGCACTTTTGTAGTAGTCAATTTCTAGTGTTTTTTTTTCATTATCCTATACGATTATAGTGATAATCTAAAGCAGAGGGGCCCCTAAACTGTAAAGATAACGGAACACCAACCATATACTTTTTATTTTACCCCATTTCAACCCCATATCAAATGATTACAAATCAACAATGAAATTTACATAAGAACATTTTTTTTAAAGACATGAGTATAAATAATCGAAACATGTTATTCTTAACTTAAAGTTTTAATGCGAATAATGGAATTGTTATATAGTATTATGTATTTTTTTTTTATTATTCGGAATTGAGAACTTCTCAACGCATATTTTGGGGCTATTTTAGAATAATATGTCATCTTGGTATTATTTAATAGCTAACAATAAAGAATTTTGGCGAAGCACTGGTAGCTATTCTTGGCTACTTGAATATTCTACGGAACCCCTAGGTTCTGTGGCATACAGTTTGGGAATCCCTGATGACGTAATAGTTATTTGTACATAATACTATGTTTTTGACTATGTACTGTATTTTTACTACATTTCTTATGACCAAAATATACCTCTAGAACTTTTTTATCATTATAGAACTTTCATTAGAATTTGAAGTGAAAATCCACATCCGCTAAAAGGGATATAAGACTCTGTTTATTTAGTTCACATTTATATAAAACCAGCTGAACGCAGATTCGCTGTGACTCTAGAATTGGATTTTCTGTTCCCGCAAGAATTACTGAATAAAATGTATATATAAAGTCGTGCAGTATGTATTAGTAAAAGCAGGCTAGTGCGAGTCAGACTCGCGCGCTGATGGTTCCGTATCAACAAATTATTATTTAAATATATATTTAAATACATTGTACACTAGCGAACCCTGCAGATGCTGTCGCGGGCTTTTTTTGTAGAACTATTTAAGATAAATATTTCCTTCATACATTATATACGCGTAACTCTACCGATTTTTGCAGCGCACGCTAGAATAGCTCGCTGATGGCAGAATTTTCTTCTACTTACTTGACATTTATCGTCATATTTAGGACAATTCATAATATCTTTCTAATTTATAGCCTATGTGTTATTCTGTTGTATAAACTATATTATTGTAAAGTTTTATTAAAATCCATTCAGTACTTTCTGCGTGTCAGAGCGTCAAACATACATATATGTTTATTAAACTTTTTTTTTTTTTTTTTAGTTTTACTTTCTATATAAAATTTCATATACTGCGTTGGCAGCAGTTGCATCAGGTACGGTCCTAGGGATGGAAAAAGACGTAGAGGAAGGCAGGTAAAAAGGTGGGAAGATGATCTCCCTAAGGGCTGGAGGAGGTTAGCAATGGATCGACAAAAATGGAGGGAACTTGAGGAGGCCTATGTCGCAAGACAACCTGACCTGGTGCCTGATAAAGATTACTTTAACTCTATTTTGAATGATGAATTGTGTATAGGTTAGAGCAAATAAATGCTATTTTTATTTTATTTACTATATATATATATATATATTTATTATACATGTAAACCTTACTCATGAATCTCTATATCTGTTAACGAAAACCGCATGTTAATCCGTTCAGTAGTTTTTGAGTTTATCGCGAACGTACAAACAGACAGATGGCATCCCATTCTTGAGCGCGCAATGTATCGTGAACATTGGGAAGCAATCGTCAACAAAAATGATAGCGTTAGGGCGTATTTAGTGTCGCCGATACCAAACTATAGTATATGTGGCTGGCCCGTTGACGCAGTGGGCAGAAGCCATGGTCACTACCATGCCTTCCGCTCCGGGGGGTCGTGATTTCGATTCCCGCCTCGAGTCTGGGTGTATTATTTATACGTAAGTATTAATATATTCTAACAAAAAAATATTTGTGTATAACAAGCATCTGTTAACTATAACACAGGCGTTAAGTTGTCTACCTTAGGAACAGACATCCGTGTGTCATATAGTCCTGTATTATTTATTTATTTATTTATATGTAGCGTTGAAATAGAACATTACTCGATGACAAAGCATCGCGTTGTAAAAGGCTGTAGTGTGAACACATATTCGGGAGTTCATATGTTATATTTGAACGCTTTTTTAACGCGCGGTAAAAAAGCTCTCGTCCGCTTAGATTGCAGAGGTTGTTGCTGTGGGGCGAGTTAAGATGACCGATTGCCATCTGAAGTCATCCTCGGAACCACCACGATCTCTGCAATCTAACGACTAATATCACTCAGTGATATTAATCGGGTCCCACTGTTTTACGTGCCTACCGAAACGCGGAGGTCGGATATCAAATATAAACCAGTATTAGAACAGGTCACCCATCTATCAGCCGGTCTTAGCAAGAGCTACTTAACCTAGAGATCGACTCAAATGCTAGATTAGGCCACGACCTCCTCAATTTCGTAATGGAGGACTAAATGGTGATAAAACTCCATTGTGCTCGCGTATCAGGGTCGATGTCAGGTCACACTACTATACCTACGTGTATAACTCGGAGACCTATATTTATAGCTGGTATTTGTGCTAATTATGAATTTGATTTTCTTTCAATGTTTACATTGTCTTTATTACTGTTCCGCTTAGTTTTTTTTGTCTTATATACATACATCCCCACATCCACTTGCATACATGCACTTTTTTTTTTCCTTGGACGTCTAAGGTACGCTAGCAGAAAAGGCTTTTAGCATTAACCTGCAACATTTTTTTTTATTTGTCCAATAAAGTTAATGAAAAAGAAATCTCGAAAATTACGGGACGTACAGATAAAATTTAGCAAGAAAGTACGTTATAGTTAGCAGACATCCGCTAAGAACGGTTTCCCCGAAGGTCAGGAAAGAGTTGAGGTTGAGAAAGGATTTCCTTCACAATTGGGGAAATTTGAAGGCAAGTTTAATTTTACGCAGGACAAGTCGCAGAACACAGTTAATATTATCATATAGCTATGTGATAATATTAGCTGTTTCCACTCAAATAAAATTATAAAATTGTGCTTAATTTTGGTGTAAGTATTTTTTGATTCTATTGCAAATTTTTGAGTCAAGGGATTGATAAGAGATCTTCTGCATTTTAATACATGCTTTCAAACGTTGAGTCATTAAGGCTATTAAGAGGTATTGTATTTGTCAAGACATCACATTAAATTTTGTTATGTCCATCAAATTCTTTCAATGCTGTGAAACTCGGTCATTTGTAGTAAACCTACGCCATAAACATCCCGCACGCATCAATATTACAACACGCATCAATATTATCTTTTACCGCATGTATCATGGGGAGTGCTCTGAGGAGTTGTTCGGACTAATACCGGCAGCTGTATTCCACCACAGGACATCTCGTCAGAATTTTTGAAATTTCACCCTCACCACCTTGGATGTCCTAAAATCCACAACCGTGCCTTCCGAAACACGGAGGAGGTCGGATATCAAATATAAAGCAGAGCTAGAATGGGTCACCCATCTATCACCCGGTGGCAGTCGGAGCAACTTAACTTAGCGATCAACTCAAATGCCGACCACTGATTAAGCCACGACCTCCTCCTAAAAAGTATTCCTAATGTTCTTTTAAAAAATTTAAAAAAAAAATATTCAGTAAGTATAGTCGAATGAATAGGAAATGGGAGCCTTTGATCTTTTCATCTAAATAGTCTAGATGTAGGCGTATTGTGTTGTCGCAAAATGTATTGTCCTTCCCTACGTCAAAAGCATCATTTTCAGTTTTTTTTTTATTTAAAAGAATATTAGAAATACTTTTTAGGTATGTCTAATATTCCCTTATTCCCCTCCAACTAAGCTTGAATTAAAAGCTTGTATTAGGAGCTTTCAATATCCTCTTAATATTAAAAAGGCGAAAGTTTGCACATATGGATGTATGGATGCATGTATGACGGTCTTTCACGGAAAAACTACTGAATGGATTTTAATAAAAGTTTACAGTAATGTAGTTTATTCATCAGAAATAACACATAGGCTATAAAATATAAAGATATTGTGTGAATTAGTCAAAATATAACGATAATTTTTATTTAGAGGTAGCGCCAAACTTGTAGCCGAATTGGGTCGGGTCCATGGGCGTCAGTTGTCACTTAGCTGCTTGCTACCTGCACGTTTGCCCCTTGTAACACAAAAGAAAAGATAAATGTCAAGTAAATAGGAGAAAGTTCTGCCACCTGCGAGCTATTCTGCGAAAACCGTTAAAGTTACGCGTGTATAGTGTATGAAGGAAATGTTTATTTTAAATAGTTGGTATGGTTATGGTCGATTATATGCATCTTAGTTATATGGTATGGGTACCTTTGCAAAGTTGTTCCAGCATATTATGTTCCAGGTCCGCAGACGGATCCAGGAAGAAAGTGACGTTGTTGAGTGTGGCGAGCGACGCCAGGGCTAGCTCCTCGCGTCGCTCTACAGACGCAATGTGGTCTTTTTCAGACATGTCTTTTGTCTGAAAACAATTTCAACTTGTTCGCAAAGCGTACTATACTATCGAAGACTACATTAAAGATAAAAGTGCTTGGAGTTTAGTCGCTCCAGCTTTGTACTTGACAGTTAACATGCAAAAATGTGAAAGACTAATTTCTGTAAGAACTATTTTTAAAAGAGTGGCCAACGAGTCTCTTGCTGATTCTTCCCGTGGCTCGACTCTTCCGAATCAGTGGTAGCTTTTAAATTGTAGAACATTTTTTTAAAATACAACAGCAAGGTGGCGCATTTGTCTCTGCCAACGGGCGATGTATCAACCAGGTCCCACCACAATACGTTTTGTTTCTACAACTATCTTGTACGGAAATCTTATCTTTTCCCATTTATATTCTTATATTTACACATGAGATTCAGTTTCTATAAATTTGTAGTTTTTGGTGTAGTTGGGACCTGTTTTTTTGCAATGAAACTGATTTATTGCAGTTGGTGTCATTATGACCATACCCAAATGTTTTTATCATGCATACACACCTGTATGATAACTCCTTTTATAAAAGATTATTACATTTTTAATCTCATTACGTCTTCAAATTAAATTAACAGTTAAAATATTTTTTATAAAACACTTCATAGTATATATAAAACACGCCAGGATTAATCTATAGTGGGATTCGCTTTTAATCCATGCTAATGCAACTCGCGTTGACGAGCACGAACATTTTCATCCTAAGTAAAGTCGACTCATCGACACGCTTCGGTCCGAAACGCTCGTGCTAGCCCCTCTACTCACTTTGTGAATAAAGTATACAATCGTAATAAGTAGTTAGTAATTAAAATTTAGTAGGATTTAGACTTCGTTGGCTCGGGCATGTGGAAAGAATGGGAGAGGATCGATCCGTGAAGCGAGCGTACATGGGACGACCGAATGGTCGAAGACCAGTCGAGTGTCCCAAGTATCGCTGGAAGGACCAGGTCGAAAGGGATCTGTGCCAGCTTCAGTTCAGGCCACGCAGTGGCAGGAAACGGCACAGGACCGCAAGAAGTGGCGTCACTTGGCCTTAGGAGTTCATTCAATTCAATTCAAAAAGTTTATTTATCCAGGTACAGCTTCATTTGAATGATTATATAGTGTGACCGGGGACTTTGTGTAGCTGTACAAAGTTTTGTAGTGCTTTGTGAACTTCAAGGTCAAAAATGTATAAACACTTTAAGCTGTCTGGCTCCGGTATGTGGGCAACGGGCTACGAGGGCGATGCAAGACGCAGAAATTTAAAAAGGCTTACAAAATAACAAAAATTACAACTCATTTGTTTGTAAGTTGAATAGACATTAAGAAGAAATATCTTCGATTTTATTTATGATTAAATGTTTATCATTTGTTCTTTTTTGAATTCATGGGACGGCACGCAACTGCAAGCGAGGCCTGAGGTACTGAATCTTAAAATACGTCAACTGTTTACAGAGTTGATAGAAAATCGTTTTTAGTTAGTTATTAATACCACGCCAACACACTTGTAATGTTTTTTTTTCTAAACATATATACTTTACTAGTTACAACATAAACACTTAAGAGACCCACGATAAATATTTTTCAGATATACTAAAAAGCTAGTAGCGTTACATATGTTTAATGTATTCTTCTTTATTTTAAGTTACAACCAAGAAGCCACCTATCAAAAACTTGGATATATGTGTTTATCTTCATGTGGGAGCCAGCCTTGCTTGTTTTATTGTGGATTTGACGCTGGCCGTGCATTTTGGCATGGATCACGAAACATTGAACGGGTTTTTGGTAAATATATTATTAATTGAAAATAGCTCACTATGAGTGTCACTAACAGCGTCTCTAAGAAAAGGTAGAATAAATAAATCTAAGTCTTTGCGTAGCGCAAAGGAGTGAATCTTAAGCCAAAGATTGTATTGTAGATGTCATAAGTCTAGGGGTATTTCAATACTATTTCCAATCTATCCGTGACTCATTTTATGAGCTAATGTAAAAGATATTTACAACCTATTAATAACTCCTAACATTTTTTCTTTTGCTTATTAAGAACTTGAACTCTCCGGGGTTGGTATTGAATTATGAAGTGGATATGATCCGTCGTGGTGCCTTCCTGCTGATGACGGTTGCCCTCAAAGGATACATCGGCCACGCTGTTAATATTGCGCTTCTTGTCTTACTCACTATTAGCATTGTGAAATACCAACGCGACTTGAATAAAAACCAGGTAATATCATTGGTTCTCGTTTTTTAGACTGTCAGTGCGTTCCCCTAATACTTCCACAAATAATGGATGGCAGAGAAAAAGTACCTCAGTTAAATGAAATTCGTAAAATGATAGTACATATTTATGTAATTAACAATTCACAGTAATACAATAATTTGAGCTAAGACTTATGTTTACCGTAGGTTTTTAGGATTTTATTACTAAGCACTGTTATAGGTACTTAGTGGTTTTTTACTACATACAAGGATGCCATATGTAATACTCGTATAAGACGATTAAAAAATCTTAAGGTTTAGCACTCACTTTTGCTATTTTTTTCAGCAACCATTGAATCGACATGGAGTAATTAATGCTTTTGAGTGAGTACTACTAACAATTTTTTCTATTTAAATAAACTGAACTATAAAGTCTAATGACGAAGGTATAACTACAGTGAAGAGAATCGATAAATTAAACTTTGCACACCTTTTTTTAAAACATTCTTCTAGGATACTTAATCCTAAAAGAATATAATTCTGAATTCACCATTTAACGCAATATTTGACATGCGCAAACTTTTCCCCACTACGAGTTCCTTATTGTATAGACCATAGCGACGAATACAGAAGAAATACCAAAGAGACGGATACGCATAAGATATTGCAATTTAACTTTCATTCAAGTAAGACCGAGAAGATAGTATCGTTTTTTCGTCTTCTAGCAGTTGTGGTTTTGTTCTTTTTTTACGTATAACACGAGGCAAATGACTTCATTTGAGTCACTACCGTCAATGTCTACAAACATCTGTACACCACAAAGCTCGCAGACGCGTTGCCGCCACTTGTGACAAACTCGTAAATATGCCCTTCTCTTGAAGGTACTTAAGTCATGTGTTTTTCGGAAACACTGAAACTCGCAACTGTATCCACAGTAATGTAAGAAATTACGAGAAAATCACGCGGTTTTGGAGTTTTGGACATCGTGATGGCGAATTTTTTTTTATGAAACTAAGGGCAAATGGGTAGGTGATTCATCACCTAAGTGACTAACGACACCCATATGTGACACCCTACTGAAATTCAGCTGCGGGTAATAGTCCAAGCAATTTTGGTGGCAGTGTTGGTGATATTAGTGGTTGTGGTCGTTTGGTGGTGGCAGTTTATATTTGGTACCACGGCGAGCGTCTCACCCACCGCAGACGGTAAGCTCCTTGCTCCGTGCGTATCTTGATAGAGGCACCCTCCGCTGCCTTCACGGTTTCCTTCACCTGGTGAATTATACAACAAATATTTTACCAAATTTCCAAGGCTCTGAATAGGGTAGTTGTCACTAAAATAAATTCTAATAACATTTTGTTTTGGATAGTTGATAAGTATGAAATTTTGTTTTGGATAGTAGATCTAAATATTACATAAATCAAGTGGTATAACTCAAACATTTCAGATTGTTTAATATTTTGGAACATTTAAATTAAATACGACATAAATTACGTAACGCCGATCGGCAATCAGAACGCATGACGTCACGTCTTGCCATACAAATTAATTTTTCTAACGTACATTCCAATCGCACTCGAGTGCAGCTGTTTGGCAAGACGTTAAGTCAAAAAGTTCGCCATGATATTTCAGAGCATTTTGCCGCTAAAATTTAAATTGATTTTAAAAACACAAAACTAACCACATAAAAGTGTGTTTGTCGCTGAAATATGATTTAGGTTTAGTTTACAGCAAGATATTTTACTAACTACTTTCTGAAAAATAGTCAACTAGCCTAATTGTGGATTCATTCAACATAAATGTATTTATTTATGAAAAAAATCAAAAAAATTGGAACCCAATGTTGGACTCAAAATTGGAAGATTCATTTCAACATCAAGTTAAGGTAAGGTTAAGTCGGTAGGAGGCAAAACACCACTAATGTGAGAGCATCGTGAGACGTAGAATCTTGTACAATTATAGTCTTATTCCAAAAAGGACAATAAAAGCCACTTTAGGAGTCAGAACTATAAAATCAATCCGAAATTCAAGTCTTTCGAAGGTGAGGGTAAAGGTACAATAGATAGAGACAAATAACAAAGAAAAGAATATCTTACGCTCTGCATCAAGTTCTGTGCGTTGCCGACGAGCATTTCAGTAGCTTCTTGATCCTCTTCGCTACCTGTATTAAAAACATTAACAATTAAAACAGCTATTTGTACGGTTAAATAATGGTACAGTCTTCAGATTTTTTTCTTCTATCTTAATCTAATTTTTAAAAGAATATTTATATTCTGCTTACATGTCCAATGCATTAGGACAGGTGTCCAAAGTCATCATTTACAGACACAGATTATTAGCAATGTAACAAATCTACACCTATAAATTGGTGATATTTCAATTTAAACAAATTGAATTACGAAATTTGAGTAAAACATTTGTATAGAATTTTAAACCTTATCACTAGTTATATATGGTCTAGAACAGGATCGAAACAACCGGTCTAAATACTTTTTTGAAAGCATGTGCAAGTTTTTATTTTGCAGAATCAAATAATTTTATTATACACTTGATAATATTGATGGCGTGATGCGATCATTTTAATTGATTCAACTGTAATGTAGACGGGGCCTAAGCAAGTCTTATTTAGTGCATAGCGTGGACGCGGCCTGAAGAGGTATTATTGTGTAAGACATGTGGACGTAGCCTAAGCGGGTCTTATTGTATGACTAGTGTGGACGCGGCCCAATGGGGTGTTATTGTGTCACTGTTGTGGACGCGGCCTAAGGGGGTATTATTGTGTAAGTAATGTGGACGCAGCTTAAGCGGGCCTTATTGTATGAGTACCGTGAACGCGGCCTAAAGAGGTATTTATGTGTCACTAATGTGGACGCGGCCTAAGGGGGTGTTATTGTGTGAGTACGTAGACGCGGCTAAGGAAGTCTTATTGTGTGAATGGCGTGGACGCGGCCGAAAGGGGTATTAATGTGTCACTAATGTGGACGCTTCGCGCAAGTGCTCATTCAGACAGGATACAACTACTGACAACTCGCGTTTAAATACTTACTAAAAAACATAGCATGTATCTTCTACGTTAATTATTTTTAGTACCTTACCAAACTTGCCGTTAGGGGCCATATACATTTCAAATTTACAAAAGTTTATTTTGAAAGCGGGAAATATGAAAAAATAAAACACAATATGTCCATAAATATTTATTAATACAATAGAAAATATAACATCATTTTCCATTTTTCAATATTAGTAATAATACAATTATATTCCATAATATGGAATATGTGTAACATGTGAAACTACATAAAGATGATTTACTACCATATGCTTCCCATACGAGACATTAAAGATTCTTTTATTCGTTATATAAGAGCAATAATCATACACGGAGAATCCTTATATTCATATATATACTATTAAGTTGTCTACCTTAGGAACAGACGTCCGTGTGTCATATAGTCCTATATATATATATATATATATATATATTTTCTTATATCACATGCGCACGTATATACATTTTTTTACATTATCGAGTTTTGTATAATTAACTAGAAACAAAATATTATTAAGCGAGGTAATGAAATTTCACTTTAATTTTTATATACATAAAGATATTAGGCTGGCCCGTTGGCGCAGTGGGCAGTGACCCTGCCTTCTGCTCCGGGGATCGTGGGTACGATTCCCACCTCGAGTCTGGGTGTATTATCCATATGTATGTAATTATATATTTCTAAAAAAAAAATATCTGTGTATAACAGGCGGCATATTAGAGGCCAGAGTTTAATCAGTGGCCGGTTTTTGCAACGAGTCGATCACAAGGTTAAATAGCGCTTATCGGACATTGGCGACGCATAGCCTTAAACATAACCTTATGGAAAGAGGGTAGAGAGCCTTTGCCCTGTAGTGGGACAAAATAGGCTCTAAATAATAATAATAATTTCACGCGTAGTTGCAAGCAGAGCTAGCGTATTATAAAGGGGTAAAGTTTGGGAGTTTATATGTGCCGGGTAATTTTCAATTCTACTGAATTGATTTTGAAATTTCCTTATTGTTATAAAGGATTATTATCCTAGTGCTATTAGCTTTTTAGGGTTCCGTCGTACTACAAGGAGCCCTTATAATTTCGCTTTGTCCATCTGTCCGTCCGTCTGCCCGTAAGGTCCCCCCCCCCCAGTATTTCCTAACTATTAGACGGACGTGCTTGAAATTTTCCATGTTGTTAGAACATGCCAAAAACCCATTAAGATAATTATTTTAAACGAGTGGTGTGGTGTGGTGTGGTGTGGTGTGGTGTGGTGTGATGTGGTGCAAACGAGAGACCACTCTTGAGTAAGCGAAGACAAAAAAGGTCTTTGAAAAAGTATAATAAATACTTTTATATATACATACATAGTGGTATTTTTTATCATGTCAACTTGGGTGCGTCTACTGCTGAACGCAGTAAGTAGTACGCTTAGGTAAGTGTAATACGCTGTCTGCATATTTTTTTTTGTTACAAGGGAGCAAACGAGCACGTGTTAAGGTATGGTTTGCGCGAGTACGCTATGATATCATCTAATACATGTGCGTGTAAAGGTGTAAATCGTTTGGCAATGGTGTTTCGTGAGGTTTTATTTTAGTAATTTAATATATTAATAATGCAAATTTTATAATTAGGTCCCCTAGTAGATAATTCTTTACTCAATAAGTGGGTTCGGTACGTGTGCTTCCCCCCTCTTAGTTGCGTGTCTTGTCGCGGAGGGGGGGGGTTGTAGGAGGGGGGGGGGGGGGGGGGGGGGGGGGGGGGGGACAGGGTTTCACCAAAATGTGACATTGCGTGATAACGGGCAAAGAGGGGGTGATCAAAAGCTTTGTGATGTCACATTCCAAAATAAAAACTTAAAAAAAAGCTTAAAAAGAATTTGAATTTGCAGTTTACTTTTCATTATTTTTAATACATGCATAAGACTAAAAAAATGTGATGGCAAATCAAGAGGGAAGGGATTTCTAAAATTTGACAACCTGTCACAAGGATAAGGGAGGAGGGGGGGATGTTAATAATAGTAAAGCTTCTGTGGCGTAATATGCGATGATAACTCTTAATGTGTGATGATCTCTGAGGCATTTACATAGATTTCTTGGTAAATATGAAGTATTTAAGTTTTACAGTGGTATAGAATCCGCGCCATTTTTTCGGTTTATACAGTCGAATTTTAATTTCAGTGAGTATATTTTTGATCCAATGCATATATTTTATGTGAGACATTAAACCTCTGTAGTAATTTTATATCAAAATAAAAAACTGTGTATTATTGAAAAACTGTGCAACAATAAAATGTCATACAACATTTCCGCACTGTTTTGGTTCGAAGCAGAAAATATGTACTTTGTGATCAAGATCAGTCGTCAATTAATATATAGCTACTAGGCGTTATCCCGGTCTAATACTAGGGTCTGTTTAGATTGCAGAGGATGTGTCTGCAGATCGAGCTAAAATGACCAACTGGTGGCTGACGTCATCTCTGGAACCTCCACAATTTCTACAATCTCAGAACTAAGCGAATCGCCCACCGCACCGCCTCCGCGATCTTCAAACGCCTCTCGTTAACCACCTACAGCACCTACTCTCTCGTACGTACTCCGCATTCATTCATCACCACCGCACTCCGCCCGCCCTCCCTCCGCCGCGCTCCAAATAGTATCCGCCCATCGTGATCACGCGAGACGGTACGAGTTCCCCACGCAGCTTAGTCACTACGCGCGCAAATCTGTCACGGGACGTCTGCGGAGCGCTCTCGTTATTATGCGTATCGCCGCGACATGTCAAAGTTCCCTCGACCGTCCAAATCGAAAAGTGTTGACAATGAATACGTGCATATCAGGTGTCTCATCGCTAATATACATAAACCCAGGAACGAGTCCAGGCCGCCCGAGTCCGGCGAGCCGCCGTTGGAAGTGGTCCGGGAATCGCCGACTTCGTCAGATCATACTAGCGGAGCGGCAGACGTTGTCCTGCCCGTACATAACTCCTAGTGCGTGAGTCTGATTCGAACTTGCCTGGTTATTGTCTAGTTAATACTGCTAAATTTCACGATTTTTAGGCAACGCTTTTCGGGTTTCAATAACCCTAGATGCTCTTTTTCTATGTTATAAGGTAATGGCGTTTTATCTAACTGTCCACCGACGCTCATGGACATCTCCGTCACCAGGACGCGCGCAGATGCGTTGCCAGGTCTATGACTCTCACAAACTGAACGAAACGCGACAACAATATCATCACTTGATGTGACAGCATTGCCGCCATTATACGTCAATCTTATGTGAGTGAGGTCGTAGGTAATTTTTCACTTCATATGCCCAAAGTGCCTAAAAAGTTTTCATTTCAGATGCCCAAAGTGCCTAAAGAAGAAGTTCTATAAAACTTTGCGCAGCTACACAAAGTACCCGGTCACACTACATGATCACTGAAATGATCATTCAAATGAAGCTACGCCTGGCTCCGGCATTATCCGAATCGTAAGAAATCTTGTTTATTTATTATATTTTTGATTTACGTATCATTTGACATCGTCATGAGTTGCACGTATTTGTTTATTAAAGCCATTGAAATTATAACAATACAGTATTGTTTTCCCTACAATGTAGATATGTACATTACACATATAAACTGGCTGGCCCGTTGGCGCAGTGGGCAGTGACCCTACCTTCTGCTCCGGGGGTCGTGGGTTCGATTCCCATCTCGAGTCTGGGTGTATTGTCCATATGTATGTAATTATATATTTCAAAAAAATATATATTTGTGTATAACAGGCGGCTGTTACCTATAGCACAGGTAATATAAGTGGAACTAATCAATTACCAAATCCTCCAATTATAATAGGCATAACTATAAAAAAAATTATAATAAAAGGGAGTGTTAGCAATCTTTTTCTGCTTTCGGTTTTTTACACTTGTTAGATGTTTTGCGAAACTCACTACACCTCACTTTTTTAATTCTTTGTCCATTTTCTATGTATAACTATTTTTTAAGAATTTTAGCTTCTTTGTTTGGTTGCTTGGAAGCGCTCAACTCAGGAATTATTGGTCCTATTTGAAAAAATTCTGTCAGTGTTAGATACCCCATTTATTGGAGAAGGCTATAGGCTTTATATCACCACGATAAAAATTTTCACCTAATTTTGCATGGACGCAGTCGCGGGTAACAACAAGTGTTTATATCCCCGTTTTCCCTATTACTAAACTTATTAAAAGTGTGTGTTAGAGAGTGGGTGCGACAATGCCCCAGTGGCGTTAGGGTTTAAACAGGGTACCTTGAGGATTTCAGTTCATTCCTTCTACCGTAGAACTAAGGATACTGACAATAAGAAACGATATAAAAATAATGTTTCAATAGATCCGTTTTCATACAATCCGTATTCAAGCGAATACGGATTTTATTGATTTCTTTATAAAGGTTAAAACCGCAAACTGGTACGTGCTTAAGTGACACTTTGATTCATTAAGCACTTACCCATACTGCGCTCTAAGCACACATAACTTATATCTGAGAAACTGAAATCAAGTCAAGTTGGAAACGCAAACTTCTCAGCATACTCGGCTAAATTACATTGATGCGGGCAAAGAGTTAACACTTTGCATCAAATTGCAAGCAAAGAGCTCTGGCAAATTTAATTTCAGGGTATTCTATACATAAACACGCATGTACATACAATTAGTAATTGTATTTTAAAGTATAAATAAATATATACAGGACTATATGACACACGGACATCTGTTCCTAAGGTAGACAACTTAATGCCTGCGTTAAAGGTAACGCCTGTTATACCCGAATATTTTTTTATTTAGAAATATATAATTACATACATATGGGCTGTCGAAGCACCAAGGAGATTTCATATGTACGCGAGCTGGCATGTGTAATATTTAAGAGTTTAAAAAAAAAATATTGTCATTCAAATTTTTATATAATTGATGATGTTCTTTTTTCAAATCTAGAAGTACATTTTATTACAAGCATGTAAAATTCTAATGTAAAATTTACAGAAAATATAATTATGAAGATTTTTTAACGCAAGCTTCTTTAAGGACTTTTAGAAGGGACTTCCAATTTATTTAAGTGCGGTTTCGCTGCTCCATCCCAAACACATATGTGTATTAAATAGTGTTATATGTGTCATGTGTTGTCGTTCATGGAATAAACCAGTGCGTTTAGCAATATCGCTCATTTTTGACTTAATTTTTTTCCAAGTCGTTTCCAATAAACCACTGGTTAATACGACTCTTATACGTAATCTACGACTGTGAATTGTGGTCAAAACTTGATAAAATTCCGAAATTAGCCTGACTGACGTAAGATATACGTATATAACATCGCAGCAGTGAATTAAGACACGATTAGAAACGCACGCGTGGTTTATTCCATTAATGACAACACATTACCTATATAACAAATAGAAAATTTGAAAATAATACAAAGTAAAAGTTGGCGTGGTGTTTTATTAAATGCGGCTCAAGCGCTCAGCTCGTTAGCCACTCGCGAACTGGGTCGTCTATTGACGGCTCGATCACTCACAAACTCTTAAGCTATCGCAAACTTTAAAACTACTTTATTTCAGCTTCACGCAGCATTTCGTTGTTATTAAAGATGCATCGTGGTTAAAACTGACGCATTCCGGCTTTACTTTAAGACAGTTTAAGAAGATTTTTTTTAAATCAAATAAGTTGAAAAGGACATGCGGTGCACGTGAGTCTTTATTGACGTCCATAGACTGCTGTTATATCAGACTTACAATCGTGCCCTCTGAGAAATAAGGAACGTTTGTGAAGTTTGCATAACTAAAGAAGGTATTTTTGTTATTATCCTGTTAGTGTCCCACAGCTGGGCAAAGGCCTCTCCCATCTTGATGCACCTTCCTCTTTCTTGGATCTCATCTATAACTTCTCCGCAAGGGTATCCAAAAGTAAAATTAGCATGGTTTTTTATTAAATTAATCTTGCAAAAGTGACTTGTTGTTGAAATGTTTTTTCTGCTAAATATTTAAGAAAATTAAAATCATAAACTAAATGGACTAATGTAATTTTTCAATTTAATTAAAACTGTTGCATGTTCTGAGTGTAACGAAACTTAAATTTATAGTTTTTCATAATATTTAACAAAACGCTGAATTTATAAATTCATCTCCGATTGAACGTCATATTTCTTATATATTCTGAACATGTATTCCTTGTCCTAAAGTTGGTATGGAAGAAATCGCTCTTCAGCGATAACATTGCCTTCTGTACTTCTCTTCTGGCTGTATGTTATTATGTGTTAATTTATTTTGTCGTGTACAGTATATATTGAAAGCTGACCCCCACTGGGGAGTCTAGAATCATGTTATGAACCCATGGGACGCATACCCAGTACAATGGCTTTTGCACCCTGTGTATATACATGTATGTATATACATATATAGATTACTCTATGAAGTAATGCTGTATGTAGCAAGGGCACATATATAACGTCGTTAAGCATCATTTTTCGTCGGTCACGACTCAGTAACCACTCAGAAACTGGGTCGCCCATTGACGTTGCGGTCACTTGTAAACTCTTCAGTCTCCACAAACTTACAAAGTGACTTATTTTAAGCTTTAACATCTCTTTCTGCTAATATCTTAATCTTATAAAATCAATTAAATATTAAAGCGTGTAGTTATAATCTTTTAGTTCAGTCAAATTTAACTTTCGTCTCTGGTCAAATAGACAGAAGCAAAAATTAATTTCCTTAGGAAGAGGCAGTCTTCATAAAAGGCATAATTAGATAAATAGATAGTTAGATGGAATGACGGACTGACGGACCAAAACACAAACTTAAAGTTTTGTAGTACAAGATTAAACAGGTTCAGTCAATTACATATTAATTAATTAAAGCCTGTATTTCATTGCTTTAATTTTTTTAATATGTGAAATTATAACAATATAAGGTAAGGTATATTTTGTCCAGTAAAATAATAATTTCAATTGAATCCTGAATCACGCCATTAGGGGTCATCCATAAATTACGTCACACGTTAAAGGAGACAGGGGGTCAAAGGATTTGTGACGTCACATGTCAAAATTAGAAAAAATCAAAACAAAATTGAAAAAAAAATTAAACTGCTTTCTCCTTTTATTTTTTAAATACATGCATAAAATTTAAAAAAAAAATTGTGACGTCACATCAAGGGTATAGAAAATGTGACAATCTGTGACAAGGACGGGGGAGGGGGTTATAAGTCGTAAAATTCGTATGACATAATTTATGAATGACGATTAACGTGAGAATAGCACTTAAGTAATTTTAGTAATTTATATTCCTTCAGAAGTTCAAGGAAGGTTCATAAGAAAGAATGACACTTAAGGTTATTCACAAAAACAAACCATGGACATTAATAATACTAATCTTTATTTTATAAAATCATGTTCCATATAGTTCAACAGTACCCTGACCCCTAAACTAGGTAAGCCCGTATCTTAGGTTCGTTTATGATAATGGCGAATAAAATTGGGCTCAAGAGGGAGCCCTGAGGGTACCTGAAATAGTCTTCATTTCAGATTTACATCCACGAAGCATAACTCTAAAACATCAATTTTTCAAATGGGATTCTATCCAACACAGCAATTCTCTCATCAGCGACTACTCGAGGGAATTTCGACACAATGATAAGCTCGCCCGCTTCTCGCGTCCGCAGCTGCACGCCAGCAACGGCGGCGCGGACGGGCGCACCATCGACCTGCACTTCCTGCGCGTGGGCGAGGCGCGCGAGACGCTCGACCTGTTCCTGGACGCGCACATCCGCCGCCTGCGCGAGGCGCCCGGCCCGCCGGCCCCCCGCCGCGCGCTCACGCTGTTCCTCATCACGGGCCGCGGCCGCCACAGCCCCGCCGGGCCGCGCGTCAAGCCCGCCTCCAAAGAACACCCAGCAACTGAAGAACAAGATGTAATTGGTACTTACAATGTTCTAGGCACCTGATGTGTCGAAGTCGGTCCCATCGTTGTAGGGGGCACTGACCTTTTTGGTTTTGGTTTATTACTTTCAACTAATTCTATTTTTCTCCTTACAGACTGGGAGCAGCCTTCCCTGACGCCAAGGAGCACGTCTTAGCCAAACTGGAAGACGTGACGGAATCTCTCGCAGCCTTAGAGGAAAGAGCGGCCCACAATGAACACCAACTGGAACTGGCCGACCAACTTCAAGCTTACTTCGACAAGTATCAAGAGCTCATGTAAGTATCTTCTTTATCAAAGTACATCCCCTCTTCGAATTGCTCGTTCTGGACCACGAAGACGCAGAGTTCCTGAGTGCCTAGCACGAACAAATACTATGGTTTAATTAAATTTTCGGTCCTTTTTAAATATCTTTTCCTCTAAGTCTAACATTTTTTTAAAACATGAGGCAAACGCGTGTTCGGCGTTCAGCAGTTCATCTATGTGACTACCAATGACTGTGGACACCACCTCGCTAGCAGTCCTTATGGTCTGCTGCTGACTTTATTTGGCGCACCCAGGTACCAGTACCACTTTCTCACATAAGATCGACGTGAAGTAGAGGCAATGCTGTCTCATCAAGTGATGGTATTGTTGTCGCGTTACTTTCAGTTTGTGAGAGTTTCCGGTGTTTCCTTATTTAAAAGCTGTCAACCTACTTACGGTCCTCCACACACGGTATCCGTAGACTCGCCTCACAGGAGGCACCCGCGGAGTACTGACTCTCTATTGGGAGCCCCACCCGGGGCTTCGCAAACTGCTGAGCTCATGCAAATAAACATATTCGATCTTCTACCTACGATTATACTTCTTATGTCGGTGCCATATATAGCTTCATTTAAATGATCGTGTAGATGGCCGGGGACTTTGTGTAGCTGCGCAAAGTTTTGTAGAACTTTGCAGTCGTCAAGGACAAAAATGTACAAACACTGGGCTATGTCTGGCGCCGGCTTAATAAAAATTTATTGAAGGACAAATAAAAAATATTGCGTGTACCCTAAAGCATTCTAAGTTTGACAACGAAGAGAGTGAAGTTTAAAACGTAGAATTAAGTTCTATAAAAGAACTTAACACGAGCTAAATCAGGGACCCACGTCTAGTTTACGTATGGCGGTAAATATATCGAGCTGCATCTGTCTCATATATTAGTGGCAGATGTTACAAAACGCGTAATCTCTGCCATATACGTAAATAATCGTTTATATAGCTGTTATTAGTCGAATCGAAACTTCTAATCTCACTTGGAAAGGGTTTGGAGTGATTTAATTTTTTTATGTTTTATCGCAACACAAATTTTGACGTACTTTTGACGAACTTACTTTAGCAATCCTACTTGAGATGATAAATATCTATTTTATTAGACTTCTAATCGTTTATGTAGCTGTTATTAGGAAAAAAAACTTCTAATCTCATTAGTAAAAACGGGTTTAGATTGATTTTTATTTTATTTTAATTATCGCAACACACATTTTTACGTACTTCTAGCAACCCTACTTGAGATGATAAATATCTATATTAAAAGGCTTCTAATCGTTTATATAGCTGTTATTAGTCGAATCGAAACTTCTAATCTCACTTGGAAAGGGTTAGGCGTGACTTAATTCTTTTATGTTTTATGATTTTCACAGTGATGTAATCAATCTTCCTGTTCAATTCCAATAATTGAACCTGGGATGCTCTGACCATCTCCCGAGTAGCTGCAAGGCCGTTTTGTCCAAGCCCCGCAGTTTCTTCTTGTTTGCGATACATCAGATAAGCACAAACTCCAATCAGCACAAATCCAACGACCTTGAAGCCGAAAAAGTACACATCCTCAATGTCCTCCTGTTGCAGGGTGTGTAGAAAGAGGGGCCTCCAATCCCGCCAGCTGTCCTGCACGAAACCCGAAGGGAGCGTGCCGTCTGGGCATTTTGGCTCCCCCGGACCAGATTTTCTTGTTGAGTAATTAGTGTCGATCGCGTTGAGTGACCATTTGATCAATTCCATGGTTGTCGTCAATTGATGTCAAGCTGCGAGAGAGCTTTAATAAATTTTGAGCAGATAAAATAATTTAATTATAAGGTTAATACATATTAAATAGGCATAATGCTCCTTATTACAACTACTAGCTGTAGACAACAGGTCCAGCCGAGATCTTACAACAATTGTTTATAAATGCACAATCCAGTCTACCAGCTATCATACACAGGATAGGGGGAGTCCGGGAGAGTTGACCCGCCCTCCACTAAAATGCTCATAATTCTTTTTATACGTACAAATTATATATTTTTAGAAATTGTACCTTAAGCTGCATTATTTAGCTACATTTTCTCTTAAGCCATTTTAATAAATCCCTAAAAACTTTTAAATAATTAGAGATTTTTGCCAAAGTGACAAACGGCTTAACGGCTAACATCTCCCGCCTGGGTGGGAGATTTTATCCACCAAGTAGGGAGACTTTACCCTTAATAGAAATAGACAAACATAATGGTATATAATCTGTTTAGATTATTCCAAAGGGTTGCGGGGAAACTGGAAAAAAACCTCAACAAACGGCTTAAAATCGCTATGGTCGCATACTCGTTTTCGCTCCTATGTGATTTAGGAGGTTCCACCCGACAACAATCGATGCGTCTTGACGCCGCGAACTCAGCGCCGTAGGATTCTTTCAGATTACTCGAACGGTTACCGACACAATCGCAAGGAACCGTGAGAAAGGCGGAAGAAGATGGTTAAATTGCACATTCGGAATGGATTTTTTTTCCACAAAACATTCTCTCCTACATCACTCGGAGGAGCTCGTTCTTCTGATTCACAATCACTCCCGGATCGACTTTCTATCGTTTTCAGTTTATACGCTGCGGACGTTTGAGGTTTGCCAATTTTCGTCCTAATCCGTCCGTGTACTTAACTACAAAACTATCTTCTAGAAAACAAACATCTTTCTTCGAGGAAAAGAAAATAGTGGACGACTCTGTATTAAGGCCTGCCTGCCCTTGATAAGGAACGGGTTTTTGCACCGGGAAACGAGGCGGCCTATATTTCCCCGTCTCCCTTGAATCGTTAGTTTAGAACCGACGAAAGGGTAATCGAATTCCCTATCTCGTGAGCATCGTGGCAGCTGGTTAATTTAGCTCTGGGCTGGAACAATGTTTTTGTTCTCTTGGTGCCAACATCTCTAGACTGATAAGATAACCCTGGAACGGCCGACAGTTGTGAACTTTTCTGGCTAACTGTTTCTCGTTGCACTATATGTTATTCTAATTTTGAATCCTTGACTGAGCAGTATACAACTTCCTGTGTAAATAGTTTATTCAAAAGTGTTTGATAATATCAAGATAAAGTGGAGTGCCAAACATGAAGAAAAGATCTTTTAAACATTTAATTACAGTCGTTGCAGTCATATCTTTACAGGGATAAGCGAATGGAAATCGGCTGTACTCATCAATAATCGTTAACATATATTTATTTTGCGCATTAGACGGCAAGGGTCCCTTAAAATCGATGTTCAATCGTTCAAATGGAAAAGTAGCTTTAATAAGTTGATATTTGTTTTTATTAAAACGTGGCTTGATTTCAGCACACACTCTTCAGGAAGTAGTTATTAGTTTTATGTCATTGATAGAGTATGGAAGGTTTTTCGTTTTTACCCAGTGCGCTAATCTTGTTACACCGGGGTGACAAAGAAGTTCATGAATTTCTTTCAACTTACCATTATCAAAATTAACATGAGCACATACTCTAGATAGAGTGCCAGCGACCGGGGCTTGTAATTACAGTACATACCATGTTATTTTGGCTATAGATGTTTCAGTCTAAAAATGCACTACCCTCTACCATCATCAATCATTGCAATGCTTGCTTTTGTGTTTGCAGGTTTTTTATTGTATACGCAAAATCAAACGCGCACTGTAAGCCCATTGGCTTATATATCATTATATTGACGAGCTCGCGTGTTTGCGTCTACACGCTATTTTGTGTGTAGAGGTGAATACTTTGGAGTTTTTGAGACACACTACATGTAGGGTGAGAGTTTGATAGCTCTTAGTAAGTTGAGTCAACAACCCATTTTTAAAATTTTAGAGAAATCAACAACTGTAACGATTTCATATAGCTACACATCGTTGACACATCGACGATATTTTCGTTAATTCCGATACGTCAACTTTCCACTAAAAATCTATTTATTCAATTTAATATTTATTTTTAAATCGGAAGGAAATCGCCTTCAAAAACACCAACCACTTAAAAGCAATAAAATAATTTCTTTCATACAATATGGAAGACACCTACTGATGTGTTCAAGTGGTTGCCTTCAGTTTAGCGGCAACCTATTTGGAACTTACTGACGTCACACCTTACTAGTCCACGAAGGCTAATCTGTAGGCAGTACTGGCCATTGACGCGCGCCAATATTGCCTAATACGCGCGTACAACTTACGATGTCGCCCATTTCTCTAGAAAGCAACGCCTCGCTGCTCTGTGTTGTGACTGCAAATGTACCATCTATTGCTTAGTTCCGGTCTGCGTGCGGTTCGAAAAGCAATCCATTGGAGATGGAGCCATATGTAGGTGAATGTCGTCACTTGTAGCTGTTACGCGAAGAAATATTGTTTTGTTTCTTAACATACTCCTATTTTAAATCTACTCATATAAAAGCGAAATACCTATGACAAAATCTCGAAAACCGCGGGACGTACAACGGAAAATAACACCATAAGAATCCTACGTTGTCCCTGACGAACACATGCGATGGAACAATTTCAAAAAAGTTAGGGATCCGTATATTAAGCAACTATCGACGACTATTGATAACAGCTCTATCGAAATGCGTACAGCTGCGTTGCCGGCCTTTAAAAATATGTTATAGCTTGTGTCAGTAATATGTGACAGTAGCCCTTTCTGCTTTTGCAATATTAATTGAAATAAACATTTAAAGTTTAATAACACTTTTGGGTGTTACTGAACCATTTTTAACGCTTCTAACTACAAGAAAGCCATTTTGGTATTTTGCATCCATTTTGGATGTGACCAAGAAAGTATTGTATGGTTAGAAGGAACTTATTTTAATTTATGTAGTCACAATAGGGCTAGCATGATTGCAGAAGAACTTAAGTCCCTAAGAGGACAGAAAAAAAAATGTAGTCTAAAATAGTATTTATGTACTTTCAAGTTTTGTGTTATGAGAGGTAAGGTAGATTATTTAACTTTTTTACGTCTCTTCCGCGACTGTAATGGTTGGTTTATAGAAATTCGAGGTGAATAGCCAATTATGATAAGGCGTCTAATAAATACTATAAAAGGTAACACCAAGGCCATACGTTGTTTCTAGTGTACGTAATGATTCATTATTGTACAAATACTAATACGTATTTAAGGTTAAATTGAGTATAAGAAAACCAACTAAAAAATTTGCCTTATCGGTAATCTTAAAGGAGTCTTAAAAACTTCGCTTGCCTCTATGATGTAAAAAAAAGTTTTTAGCATTTTCAATTACTAGTAATTAAAAAAAAGTTATCACGAAAAAACTAGAACCAAAAATACGCAAAAAAAAACTAATTATTCATCACTTGCATTTTAATTAAAAAAATAATAATAAAAAGAAACTATTACGACATATGTATTTGTAAATATAAAATGTTGCATATATCCGGCAACTTGTATTTTTCTGCTTAATAACTACATGATATCAATCAAATACCTACTAGTATTTGTAAAAAAAATGCTGCATACTACTAAATAAAAAATTAAAGAAATAAATAAAAAAGTAATATACAGGAACCAGAAACATAAACAAAACCACACATTTAAAACGCATACTGTCGATACACTGAGCGTACACAGGTAGCTAATAAACCTATGGGAATAGGAAGCCGGGTCAATGACACCGACTGTACAGGCGGCACGGATGCGTTTGCATTGCGCAATAATGGCGGCTGCATAAACGTAGAAAAATAGACCATAGATCATGACCATAATATAAAAAATAAAGAAATATTTACTACTAATAGTAACAAAAAAAAAATCATACAATATAACATCATAGAAAATAAACCTCTGTTAGTAAACATTTTTCTCAATTTTTTTTTTGTAAAAGGCAATGGATTCATTCTGTACTGCCTTGCGTTCGGTAATGATCTCTATTAATATTTTTATGAATACAAAATTTGATTATAGTTTGTGATTATAGTATACATATACAAACAAGACAAAGAATTATTTACTACAAGTAACAAAATAAAAAGAATTAGATTGTAAACTTTTTCTGAACACGAAATAAACGTCTCATAGACTGTAAATTATTATTTTTTTTGTGGCAATGGGTAGTATACAGTCTTGCAATATAATAGGTGTGTTTTCTAGTACATGTAGATCATACTTATTTTAAATTTGATTGATTTTTGTACTTTTACGTGAATAAACGCACGAATAATGCATTTTTTGTCTATTTGTGACAATTTTTTTTATTACTGTCGCAAATTTTGTTACAAAATACTAGGCATTCTTAAGGGATCGCTAGTAAATACTTATAAGCTCTATTTTTCTTATACCGGAGCCAGATATAGCTTCATTTGAATGATCATTTCAATGATCATGTAGTGTGGCCGGGGAATTTGTGTAACTGTACAAAGTTTTATAGTACTTTGTGGACTTCAAGGACAAAATTGTACAAACACTTTGAGCTATGTCTGGCTCCGGTATTAAAAGTAAAAAACGCGAGTAAGGTCGCATTAATGAGCTAGTACGTGATTTTCTCATAAACATACTCGAATCATCTATTTGCCTTCAGAATTGATGTTACTGGTAACGGTATAAAAATGAACAAAGATATTGTTCGTCGTGTGATAAATTTAAAAACACAAATGAAAGGAAAACTCGTTATAACAGACCTTGCTCACTGAAGCGTTGACTACCGCTGGTACTGTTTACGTCGCCCTTACTATAAAGGTCAGACTACATATACCTCCTCAGTCCGCGTGCAATTAAAGTTATTTAGGATCAAATTCTTTGCCCCGAATGGTTTAAGTTAACTAGTGTTTTGGTAATTTATTTATTACGAGTCGGACCCGACAGACGTTGTCTCCCGAATTTTTGCTCACCTCTTATTAACCAATTAACCAATCTCCTTTATGTCTTTTCAATAAACGGGACACTGGCCCCATGTTTTATAAAATTATAATGTTACATAGAACGTCAGTCAAAAGTTTATTTCAAGTATTCTGAAGTAATGACTAAATTTGCATGTATTTGTAAATATTTTTTTCTTTTAAACCTTCTCTGAAATATGGAGAATGAAACAAAACAAACAGAATTTAAATCCGCCCATCGATTTTCGAGTTTCAGCGAGAATAACGAACCACCCATAGTTTTTTATTAAATTTAAGGAGTAATTTTATTTACATTTAATTTATTTCTTAGCAATATGGAATCAATAAAAGAAGCATGACATGTGAGTAGATGTCGTCTAAGACTTAGGTTATCCATATGCATTCCATTTTGTCTTCACGAACTCCTCTGTTACCACTTGCTAACTTATCCGTATATGGTCGAAATATCGCAGCGTAACGGAACTAGATTTATCAACATTGATAACACATTCTCAACCAGGTGCGCAGAAAGGTTGTAGGTAATTGTCTGCCAGATTAACATCTCCGACGGTCATTATTAATGTGGCCGTGTACGATTAGAAGATGCCGCCGAAATTTTATTTTTGAGATCAGCGAACGCTGAACAGAGAAATTGCTGCATTTATTTGTTGGCAGCGTTGGGTTTTCAAAGGACGAGACAACCACTAAAGGTTTTAACATAGTATTCTATATTAACAATGTTTCATGTATTTATAACAACTAAAAGGCACGTCAAACTATCATCCATCATTTAACTTCTACGCCGGTTCTTACAATATTCCAAGAAGGAAAACCTATAGAGCTATTTACCGATGCAAGCAGTCTCGGATTCGGGGCCATATTGGTACAAATTATTAACAAACGCCAGCACGTAATAGCTTATTTTAGTATGCGTACTAAAGACATAGAAAGTAGATATCACTCCTACGAATTGGAGACACTGGCCGTAGTTAGAGCTATCAAACATTTCCGTCACTTTCTTTATGGACGTCAGTTTAAAGTGATCACCGACTGCAATGCGCTTAAGGCGTCAAAACATAAGAAAGATTTACTACCCCGCATTCATAGATGGTGGGCTTACCTACAAAATTTTGAATTCGAAATAGAATACAGGAAGGGCGAGCGGATGCAACACGCTGATTTCTTGAGAACGACCTCAGTTTCAAAATTAAATCAAAATTTCGATTATATGCAGACGATCTTAAAATTTATCGTGTAATCCGGGATGAAACTGACTCCGAGTTTTTACAGAAAGACATAGATAGTGTTGTTGATTGGTGCAACGATAATTTAATGGTATTAAATCATGAAAAGTGCATGTTCATTAAATTTACAAGAAAGAAGGTTCCTTCTATACACAATTATTTCTTGTATGGATGCCCTCTCAAAGAAGTGAAAGTAATACGCGATCTAGGTGTACTAATGGACAGTTCGCTTTCCTTCTGCCATCACTATGATTTGATCATAAAAAAATCTGCGAAACTTGCGGGCTTTATTGTAAGGCAAATGAAGATGTTTTGTGACTCCAACCTCTCAATAGTTATCTATTACTCACTTGTCCGTAGTATTTTAGCACAACTTAATCGCTAAATATCGCTAGCACAGTATCGAATCCTCGACGTTACGGCCGTGTAAGTCGTGTAAAATGGAAGAACGAACCTTCATTCGACGTTTCGTTTCGAGCGTAAAAGTAAGTGAAACTATCGAGGATTTTCGTGCTAGGCCCTCTGATTTGTCGTTCACGGCATAGGGAACTTGGTTTGCATAGACTCGACCTTTTCTTCTTAATTGATATATTGTTTGTGTGCATTTATTGACCGTTTATTCTAGTTTTTGATAATCGTCTATTTTATCTATGTTTGCTTTGTTAAAATCATTACTCTCTAGAAGTTGGAAGTTGGTTTGAAAGTCTATCCACTTTGCTTTCTTTGTATTGTAAATTCGTGTTGTCCTCTTTTGCGGTATTTTCTAAACATTTTTTATAATTAATTTTGAAAAAGCGCTGCGGATGCTGTAGAGTTTCAATCTGAGGCGGAAGTTCCGCACGAGATGAACTTTGCCAACTTTGTTCCTCCTGACATTGTCAACTAATCTTCTAACCGCAGTCGAGCCATGTGTAGGGCGGGCGTCGCAGGCTGTACATTGCTCTCTACAGCATTATATATAAGCCACGTCGCAACTTGGCTGCCGCGCTGTCTCTCAGCCCAATGATATTCGGGGACTTAACCACTATCTGTCACAACACGACAGAGCAATTGTTTATTATATTTACTGTTCAAACAAACTTTGTACACGCAGTGCCGCTTAAATACAACTTTGTAATTAATTTTAGGAAAATATTAGTTCGTCGAAAATTATTACTTTGTCATATTCCCGTTACAAGAGATTAATGAAAATTTGAGATACGATGTTGTAATTAAAGAAACTTGATTACTCTTAGACCCATCCGTGTAAAGCTTGTGCCAATTACTATATTTTAAAAGCATTTCTTCAAGAACATTAACTTTTAAAGAGTTCAGTTCATAACTATTTTTACATTCACTAACAGATTGGAGATTACTTTCTAAAACATTAACGGTCTTAATTTTAGTTAACCAGCAATCTAAAGAAAAAATTTCAATAGGCTCTGACGAAGAAACAATTTCATCTTTTAATTCGCTATGAATAGTTACCAATAAAGGTGCTTTTTTGTTATGCCAATATGAACCCTGACAAATGTTTTGTAATTCTTGTAAAGTAAACAAGATTTCATTGTTATATATAGATTCAGCCTTTAGATAATATTTAAGACCAAGATATCTTCTTCTAATAAGTAATGGGGGAATTGCTGTTTCGTTCTCCATCATCAGTTAAGTCACTTTATTATTAAGCGTGCGATAGGAGTAACTCTAAAAGTACTACAGAATTGTTTAAAAAAATATATTGGTAAAAGTATAAATTATTCTTGAAGTATTTTTATGACAAGATAAATATTATTACAGAAAGCACTGTCGGCTATAGCTCAGTACAGAGGTGCACCAGCATCTTCTAAATTAGTATTAGAAGAGTTTTCCAAGCTCAAGATACAGCTGACACCGGCCACAGAGTTAATCGCAATCAATACAGGTAGAATTATTGATTAAATGTTTAAAAAACAGTAGTTTATTCAAATCTGCCAGGTAAATTTAAAATTTAAGTTTACACGTTTCTATGAGAATCTCCCATTATGACATTCGGGAGCTGTCTTTAAATAAATTGAAACCTTTTATAAAACGTAAACTCATTCAGAAGCTAAGGCGTTTCCTTTTCTTCGGGTTGTGCCACACTTAAAGTCTGTTCTTGAGTGGCATACCTCTGAAAATAAAACATTCTCTTTCTTTCTTTCAAAAGTTCTTGCTAGGCTCTCAGATATTGCAAGGAATAAACATAGTCTATTTTACTTTTAGAAAAATAATTCGGGTTCCGCATATAATTACTTAGAAAAATTAACGACGTATTTATTTTAAAATAAGTGTTAAGTTACTTTCGTCATTAGTGTTTAAGTTTGCAATGACTGCACAAGATTCATGTAATATAATGCAGAAAAGAACATTAATCTCTTCCCCTTATAAAAACTCAATTGTTTTAAGTGCTTTATGTAGTTTTTCTTGTTGTATTGAAAAGTCTGTTTTAATCAGAGATTGCGTCTTATAACACCGCAAGGGTAATCAGAGCATGACGCGACGTTGATTAAATATTAGATATAAAATTCAATTAACTTAAACATCAGCTTATACAAAATATTGGTTTACGTGTGTTACTACTTTTACATTCTGAAATGTTAGTATAGGAAGGCACTTGTCCTAATATATATTCTTTATTTTTACACAAATTATAGCAATGAAACTTAATCTTTAACTTATTACACTCTAAACACAATTTGCGGTACAGAGCAAGTACCTTTTCGAATATCGACCGAGTCCTACGCGTGATTTATTGAACTGAGTTTTAAATTAGTAACCTTTAGTCTTTTTAAATCAATATATTACTAACATTTTTTATTACCAGCAAAAATAATAGCGGGACGACAAAAGAGCGGTACTGTGTTATTTTATTCTCGCTTTGTTCAACTTTAACTGCATCAGTCATAAAAATTAAAGATGAAAAAGTCCTACAACCTTCATTTTTGGCAAATTGCAAATAACATTGCGTTATTGAAACTCAAATATAGTAGTGGGAAATATTGCATTATAACATTTTAGAGTATCGCAATTCTCTTTGGAGCTACTCTAGACAGAGTCTCTAAGCTCCGGGATCTATCTTAATGCACGGACGTCCTCATTACGTATCGTCACCCCCTCGTTTGCTCTTAGCGCGGAAGCTTAAGGGTCAGTTTGGTCTTCCAGTACAAGGTCTGTAATCTCTTCCATTACATTTTTTTGTTGAACCAGGCCTTTTGGCGACAATTCATGACTAGCAACTAAATTACTGCAAATTCAAATGATATTTTATTCAAGTAGACTTTAACAAGCCTTTCTGAATCGTCAAACATTTTAGAAGCTACCACTGATTCGGAAGAGTCGAGTAAACTTGTGTTGTGGAATTCGTAAAATATATCCATTGTAAAACTTACACTTATAAAATTATTGTCGGTCGAAGATAATATTTGAAGATAGTGCTGACATCATAGAAAAATGACTGAAAAGTTTAACCCACCTTAATAGCCTGGTAATAGTCGCCAAGGAGGGAGTGCAGGCGCAACAAGCCCACTAGAGAGAAATAGCCCAGCATCTTGTACAGAGAGTGGCGCCCAAACTCTCCAGCCACAGAATCTGGGTCACCCCCAGCAGCATACACCTGCAATGTTTGTTTAAAATACTAAATATTGTATGAAATTCTATATATTGTGTAAAATACGAAATATTCTAGTAAATACTAAAATATCATTTAGGTATTAAAATAATATTTGAGGCGAAAAACTTTTTGAAATTATAAACAAACTATTAAATTTACGTTATTCTAACCTAACACATTCCATGAACCATATGTATACTGTGTATTAGATGTACTTTTTGGGTAGACAAAAATCACTGTATTTGCTTCATCGATACCAAATGCTTGACCTTGATGTCACCTTTACCGACACCTCTGTTGATTGTGATTTTACTTCATTGGGACTCCTGAAGTGCCAGTCTTTTTTTATTTACTTACCTCTAGTTGTCTCTTGATGTTAGATTTATCAACAAGTGAATGCAAAACATTCAGTATGCAAAGAACATTCCATGCTTTATTCTCAGTGTTCAGAGCCTCAATTTCAGCCTGACTTAGCTTGGACGTGCGAGACCTACAAAAAATAAATTGTGGTGGAATAGTATGGTCAGTATTAACCCATAGGTGTTTAATACTTAAAATAACAAGTCAATAAAAGCTTCTCCAAAAAAATAATGCTCTTCAATGTGGTTTTTGGCTGTTTTTATAATCTCCCGAACTGTTCGGGAGATGTCATTAAACATATTTAAACTTTTTACAAAACGAAGACTCATTCAAAAATCCTATTATTATGTAAAGGATTATTGTGATGACTATGCTTGGGAATAAATAGTTCTAACCAAATCAGAATTTTTATGAAATGGTGATAACAAAAAATTACCCGACTGAGTTTGTTGTGGGCTCTACACAGTGCGCGTCGGAACCCCTGTAAACTTTTTTCTCACCAAAATATTACACATCTTTTAAAAAAACATTTAAAAAAAATGACTTTTACAAGTGTTTGCAAAAAACCCAAGTGAATAAACGAATTCTGAATTAGCATTTAGTTGTCTGTAAAAACAGTTTACGGCCGATCGTGCGCGCTTATTTCGCGCTCTCGTTTATATGCTCAGCTCAAAGGAAACGTGACGATGAGTCATGCTTCTTCATGCGTGTAGGCAGCGTTCTTTGTTTTATTCAAAATCATACAATATATTCTTTAATTTGATAAAAAAATGTTATTATTATTTAGATACCTATATTGAGCAAAAGACTGAAACTGATAAACAAATTCATCAATCAGCTCCCACAACCATTGGTCGGGCAACTCCAGAGGTACAGGAGTCTCAGCCGACAGGATATAGTTGAACAGGTCACAGTAGTTGTAAAATGAGAGGAACCTCTGCTCAGGTTTTGGACCACCTGGTACCCGAGCATATATATCTCTGAAGTATAACTCCTTGTATAATATCATGAACACCTGAAATAAAATACAAAATTCTAAATATTTACCTTGATCGGAAAAGAATCCAAAATTTCTTTACTATGTATACATATAAAAGTGAAAGCTCTCCTCGACAAATGCAGGACGTACAAAGACAAAATTCAGCAGAGAGGTAGTTTTTACTTAGTAAGTGTCCGCTAAGAGATTTTATGACAAGACCAGATTAAAGAGGTCTAACGAGTCTCGAAAAATATGTTTAAGCCCTTTTTCTTTGCTACCAACTTGAAATTTGGAACAGAGGTAGTCTGTAGACGTGCGTTAATGATGAATTTTGTGACAAAGTCAGATTAAGGAAGTTTAAGAGATCTCGTAAGTTTGTCTGATTTTTTTGGCTACAAGCTTGAAATTTGACAGAAATGTGGTTAGCCCACATAGGTAAATGACATTTACTATACTTTGGCCCACTTCATTCTGATAAGTACTAGACTAAATTCACCAATTATTTTTTGTGATAGTATAATCCATCTCTTAATCTTCACATATAACAGTGTCATCTAACACAAGATCTTGAAAAATGAGGGCTATACAAAAAATTGAATTCAGCAAGGTCATTTAATGGCAGAAGAATTAAGGACAAAAAATTGGCTGTATTAAAATTTCAGGAAAAGCCAAAAGATTAACTAAAAATACTAAAAAATACAGATTTGTTCAGTACATCAGAATATTCTAAAGAGATGATGTTCATGCTAGATCTTTTGACTGACTTGCCATGTGATATTATTATTTCTTATAACATTTGAACAGTTTCACGTTTTTGGAACGTGACATATAAGAAATTGGTTAATTATTAGGCTTAAAGGACATGAGCCTAAAGTCAGACAAGAGAATCTCTGGTGGTTCTGCTAATAATAAAATAAAATAATTTTCTATTTATTCTTACTAATCATTAATATATATTACACTTACATGATCATTATCAACAATTGGAGCAACTTCTTTCTCATCAGGCCATGGGGTATTTTCAAAATATTGCTCTGTTAGCTTAGGAAATGTGTTTTCATATAAATTAAGAATTTCAAAGGTCATTCCCTCATTGATCATGTTACGAAAATATATCAGAAACTTTTTTACCTGAAAGATAGAAATGAAACTGAAATACTATGAAATAAAAACATTTTAGCATAGATATACATACAATATAAAACTTTTTAATAACCAAAGTAATAAGAAATATAGGATTTCATACAAATTATTATTATTAAAATCAACCATCTATGTCTCACTGTTGAACAAAGCCATCCCAATCTCTTCCATCTATCAGTCTTGGGGCTCTTTCGACCAGTTCATTAGACATTAGAGCATGGCCGCTTTGATGCAGTATCCATAATTTTTGTTCTGTCCATTTGTCTAATTTCTCGGCTCTATTGCACACTGACAAACTGAGAGTTTAAACATTTAGGCCTTTATCAGTGAACAAGTCTGCATAGAGTGAGAACAGGTAGGATACAGAGGTCTAAAACTCTTTGTTTTAGTGTAATGGGCAAGTTTGCTTTAAATATGCTCCCGATTGATCAAAAACCCCATTCATTGTGCATTCATGTTGATATATATGAAATTCTTTAGTTATTTTGTCACAAAACTTACATTTGCAGAATGACTTACCATATCAGGCATTTGGTAGTAGGACCTGTCATAATCTAAATCATACTGTGGGTCTCCTGTATGAGGTTCATAGTCCCCATAAGACTCATATCCCCCCTAAAAGTGAAAACAAATTATTAGTACCTAAAATTTTATTAAATCACTCTTACCAAATAGCTGCCAAAAGTGATTACATACATACAAGTTATAAAACTTAAGACCTAAAATTTTGGACAGCGTATAAACTTAACTGCACAATTTGAAAATGAAATAATTATCTTTATATTCGAAGAATATCGTCCATACTTTTAATACAGGTATAAGTTTTAATCGGTAAATTTATTTCACTTTATATTCATTGTTAATTTAATTATGTCTTTCTTTAACAATCTTCTACAAAATAGAAATAATTAGCAGAATTATGAGTATTAAATCAGTATTATTAGTGCAGTAATATAACTTTAATTGCAATATTCTATATTTCTATTAAAAAGAAGCTATTTCATTTTAAATGCTATCTGCAGGCGTATACTATTTGATTAAAACTATAACTTATTTAGACACAAACCTCGTTATAATCGTCACTTGAATACATTTTGAATTACAGATAAAAGGCAATCCACATGAAAAGTAGCTAATTTGTTGGCAAAAGGCTAAAACTTGTCAGACTGCAGACATCTATCTCATTCTTTAGGTTGTCTGAACTCGAATAGAAATTGAGGTTATGTTGTCAGTAAACTCAGAATAATGAACAGATTTTAGTATTCTATTATCTATAACCCGAAGAGAATAGACTAAAACAGAACAGAGAGTAAATCACATAATATATTTTTGTTGAGTACTTAGTATTAGACATAAACCGAAGCTAGACATAGCTTCATTTGAATGATTATTTCCATGTTCATGTAGAGTGGCCGGGGACTTTGCGTAGCTGCGCATTACATATTCAGACGGATGTTACATGGCCGTTTACGTTTCATATTTTTGTGTGTACATTTATGGTTGCAAGTTCATAAGTAAAATAATATTAAAGCTTTCCTAATTATTTATAGACACCATTACAAATGACATTTCGCGACTTGACCATAGATTTAGAATTTTGACTTTGACATTGAGTTTTCTGCATAAATTTTGCAGATTTTTGCATATCACAAGAAAGAAATAAGAATAAAAAATTAATAAGAATGTTAGGCCGAAATACTGCTACTATTCTGTTACGAAATTCTTATTTCTATAAACCATCTCTAATTTTGAGAAACTTTGCTGTTACTTCTCCAGGCAACGAAATAATAAAAATTCAAAGTACAGATGATTTTAAGAAAAAAGTAATAAACAGCAAAGTGCCTGTTGTTGTAGATTTCTTTGCAACGTAAGTGTTCTATTATCTTGCTGCACTTAAAATAATCTATGTGTATGAATATAATAATAAGAAAGAAAGATTCTCTAAAAAATAACTTTCATTAGGACATAAAAATATCACTAGTTTTGTGTGTATTGCATCATAAATTAGAAATTTGGCTTAATTTTAAAATTTGAGTATAATTTATGATCATTATCTAACTTGCCAGCTCCATCAAACAAATTTACAAAGATAGTTCCTGCAGGAATAATGATATTAAGATTTTTTTTAAATTTTAGTTTTGGTGTAAAAAGTTTTTTGTCATCTGGAATATATTTTAAAATTCTTATATGTGAACATCAGGCTAGTAATTAAGCAATTTTTCTCAAATATTTTAACATCAGATGTCAAAGAGATTCTTATTAGAAAACAAAGAGAAATATCTTTTAAAAAAAATTTAAAGATATTTCTATTATAATAGTACCTTTGCAAGATTCCCAATTAAGAATTTTAACTATCTTACTGGATGTTAATTTTACTGTTAAAGTTGTATACTCTTTAATAGACAAGAAAACTTTGATTATGGTTTATAATACAACATATTTAGTGTGATTATTTGTATCATAATCACATAATATACTAACAACTAGATATTATATCTAAGTAGGAATCCTAAATTTGAATTTTTAATTTAAATATCTTGTTCTATATATGGGCAGAAAAAATAAATAAGCTCTTTGAATATGCTGATTATTAATATCTAATAGGAGAAGGAAGTGCTCAGTCAATAATAATGATTTTTGATGTGATAACATCTTATAAATCAATGAACTTCAGCTGTATACACGAAAAAGCAGGAATCATTGTCACATTCCTCCTGAGCTGAAAACGAGACTGACTTTACAGACAGCCACTTCTCTTCTTACATCAAACAAAATGGTTTTCATAGTACCAATGTTTTTAGGTGGTGTAATCCATGCAGGCTACTCACACCTCGTTTAGAGTCTATAATTTCAGAAACTAAAGGGAAAGTTCTTCTGGCAAAAGTAGACATAGATGAACAAACTGACTTGGCTCTTGATTATGAAGTTAGTTCAGTGCCAGTTCTTGTAGCTATCAAGAATGGAAAAGTACAACAGCGTTTGGTGGGATTACAGGATACAGATAAATTGAAAAAATGGATCCAGCAAATCACATCTGAAGATGCTGAAGTGAAAGTAAATGCTTAAAACTGTTTATATAAAAATGAATAATAAATGATTATTTCATCATTTCATGTAAATTATTGTTGTTGTTATTCAAACTGTAGTTAAAATAAAATTGAAGAAAATAGAACTAGTATTTTATTCTTTTAAACATTGTATTAAATTTCTTGCCCTATTGTTTACAATAGGGCAAGAAATGGTGTTATCAGATTTCTTCGTATCATTTGTTGCATTTTCGCCATCTTTGTTTGTCATGTGTTTCTGTCCAATCATCCATTTGATTTATAATTTCTTTGGATCATCTAGGAGCATTTTTTAAATATTGCCCTTTACAAATTAAAAGTAGTCAATAAATATCTGCTAGTATTCATCAGGTATGAGTTGTGTGGAGAATTTGTTTTTGTATGGCCACAATTTATTTGCTTTCATAAATCAGGTTTGTTTGTCAAGTTTCTTTTGGGATAAGTAAATGAGGCTAAATATTCAGACATTCTGGAATTTAATTTTATAATTCTTTATCCACATCCAGATAAAATTATGCAAATGAAATGCATTCAATTTTAGTGTAACGTTATATAGTTTATAGCTTTCCTCAATAAAAGGGGATGGGCTTTCTGACATTGACCAGTAGTACCTTAGATTAGCATGTTCAAGCAAAGAAATAAACTTTTAAGCGTTATGTATATATGTCTTTAATAAACAATTATAATAACACTGATTTTTTGCTTATATTTCAAATATTATTTAAGATATTTTAAAATTAGAAAAGAGATTCAAAAGAAAATGTCCCTAGCAGAAAGTCCAAGCTCTCAAAACTCTGCCTTCATTATTCATATTGATAATTTGATACAGACTAATGAAGAGTCGCAGTAATCGAGTCAGTTTAAAAAATTACCAAAGTAAAAGTTTTAAAACTTTTAATATGGGATCTCATTGAGTAGATTTATATAATGCCAGAGCAAGACATATAGCTTCATTTTAATGATCATGTAGTATGGCCGAGGACTTTTTGTAGCTGGGCAAAGTTTTGTAGAACTTTGTAGTCTTCAAAGACAAAAATGTACTAACACTGAGCTATGTCTGGCTCTGGCATTATAAAATAGATTCATTGACTGAACCTGAATTCTGAGCTTTTGCAATTTTTGTTGTCTTGCAGCACTGCAATAAAATCTAGTATGATAATAATCTACTTACAAATCGTTATTTGTATATGTATATATAATGTAAAGATCCCAAATTTGAAAGTATAATTTAAATATTTTTGCTCTATATATTTGTGTGGAAGATTTCTATGTATACAGGTAACACATATAAATAAACTGATGAATATAATGAGTTATCATAGTTAATAGGATGGAGTAGAGGTGAGACGTAAATACTAGAACAGATGAAAAAATTAGGTATTTTACGATACTAGTTGGCACTTGGTCAATTTTACCAGCACTAAGTGGTACTAGGTGACACCTGGTCAATTTTACCCCGATGGAGGAGTAATCAATAGTTACGAATATGAAAAAAATAATTATTTTTTTATAATAGGTGTGTTTTTTTAAACTATTTTTTTTAATATTTTAGGTGTCGTAATCCCTGTTGGCCACTCAAATCTCATCTATAATTTTAGAAGCTAAAGGAAAAGTTTTACTTGCTAAAGTAGAGATACACAAACAAACAGTTGTGGCTCGTATAACATTAGTACACATTGTCAGTTTTTGCTGATATCAAGAATCCTAAACTACAACAGCGTCTGGTAGGATTACAGGATTCAAATAAATTGACAAAATGGTTTCTAAAGTAAATACTTAAAACTTAGTTATACGAAAATTAATAAAAAAATAGTATTTTTGTTTTTGTTATTTAAAATGTATTAGTTTTTTTTATTCAAAATATAGTTCAAATAAAAATGAAAAAAAATTTAACAAGTATTTTATTCTTGTAAACATTGTATCAAACTTCTTGCCCTACTGTAAATGGTTTCATCGGGTTTCTTTGTATCATTTTTTGCATTTTCATCCTCTTTATCGTGCGTTTCTGTCCATTCATCCATTTGGTTTATAATTTTGTTTGCATCATCTAGAAGCATTTTTTTTATATTACCCTTTGCAGATTCAAAGTATTCAATAAATATCTGCCAGGATTCATCAGGTATGAGTTGGGTGCAGAATTTGTTTTTGTATAGCCATAATTGTTTTGCTTTCATAAATTTCCAGTTTTGTCTGTCATGTTTCCATTGGGATAAATAATTGAGGCACTGAGATTTGAGCTGATCTTTCGCTACTGCCTGGGCTTCAGCTTGACGCTGTGCTAACTTTTCTCTTTTCATTTGTCGTATCGACTTTTTATTTTTTTTACTCGTTGCCTCATCAACATTTGTTTTTTTCTTTTTCTTAATTTTTTTTGGTATTTCCTCAGAATCTGAATCATTATCTACATGTAATCTTTTTTCTGCTTTTTTGTCAACATAGTCGCTGGTTTCGTCTAAATTAGTAGTTGATTCGTCATCTTTATTTTCTTTCTTAGGTTTATGTTTCTTTTTATTACTACCCATGTCTATAAAATTTGTTTTAAAAAATATGTATGTTAATGTATATATATGCTATATAAATATATATATAACACAAAATAATATAAATTATTGTTAATTTTTTGTGGTTCACGTTTTATCTTAGCTGCATTGTTATGATTTTCGTTAAATTATATCAATAGTATCACATAACGAGATGGCGATGATGTGTGGAAAGTTAAATCAAAGCAAACTAGATGGCGCTATACGGACAGGTCGACGGACGTGGTACAAACGCTGTCGCGTACCATACAAAATCCAACTTACGTTAGCGAAGTTTCTTTGTATGATCACTATATATAGACTTCCCTACGAACAATTGTTTACGAGGCGTGGCCGCAACTGGCAAACACACTGGAAGATCTTCCTTTGCGGTGGTTAAGCATATCGACTAATACTGCCCATTCATCCCTCGCCGAACACTTCCCATCGTCCACTTGGTGTACCTTTTTATAAAAATAGTTGTACGCACGTGTTAGCTTTAAGAAAAATCATTCCAAAAAAATGACTTTTATGGGCGATATATCTGCACAAACTATTGGCGATAAAAGCATAAAAGTAGTTATAAATACACTTATAAATTGCGTGTTTCTAGGTGAATGCATATATGGAACGTATTGCTAGCCAATATCCGGATATCGCGACCATAGTGAGCTCTGGTAACAGCTTTGAAGGCCGGGAGATAAAGTACTTGAAGGTATATTTGTTTTTTATTATATTTTTGAGCTTTCCGAATCAAATTCAATTAATCCATGACAATAAACTGCATTTTGTTTCAATATTCTGGGCAAATTTAACTTGGATAAAGTATTCTTAAATAAAAAGAAAACTTCAACTTCATAACACATCGAGGAACTACAAAGCAAAAATAATTAGTACTTTCTTATGATTACTTACTAGACACCTACTGCTGCGTTGAAGTCAAAATGTTTCTCCGCTAAACCGATACAGATGGTACCGACTTCCGATAAACAGAAAAAATTATATATTTTTTATTATTTAAAGCCATGGCAACTGGAACGGGAACGGGGATGGAAATGGGAACGGGAACGGAGACGAGAAAATTATTATAAAATAATAGAATGTAGTAAATAGTAAGTAACACAACGTTCGGACAGGATAGCGTCTGTCGGGTCCGCTAGTATCTTATATTATTAAATATAAAATGGTCGATCTTTATAACTACTGGGCCTAGTAAAATCTGTTTTATAGGAAGTAAAGCCATCGGCATAATCTTAGATTTCCATTCTATGTATAAAGTTATATACTAAATTTGAATTCTCTGTATAACATTGTATTATTCGAAAATTATTTTTTTATCCTCGTCATGACTATGCTTTGATTTCTGATCAAATGATCAACCATCTCATAGTAAAATGTACACCTGCGTGTGTAAATCGTTTCTCATTAGTGTGCGTGAGATTTTATTTTAATACTTTAATATTAAATATTATAAAAAAAATAATAGAATTCGCACACCTTCCTCTATATGAATCTATCTTCATTGTGCCAAATTTCATTATAGAAAAAATAATAGCATTCGCACATCTTCCTCTATATGAATCTATCTATCTATCTGCATTGTGCCAAATTTCATACTCCTCCGTCTGCGCAATTTTCGTAAATTGGTACTCAAAGATTTTGCTTCACGTAATAATACATATTTTTCAGATATCAACAACAAACTTTACCGACTCCAGTAAACCAATTTATTTCATGGACGCAGCGATGCATGCGAGAGAGTGGGTAACAGTTCCAGTAGCCATTTATTCTATCCACCGTCTCGTGGAAAATCTGAGGGAGGGAGACAGAGATCTATTGGAAAATATCGACTGGATCATCATGCCACTGGTCAATCCTGATGGATATGAGTATAGCCATACTGATGTAAGTAACGTTAAAGTCTCATTTCCTACATCAGGAATTAGCTAAATGGCTCATAGACGCTTCGGCTGAACCGAGAGCAGTACCATTAACACCTTGAAGTCTTAAAGCCCACAGCCATGCGATTTTCTAGAATCTTTTTATCTCCCACAATTCTTTTGTAAAATCAGTTAACAGCTTCGGTATTACCGAACAAAAATTAGCCCTGTGTCTAAAGGATCTAGAAGTAGACTCTTTTTTTGAATTAGAGGTAGTGCCACGCTTGCAGCCGTTTTGGTGTGCAGCCAAATTAAACCGGCGCGTCCGAGTGCCAGTACATCTCTCACATAAGATCGGCGTGAAGTGGCGGCAATGCTGTCACGTCAAGTGATGGTATTGTTGTCATGTTTCGTTCGGTTTGTAAGACTTTCCGGTGGCCTAATCTCGTAATTAAAGGCCGGCAATCCATTTGCTAGCCTCATAGTCCTGCAGATGTACTTTGGCGTCACTTGTCATTTATGTAAATCGCCTGCTCGTTTGCCCCTTGTAACACAAAAAAAACATCTGCATTCAGAGTCTGCTGGAGTTCGTATATAACTATCTGGGCTGATTTTATGTCTAATAATTCCGTAGGATATATCTGCTTACTACGGAACTTCGTATACATAATAGACTATTGATTGAACGGAATATGAACAGAACTTTTCCATAAAGGACTATTGATTGAACGGGATATGAATGGAACGTTTCCATAAAGGACTATTGATTGAACGGAATATGAACGGAACTTTTCCATAAAGGACTATTGATTATTCCATAAAGGACTATATTTATTTATTTTTCTTAATAATATAGATTAATCTTTCTTTCTCGTCTTAGGAACGTCTATGGCGTCGTACTAGGTCTTACAACGCTACAAGGAGTGTTGACTGCTGGGGTGTGGATGCCAACCGTAACTTTGATGTCAACTTTAATACAATTGGAGTTTCCACTAACCCTTGTGCCCAAACTTTTCCTGGACACGAGCCTTTCTCTGAGCCTGAAACGGGTTACGTCCGAGACATACTTCTGGAGTACATTGACCGCATACAGATATACATGAATATCCATAGCCATGGCAATTATGTACTTTATGGTTTTGGAAACGCTACTTTGCCAACGAATGCGGCTTCGTTGCACTTCGTGGCTGCTGCAATGGGGGCCGAAATAGATTCTGTGAAACTACCGAAGGCGCGATTCTATTTGATTGGCAATAGTAATTTGGTGCTGTATGGCAGCTCTGGAAGCGCTCAAGACTATGGTCAGGTAAGGTGAAATTCAAATTGTGAAACGGCGATTTCCAAAGAAAATATCTCACGCTTAGAAATATATATATTTCACAGCTTAAAACTTCACACCAATTTTATTTAACACTAATAGATACTTCACAGTAATCAAGCAGAGCTTCAGCTTAACTTGTTATACAAATTATTAATATATCCCAAATGCATTATCTTTACAAGAACTAATAATTATACGAAATGAACTAATGGAGAGACAGTTAGGTAGGGTACTTTACACGGTTTTAATTAGAGGTAGCGCTATTAAGAGTATTAGAGGTAGCGCTATTAAGAGTATTAGAGATAGCGCTATTAAGAGTATTAGAGGTAACGTTATTAAGAGTATTAGGGGTAGAGCTATTAAGAGTATTAGAGGTAGCGCTATTAAGAGTATTAGAGGTAGCGTAATTAAGAGTATTAGAGGTAGCGTAATTAAGAGTATTAGGGGTAGCGCTATTAAGAGTTTTAGAGGTAGTGTAATTAAGAGTATTAGAGGTAGAGTAATTAGAGGTAGCGCCATGCTTGCAGCCGAATTGGGCCGGCACGTCCGAGTGCCAGTACCTCTTTCTTACATAAGATCGGCGTGAAGTGGCGGCAATGCTGTTACGTCAATAGATGGTATTATTGTCGCCAAATCTTTTATTTGTTGTTACACGTACATCTGTTATACAACTTTTCAACTAATTTAGTAATTTGCTAATGTATAAATTAATTATATAGACTTAACATAATTTTTAGGAACTTTAATAACAAAATATATATAACTAAACACTATCTAAAAGTAACTGTTACTAAAACTTTTTAAAAATAATGTAAACTAAATTAAAAACTAAGTATAATAAAAAAAAAGTTAAACTAAACCTTTGAGCTAAGAAGCTGCCAGCTTTTGGGTCACCCGATATAACGGTATAATTTAAAATAATAATCATAATTTAGTTACATTTATTATAAAACATGTTTTTAATAATATACACTTAATATTAAAATTCACACCCCTATTTCTCGCTTGGCGCAAAGCTCGCGGGGGGGGAAAGAGAATTAGTTTCAGGGTTTAATTTGTTAGTTTATTAACTACTCTTATTATATATTATCTTAAGCTGTCTGTAGTATCTTAGTTGAAATAAATGCTTTTTTCTTTCTTTCTTTCTTTCTAAATAAGTTATTCCATGACTTGACTATTTCTTATTATTTTGATACTAGCACACCCGGCAGAAGCTGTCCTGCCTGAACGATAGGTTACTTACTTTTTACTACATTTTATTATCCTATAACGTTGTCCCCGTTCTCATTCCCGTTTCTTTTCCCGTACCATAATGGTTAACTATTTTGGCATTTGTATTTGGAAAGATAGATATATTGTCTCGCGGGCTTTTTTGTAGAACTATTTAAGATAAGTTACTTGTCCTTCATATGCTATAAACGTGTAACTTTAACGATTTTGCAGCACACGCTAGAATAACTCGCAGATGGCAGAATTTTCTTTCGACTGGCTGAACCGATTTTGATAATTCTTTTTTTATTGGTGCTCCCCTTTGTCCAATACTGACAATTTGAAGTTTATTTTTTTGTTTATTTTTTTTAATTAATCCATTATTATAAACACTCTTAAAGATGTGATAGGTCTCGAAGCTATAAAGATAACTTATTCAGCAAAAAAGTGATCAAAATTAACATTGAATAAATAAATCAACATATAAAAAAAGAGAGAAAAGAAATAATGCGGTCGAATTAAAATTCACTCGTTGAAAGTTCACTATTAAATACAATTGCATTATAGGCGACTCTTAAAATAGGTTGCATATTTGTAAGAATTAAAGAAAAAAAAAATTCTTTATTACATACATTTCTGTACGTTTTGCAAATTATTAAGATTAGTAAAACATGAGGTTTTATTACAAATCTCATAAAAAAATGGCAACGCGAAGACATAAAGGAAATGGAACAAGCGTAAGCTTGACGAGAGCGTTACGAAAAGTGTGAACGGGCGAGGCGATTTTATTTATTTCATGAACAACGTTATAAATTAATATTCTGTTCAATAAAACATATTCTACGTTTCAAGTGAATATAATTTTATATTCATTTTGACGTTCAATTATATATAAATAAGCCTATTTCGTCATCGTGGGACAAAATTAAAAGTGCGTCGCTCTGTAAAAACAAGAATAAAAAATTTTTATTTTTACTTTTCATATCTAAAACGCTTTCACAAGTATTATCTTTATTTAATTAACAACAATAATGACCAGTCAAAACAAAGAAACAACATTAAAAGTTACTTTGTCCCATAATTATATGATCTTTTACTATTTATAGGGTATTTAGTTTACTTGGATGGCTGCCAAAATAACAAACGCTGTTTAAAACAGGCTACCCGTCTTGAGGAGCATGTTTAAAATATAACAATAGTTACCTCACACATTGTTTTTTACGTTTATTTATTTTATACCGTCGTTGGTATAGTACAGGGAATCGCAATAAATTATTATTTCATTTTTCTAAAAATGCATATATGACAATACACTTATGACGTATTACATAAATTTAATAAATTTCGACTCAAACTATGGCACCGAAACGGGCTCTTGTCTTTATCTCGTTATTTTGAACAAAAGATGTTATTCACAAACTAATAAATGATTTTTGAGGAGGTCGTGGCCTAATCAGTGGTCGGCATTTGAGTCGATCGCTAAGTTAAATTGCTCTGGCTGCGACCGGGTGATAGATGGGTGACCCATTCTAGCACTGGTTTGTATAGATTAATATACAAAATATAAGTATGTAGTGTACAAATTATCAATAAAGAATAAAAAACAGCAAGTATTTTAGTAATAACAAACAACTTAAACAAAAAAAAACACCATCTCATTTTAACTGGTTAGTTTGTTAACTTATTCGCTATGTTATTTAAACGTTAGAGACTAATGTAATGTAATAAATGTATAAAAATCACTGTTGTAATAAAATAACAAATAAGATAGTTGAAATTAACATTACAGATATGGAAGTATTTCTAGGGAGATCAATCTGGTCTGTTAATTTAATTCTCAGTTGTTTAAAGGTGATAAACATAGAATATTCATAAGTATTAGAAAACTTTTTCAACTTACACTTATAGTTAAATAATATTTGCAAGACTTTACTGTATTCCTCCATCATTTTGTATTTCAGTAGAGATAGCTTTATTAGTGTAAATAAAATTACTTACTAGTGTAAATTTAATGTATATGTAAAATTTAAACACATAATATAAATTTTTGAAGGGAATGTCAATTTTGTTTGATTTTTTCATAAAATCATTATTTTCACAACATACCTTCTTCACGTCAATTCACTACACAATCTCTTTTTTTGAGCCCAAATATTCAATTAATCTAATTTAAGGTAAATTTATACCAAATAGACAATAAATAAACAACTCTTAATATAGTTACAGACCAGGAAATAAACTTATATATAACCTTTAAATTATTATAAAATTTTAATGATTATTGTGTATAATATCTTGGTTGTTGCTGATGCAAACTAATAGGTCTTCTGATGTTACGACGCCCACTGGGGTTTCTGTTTGATTTAAGGTATCTATGGACAAAAAAATAACTCAGGTATGAAAGCAGCGCTGATTTTCAGCATGCTCCTCTATTCGTCGGCGGTGGCAAAGAAACACACAGGTTACAATTATTTCGTATAACTAAGATCTATCAAAATTTGTGTGAAGGTTTTTTCATTGGTAGAAAAGAGTAAAAGAAAAAAATAATAGTAATTAATTTCGTAACAGTATAATATTTTATCTACTTATTAATAGGTAATGAGAAAACTTTTAGTACCAATTTACAACAATTGCGCAGATGGAGGAATATGAAATTTGGCACACTTATAGTTTATATATGGGAAGGTGTGCGAATGCTAGTATTTTTTTTTATAAAATACAACATTAACTTACTAAATTCTTCTTCCTAGCGTTATCCCGGTTAAATACCAGGGTCTGCTTAGATTGTAGAGGATGTAGCTGTGGGGCGAGTTAGCCCCGCAGCCAAATCCTCTGCAATCTAAGCGGACCCTGGTACTTAACCGGGATAACGCTAGGAAGAAGAAGAAGAATATATTATTTCAATTACTTATAACGAACAATGTACCTCTGTTGTGATAAAATTGGTAATTGATGCTATGAAATTGTTTACAATCTGTTAAAATATATTTGGAGTGATGTATAATAATGCTACTCGTTATTTATTTTCGTAGAAAAACTTATTGGAAATTAACGAATTTATCTTATCCCTTGTTACATGAAATTGTATACATTCATATATACGAAATAATGAAAAGAACTGTCTCAAATATAGAATATGAGGGGGCACCCTACTGATCCATCTTTACGATGGGAATGCACTCATTTTAACCCGGTTTTTACTCTTACTCGTTCTGCGTTGTTATTGTCGTTAATTATTTTCTGAAATATTTCGTTAACTGAATTAGAGTTTTGAATACGATTTCATAGTGAGGTAGGACTTTAGAGTGCTCAGACAAATATGTAATAAGAGAGTCAAGTTTATTTCTTTTCTTTTTATAAATAAAGTGGCCCAGACCGTGCTAGGTAACGCTTGTATTGATGGGTTCCATATATGAAACGCGATAAAGGTATTAGTTAGTTAACTTCAAAAGTTGTTGTCCAATTTCGCTCAAAATATTAATTGTCTAAATGAATGAGGATCATCATGCCAAACACTTTGAAGGCTAATTACACGAAATCGACACCCATAATAAAAAAGCTGTCGTTAAAACCGAGCCTTTATTTTAAAAGTGCTATTGAAGATTTAAGAATCAAGAGCCATCCCTAAAAAGTTAAATTATTACTATCTTATGATGCCAAAACGAGCTATGAATGCTACGATAGGATATTTTAGCGCAAAACTCGATCGCTGTGTTAAAATAAAAAACTAACCGCGAAGCGGCTGATAGCCTTGTCACTGCGCGATCGTCCGTCTGCTTCTAACCTATCCGCAACAGTGTTACATTTAGCGCGGAATAAGGAATATTCCGTCTGGGGAGGCTGATATAGTGTGCGAAACGTAACTCTGTTGCGGTTAAGGCTGAAAATGTGCCCACCACCTTTTTTGAAGGATCCGCGCATGTCTATTTCAGAATTTGGATACTGTTAGGGCAATTTATTCTCAAGTTTTTTTTTATATTTTAAACATTCAGCTGTAATTATTCTAGTATAACGTATTTTCGTTAACTCAGTCAAATCTCTCCTTATCCAGGCTTCAATCGCGGCCCAGTCAGCAGTTCAACGTGATTAGACGAGTCTACCAGCAGGATGCCCTCAACAAGGATGCGGATTATCAGGTGCCTGAGAAGCCATGTGAGTGTTATACTTGTTCTCGTGTGTTATACTGATCCATATAGTTAATTAATAAGTTTTTCTTAAAAAAAATCAGAAGTACACGATTATATCTGGCTGGCCCGTTGGCGCAGTGGTTAGTGACCCTGCCGTCCGCTACGGTGGTCGTGGGTTCGATTCCCACCTCGAGTCACATACTCGATGTACTATCCATATATATGTATTTATATATTTCTAAAAAAATATTTGTGTATAACAGGCGGCTGTTACTTATTTTGTTGTCTACCTTAGGAACAGACATCCGTGTGTCATATAGCATTAATACTATATATTTATTTGTATCCATTTTTCAAAGGTCTCTTTCTGGCGACAAAATGATTCATAAAAATAATTCAAGAAATGTTTATACTTGTAAAGTTTGTGTTTCCGAGATGAATGATTTTTGTCATTTTATTTAGGTCGTTGAATGTACTGCCTTGTCTCAAAGATTACGGTGCGATGTCTTTTACACCTGTAGATAATTGTGTAATTAAGAAATGTTTGACTTCAGTGGGATACAGATGCAAGCAGGCCGTACAGAGTTGCGGCTTCGGCGATTGCTTACTGAACTCCCTGCCTATAGCGCGATGGTTGCCCCGGTACGACTTCAAGAAGGACCTGGTGGGAGACATCGTAGCGGGCGCCACCACCGCTGTGATGCACATACCGCAGGGTGAGTTACATATCCTTCCATCCTTTTGGAGTCCACGGCCGTACGTAGGCATCCTCCATGGATTTCCATAAAGATCTATCTTGGCCCGCTGATGTCCATCGGCTCCATGCGATCACAGAATTACAATCAGAATCGGAAAACAATACTTTATACAAAAAAATGGACGAGTCTCTGTGATTTTGTTCCCAATGGTATTTTAATCAGATAAATCGTATTGGCTATTATCGATATTTAACGATGTTCAACAAGCATTACGCTTAAGTGTGATTAGCTGATATGTTAATCTATTGATTTTTTAAAATTAATTATTGCACTGTATCGCAGTGATTACTGATTAGACCTAAAGGCGAGGTTTCCGAGGGTTCCTTACAATTTGTTTTGGCTGATAAGTGTAATAACCTTGTAACATAAAAATTAAAAAAAAATAACGCATCGTGCCGCGCTTCCTTTCACCGCCGACGTAGACAGAGACGGAACAAGAGACCGTGCAACACGTTGATCTTTCAATTATGCGTCCGAAACCGCATGCCGCACAACGCAGCGATGTGCGTTAACGATCGAGAGACCAAAGCTTAAGGGCTCTCGCAAGTTTACGCCGACGAAGACGCGGGAAATAGTTAGTTTTATATAAAACTTAAATTGGATTCTCAGTCCATGGGGTCAGTTACTCAGCTTGCGCCTTCTCGTAAATTAAAAAAGTTAAGAAATAAGTAAAGAAATTCGCAAGTCGTGGAATGAGGTAGACATACGGTCAACCTTGCTCGACTGCCGGTTTTTTTTATGTTTCTCATTTATCAACTAGCATTAACCTTGTGTTATCAAAAATAAAGTAAGGTTTTCCTGTAAAAGTAACGTTAATAATTATTACAGTTTATTCTCGTTAGTTTGAAACGCAAAAGAAATCAGTATCAAGATTTTGTTTTAATCAATTTTTGCAACACGCTATATTCCCGCGCCATTTGTATGATTTTATATTATTTTCTTTGTTTCTACCAATTACCGTTTCTTATTTCAATTACCAGGACTTTGAAGCTGAACAAATTAAAATGAGCTTGATTTTTTTTATGTTGGTAGTTTTTAGGGTTCCGTAGGACCTACTACAAGGAACCCTTATAATTTCGCTCTGTCCTATATATTTATTTATAGATACCTTTAATAGAGTAATGCACGACGGCATTTTGGCCCTCGTCAGGGTCGTGCGCGTAAATTTCCCCCACTGTTGTCCCAATGGGGCTATTCTCTTGGATGTAGAAGATGAGACAATCGCTCTCGAATACGGGCGGCGAGTCGTTGATATCTTCCACTTTGATATGGACAACGACCTGAAGGTAAAGGGAATAATTTAAATCTTCAAGTTTAATCTATGTTGCATTTCATGGGTTTGAGATTCCCTTTTAGGAATGTAAAAAGGGAAGGTTCCGGTTATTGTTAATAAAAATAACTTAACATTTAATATCCTTAGTTTTTTCTGATTTACTTCTTTTAACCATTACATTACAATTTGTATAGTTGTTTCGGAATATCAATATGTTGCTTTATTAAATATTACGACAACAAATCGTATCCATATTAACCTTATTAGTTACATCACATACATTGAATATACTATACAATCACAGATACATAGGACGAATATGCCTTCAATCGGATAACATAAATTCGTTATACGATGACCCATTACACGTAACATAATTACACAGAGCGTTGGTCGGCAACGCGTGGCCCGCGACAGGAAAGTGCAATGATATTGTTATAAATTCATAATAATTATACGAGCTTAAAGTCTTGTCATGATTTACTAAAATTTAAATAAAAACCACAGAATATATACTACAATTTAGAGTTTTTGATATCGTCTATAATTTCTATCTATTTTTAAATATTTTTTTTACAATAGTCGCCCGCTTACATCTAATATTCTAACTATGTGACCCTTGTTTGCCAAAAGGTTGACGATCTCTGACATAGTGCAATGACGAATATATAAATTTGTTCAAACCACAGTATATAAATGTCAAAACTTACACTTGAACTTTGAGGCGGTGTTCCACCGTCTATGGCCAGAGCCTTTAAGTCGTATATCGCAACGGATTCTCTGTCCAAAGCCTTGTTAGTCCTTATGGCTCCTGAAACAGGATCTATCACAAAAGATCCTTCCTCCCTGTCCTTCGCTTCAAGCTCGTAGTGTACTCGGCCGTTCAGTCCTACATCGGCGTCCGTCGCGCTCACTTGCGTTACAGATGTACCTGGAGAAAAGTAATTATTATTAATGAGGCGCTTTCCAAATTATCGGCTGGCAGATAAAAATGACAAGCTATCGTTAAAAAAATAACAGCTTCTCTTGACAATGTGACTATGTAATGATCACAAACGCTCTAACAAGAGTGTATAGAAAAAGAAAAACAAGGGGCCACCCATATATTACGTTACACGTTAAAGGGGGCGAAGTTTACACCAAAGTGTAACATTATGTGACAACGGATCGTTTACAAATTGAGTTAATTTATACATACGAATATGTTCAACACTAAATTCTACCTGCTACACCGTCTGCGTTAAATTAGGTGAAATATTTTAGCGTGATAATATATAGCCTTCCGCGATAAATGGGCTATCTAACATTGAAAAATTTTTTCAAATTGGACCATTAGTTTGAGATTAGCGCGTTCGAGCAAACAAACAAACAAACAAACCCTTCAGCTTTATATATTAATATAGGATATAAGATTTTTTCTTCTTTTGCACACTGTGAACTTTAGTACGTATTTGGGTCATTTTTTTACTTAATATCTTGTAAACCTACTTTAAGTCTTGCAAAATAAATAATTTAACTGATTATTTTCTTTGTTTGGGCACTTTATAGAAAAAAAATACATTTTATAGTTTAATTTTGAAATATGTCTGTAAGTTTCTAATTGGCTTTTGACAAAGCGGGGAATTTAAAAAAGTAGGGCCCTTTGAGCTCGCTTTAGATTGTATTATAATGTTAAATTTACAAATTAGTTTTATTTCTTTTTTATCTTATTCTGTTGCATACTTTAAAACAATTGGCCGAGTTTCTACAACTGGGTTCCTTCATCTTTGCAGGCCGTGAACTGATTTATATTTAAAATGAGATGTCAGACTTAGAAGCATATGACAAAATTAATGCATTGAATAAATTAATAAAAATATCTTAGCAAGCTTTTATTTATAGAACTAAAATGAAAAATTATATTTTATTTCTCTAAAAAGCTTGTGACTCATTTAATACATGTAGATAGCGTACATTAATTTTGTCCGTCGAATCAAAACAAATGGCCCAAAATTCAATTATTTAAAATTTCCTCCAGACGATCTCTGCAAGCTTACGACAAAGATCAATTAGTGATATTAATCGGGTCCCAGTGTTTCATGTGAATTCCGAAACACGGAGGTTGGATATCAAATATAAGCCAGTGTTAGAATGGGACACCCATCTATCACCCGGTTGCAGCAGGAGTTACTTAACCTAGCGATCGACTCAAATGCCGGCCAATGATTAGGCCACGACTCCTCAATACTGATACAATGTTTATCGAAATATTTGTATTATATTACACATTCATATAGACATGTTCTAGGTACATATGATCATAGTTTTTCAATATTGACAACACTCCTTTATATAAAAAAGAAAAAAACTTTTTTTTAAAGTGAAATTGTTTTTTTTAACGAATACTCCTTTATCTTACAGTATTTGCACATAAAGAATGTACGGAGAACGGGACTTGGTGGAATGCTCCTTAAAAGACATTCAGTTACGTTTCTTGTGCCCTGATGACTTGGAAGAGGTATTTTAATTTATTTATCATAATAATTTTCAACTTATAATATAATTAATTTATATTGAATAGATTAAATATGATTATATTCTTGATGTCAACAATATATACTTGTTAGTATTTTTTTTATAAACAGGCCTTCTAAGTGCCTATATTCAGATAGCAATTAATAACTAATACTTTTTCAATTTATTATAATAATGGTTAAAGTCTATTTTTAAATTTATTATTTATTTTAATAATTCATTTCACAAATAAAATATAATGATATTGAATGTTATATTATTCTGTTTGTTATATTTTAGTCTTTATAACATATTTCAGGTGAGATCTTTATGTAGAGATTGGTTTCCAATAGAGTATCCACAGTCATGGTAAATCGCCAACATTGTACAAAGGAAAATATAATCGTAGATCCGCTTGTGCATATAGTTTGTAGCATACGCCTGAAGCAATAATGTTAGGACATTCTCTGTATAATAATTTTTGACATTATTTTTTTTATGTCACTCAAAGATAGGCCTCAGTCAAGGGAGTTATGCCACATTAGACTCTATCCGTGAACTGCAGCAACAACCCACTCAATTTTTTTTTTTCAAAAGAAATGGCAATTAATAAATTTTTCAACCAATCATAAATTTCATAGCTTCGCAAATCAATTATAACGCAAATCACTATTTACAAATTGATTATGTAGTTGAGAATTACAATATTTTCGCTAATCATAACTTCTTTAACGCACTGCTGTAAGGTTTACTTGAATATGAAGTATTTGTGTTTGATATTATCCCTTCTAAACCTACACCACACATAATTATATGGGACACATGTTAACAGCTAGGATAATGACAAAATTGCGTGTATCCGCGAATTGTAACAAGCGATTCACGCTACGTTGAAAGCACGATTTGTGAGCCTTTAATCCAGTTAAAAGTGAGTTATTAAATTTGATTAATTGTTAATCGATTCTTACAGATTCGATTCTATTTCAATTAAAAAAATAAATAACCAACTACAAAATAACGTTCTCACAATAATTTAACCAAAAACAAATTAATTCAACAATGCGGTTAGAAAAATGTCACAAACACAAACTAATTATCTCGTCAACGATTAGTGACGATTTATCACGAATGATCGCTTAACAGTGATCGTTTTAGACTAATCTCTAAAGAATGATCTATTCAGAATAATTCCTTAAGAATGATCCGTTTAGAATTGAACTCTTAACTGGTTCTCTGACATGAATGGGAAGAAAAACATTGAAGACATAATGGCAGAAAAAGGAGAAACAGTACAGAAACTATTATCTGATGATTTAGAATTTATAGCTCAAGAAATTATTAATGATACTGAAAAGAAGGCTATTGACGGTTAGGTTTTAATGCTTTTTTCTCATGTCTTAAATGTTTAAAATATAACCATTAAAGCTTTTATATAAAAGTTTGTTAATCAAAAACACCCACAGCTAGAAACACTATGGGAAATTTAGTTGAATTAACCTACCAATCTTGTATTGTTTTTCAACTTCGTTTAAATTATAGTATTTGAAATGATAAAAACTTAAAAAATTCTGGTATTTGCTTTGTGTAAAAAGAAATGGAAATTTTGCTCCATAAAATTTAGTGAATGATTATGCTACATATGTAACGTGCGGCGCACGAATTCTCTATTAACGGTAAATCCACCATATCATTATAAAAACTATTTAAATATTTATCAATATGCTCGCGATATTATTTTTGAGTCTGATATATGCATACTAGACCAGAGATGAGGATATTTTTAATTTTCTAAACGACTTCACAACAACTTTATAAAGTACTTAGAAAACAGCCATTAAACTCTCGCAAAGATCGTATGAATATGGAAAAGATAAAAAAATAATCCTACTAATATTATAAACGTGAAAGTTTGTGCAAATAGATGTACATATGCAGATGTACATATGCAGATGTACATATGTTTCACGGAAAAACTACAGAATGGATTGTAATAAAATTTTACAATACTATAGTTTATACTTCAGAATAACACATAGGCTATAAATTATAAAAATATTATGTGAATTGTTTCAAAGATATTTTTTACGTTCATCTCTATTATTTATATCAAATGGCTAAGCCGAGTGAGATAAATTTTTGGTAAAAATAAGCCATAATGACTTTTTAGACGGCATCGTGGTATCGATGGAAGAGGAATATATGCGGTCAAGTCAATTAGTTGGTTATCCCAATATCTATAGAAGGATCAAGTGGAGAAAGTCCTGCGCCAGCATTCGCCCACAAAATCGCAAGAAACTGTATAGGATCCAAGGCATTTAGATTCCGAAGCCAAAACCGGATTGGATCTCTTCGCCATAAAAGTAAAATCTTACTGACATCTAGCTTTTAATGTAAGTTATCCAAATTATCACATAAATCGAAATTTTGTTACTTCATAATTGAATTTCTAATGAAATCCACTTCTTTAAATTTCATCTCTATTCTTAGCTCAACTAAGTACGGATAAGCTGTATAATACCGAACGCCCTGTTTATTTTCTATTTATGTACTTAATGTTACTATACATAAACAATTTCACTTCCAAGGTCTTAGGTCTCTTCAGATTAAACGCGAAAAGCGATCAATTAAAAATTTATTGAAATAAAAGAATTGACCTTTAATAAATTTAAAAATCGCTTATTTCATCATCTTAATAACGAATCTGTTTATAATATAAATGACTTTTTCTCAATTAAATGATAAGATTTGTAATATTTTCATAATATATTGGTTATTATTGCATATTATTATTTAATTTGATGCATTATTTAATTATTGATGACTACTTGACATTTTAAAGTACGATTGAATGTAATTTAAAAGAATTGATTGTAAATTATAAACATATAAATATTTGCACGCCAGTACAATGGCAGACTTTTTCTCACAATGAAAAAGTGAAAATGTAAATTTGAATGGAGATTTCAGTATACTGGACTGCGTTCCGTTTTACACTATAAGCAGTATAGCAAAATAGAAACACCTTTACAGTACACAAAATTGACGTCTCAGCTTACAAAGCTCGCAGGGTATATCGGAACTTACACAATGAATATCCATTATCAAGAAGCTTGTTTATCTTTGTGACGTATGAGGATTTTTAAGATTGCCAGTATCTAAAGACTTCTTATTATGCCGGAGCCAGACATAGCTCAAAGTGTTTGTACATTTTTGCCCTTGAAGACTACAAAGTTCTACAAAACTTTGCGCAGCCTACACAAGGCCCCCGGTCGCACTACATGATCATTAAAATGATCATTCATATGATGCTATATCTCGCTCCGACGTTGTAATAAGTTTTAGAATAGCGTAGTAAACTGTTATTTAAGCCTTAAAACATTAAAAAATCAGTTCATTTAAATACATATAAAGAGAATTTCAGGCTACGTAATTTGATTTTCAGGTAATACCGACAGAAACGAAGTGCTAACTTACGACTTTCCGTTCGTAACGCGGGAGCAGTGGTCAGCTCGCCCACCAAAACAGACTCTGCCTCTGCGAACGCCAGTACCTTACGTGGTCATCCACCACTCGTATACACCCCCCGCTTGTTATGACGGGCCTCAATGCAGACAGGCCATGAGGAGTATGCAGGATTTCCACATGGACGATCGCAACTGGTGGGATATAGGATATAAGTAAGTTTACGATGCAATTTTAAGACACTCCTTGAAACCTTTGATGATGGATGTCCTTTTTCTTTTAATCCTGGAATAAGATCGCTCATTAATTGCGTGATGCTTTCGGATACTACTAAAATTAAGACGATTTAATTAACGTTTGCATAGGCATCTAACAAATCAGAAAGTTTATGCACGTAATATGACTAGAGTCACCGTCAGTCCTAATAATATACATACAAAAAAAAACGGAAGTTTTTCGATTTTTCTGATGAGAAGTACATATATTTAGGAATATCTAATATATAAACCCACCATGCTAAAAGCAAGACTGCAACATAGTGTAACAAAAATGTTCATGGATTTACTTTTCTTTCAGTCAATTTTCTCCACAAGCTATATGCACGTGACATTTTTAATATTATTTTATCTTTTTTTTCTTTTCACTCTTCCTTTCTTATAATGGATTTACTCTCCCTTTCACATCTATCTAAAAGTCTGTTTCCGAAATATTTACGCACAACGCTGAGGTGTGCTTTATGGCCTTCTACTTGTTTTTGTATCTGCGGCAAATCAAAAAGTTTCAGCCACACTGATGGCATCTTCCGCAGCCCGCTTCAGATCCTCATGGGTATATGCGTAAGAGCAAGAGACACGACACCAGGTGCTCTATTAAGTGGGTAGCGGCACTGCAGACAAACACTCCAAGCTAGCTTCATAGAAGAATAAATAACGTGTGATATATAAATTGGTTCGGAAAACCAAAGCAAGGGATTACCTGTAAATCATATAGTTCTTTGTTACTTTCAGCTTCGCAGTTGGCTCAGACGGAGTTGCTTACGAAGGAAGAGGGTGGGACATACTTGGGGCACACGCCCTGCATTTCAACAACGTCAGTATCGGCATATGTCTTATTGGAGACTGGAGCAGTAAGTAAAACATTTTACTTAATTTGATAACAGATCAGAATAATGCACGTTCTGAAAAAATAAGTTACTTTGCAATAGTATGTGAATCGAGAGTAATTCCGGATATATTTTACTCGAATGCTACATTATGGATACCGCCACTGAAACACAGTACTGCGCTGATTTTCATATGCCTCTATACGTTTGGTTTTGAAACCGAAGTGTCTGAGGTATCATTTCTATTAGAGGTAGCGCCACGCTTGGATCATCGCGTTCGGGGGGGTACCAGTACCTCTTTGTCACATAAGATCGGCGTAAAGTGGCGACAATGCTGTCATGTCAAGTGATGGTACTGTTGTCGCGTTTCGTTCGGTTTGTGAGACTCCCTGGTGACCTAAACTCCTCATTAAGGGTCGGCAACACATTTGCTAGCCTCCTGGCCCAGAAGATGTCCATGGAAATCGGTAGTCACTTAGGTGAAGCGCCTGCTCGTTTGTCCTTTGAAACATAAAACAATCATCAGGAGATAATTAGCATGCTTCGGTTCAGTTTAAAGAAGTTCAGGTATTCAAAATCTATGTCAAGCAATTAACATCTATAGACTAAAAGAATAAAGCACATAATATCTTACCCACAAAAACTCTTAATTTCAGATTGTTTACCACCAAGAAATCAAATAAAAACTGCGCAAGCTCTTATAGCAGCTGGAGTAGAGCTGGGTTACTTGAAAGACGACTACAAGTTAGTGGGTCACAGACAAGTAAGGGATACTCTATGCCCTGGGGATGCACTGTACAAAGAAGTACAAACTTGGCAACACTACACACCTTTTCCAGCTTCAGTAGCTGATTTAATCCAAGTCATTCAGGTTCTAAAGGCTTGAAATTTAGGATATTTATTATTGAATAGAAGAGGGGCAGAAAATAATTTGACACCCCAGTGATTTAAACAAGCGTACCTTATAAAATTTAATGTAAGTTTTGTAGTTGTAGTCATTTACGGATACTCAAATTAAAAAAAAACGCTCTGGCAACGTTGTATAAAATTTCATTATTGTCGTCTTTTTCAAATTTCGAACTTAAAAGGCGCTAGGAATGTTGTATGAAGTTTAATTATTGTCGCCACCACCACATTTTTTCTAGGTAAGTTATGTCTCCTGTTCGAATTTTAAAAACACAACAATAATGAAATTTCCTACAACATTGCAGGCGCGCTTTAAGTTCGAAATTTGAAAAAGGCGACAATAATCAAATTTTATGCAACTTTGCAGGCACGTTTTTTTTTCCACAAATTTGTGTATCTGTAAAAGGCAAACTTCGCGTATTCTTTTTTCATAAAATGTTTGCAGGCGCGTTTTTGAATATCCGTAAACAGCTTCGCGTATTCTTTTTTCGAAAGAACTGCCAATGTTTCGCCGCATATTTGAGAAAAGAATATTAGATATTTAATTTATGTTTCTATAGTTCAATTTTATACATAAAATAATATCAATATCTGACACCTCTGTCATCATTAAGCCATCCATGCGAACCCTGTCTCGAAGTACAGGTCTGCTCGTTTAAGGTGTATCTTTTATAATACGAAACTAGAATAGTCCCAGTTCCTATATAACGTTATAAGAAAAACCATAGATAGAATAATTTGTTTAAAAAGATTTAAATTTACTCATGGACCCGGTAGATGATGTCCTGCAATTAAAAGTTGGGTTACTATCCTTTAAAATATTATATTATCCTATATTATCCCGTTCGGTGGTAAGTAGTAAGTCTTAAATTTTATTATTTTCCGCGCAATTTTATAAATTTTCTTTCATAAGAACCTTCTCTTGACAATAACAAACATAACTATTAGGTATTAATTATATATTAGTTTAATAGATTAATGTGTAAATATAAGTGTTCTGTAATGATGTTTGTAAAAGAAATGAAAAAAAAGATTTAGCGAAATCAGTCCAGCCGCCAGCCCGCTTGATGCCGTGACCAAGGAAAATTGGGAAAGCGTGAACGGTTAGACCGAAATATCTCAGTTTATACCTTTCTAGAATAGTACAAGTGGATGAAAATTAATCGAAACGTATCTCGATACGAATTTCTGATATGTAACGGCATATAAATCGATTAACGGCTGCACGCACGAAAAAGCACGACAATTGTCACGTCCGCCTGAGCCGAGCGTGCAATCGAGTACAAGTGATAGAAAAGCACGATCAGCCTAAGAGTTCAACATTATTAAGTAAAATTATCATCAAGAGAACTTTAAAATTATTTTATTATAATATATAGCATATAAAACATATCATTTAAGCAATATATATTTATAAATCGTTAAATTCTGGGTGTAGTATATCTATATATGAATATGTAGCGTTTTGAATTCATTTCTTTTATTAAGCTCAATCAAGAGACGCAAGTAATTAGTAACAGTAGGCTTATACAAATTACATACTCGGTAGAACGTAACTTTTAATTTTGATTATGGATTCGTTAAGCGTATATATGCTTATGACTTAAACAATCATAATTACATTTATTACAATAATTCACTTAAGCAGATTAGCAGATAATGAGATATATTTTTTTTTTTTTAGTTAACGATACACATTTTACAAATTGTTTTTTGGAATGAAAACTTTCTTTAGACGCGTAGCGCACTTTTTTTTGGTTCGGGAAAAAACGTTGATTTCGCTTCATCGTCACCGAACGTATTATGTATATTATAAGTGTACTTTAAAAATAAACACTGGCACTCCGGGAGTCCCAATATAAGTGAAATCGAATCGTCAGATGTGTCGGTGACGTCAATGGGTTAATAAAAAGCGTAAAACTCACGTCAACGTCACCGAAAGCTTAATATTGACTCTAAATGAAGAAATATATGTATTTAGACATAGCCGGTGTATCGCATCATAATTTTTGAAATTTACTTGTTTAGTGCGTTCATGTTTTAAGTGAAGAAAAATTAGCGCCATCTAGCGGTAAGTAGCTACACAATTCTCAGGTAACATGAAAAATTGTAAATTACTAACGCTATTTGTTTTTAATAAGATTAAAAGATAATTATGAAACAAACTTTTTTTTAATTTAATATCTATACAAAGAAACAAATTGATTTGGACAAGAATAAGTTTATAAAGTTCGCTAGTTCTTTAAATAGACAATAGATGTCGCTGTTAAGGAATTCTTCTTCGAGTGACGCATTATGTTGTTTCGTCGGCGTTTTTTCCAACTAATCGGTCATCGGCCGATTGTGTGTATTGTTTTTCTTCAGTATCGAATATGCCAGTATCAATTTGTTGAGTATCCTTCCCCGCTGGGTAGGATCCATTAACCTCCATTCCGAATTACGATTAAATGCTCGTTTAGCAGCTTGTACTGCAAGATCTATATCAGCCTAAAATAGAATTTCTTTATTGTTATTGTTGTAACACTAATACGATAGTCCGAATTTAATTACTTTCTTGAGTACACAATTTCCTATTTCATTATTTTTTATTAAATTTTAAGGAAATTCGTAAGCCTGACCCTGAAAAACCCAATGCCAAGAAATTCAAATTTAGAACAACACGGTTCATGAAAATTAACAAAGCTGGCCACCACGGTAACTTTCATGATTGGATTTCCTTTGGGGAATATATTTTATCTTTTTCTTTTCTATACAAAATCTCATGATTCTCTCTCTATTTCTTCTCCATAGTACTACGCATTGTCCTCTTTTGCAAAAGTTATTTTTTTGTTTAATGTAAGTAAATTCATTGTCGAGGTATTATAGAAGTTTTATTTAATTTATTTATTTAAATAAATTAAATGAAACTTCTTCACAAAAATAAATAATAAAAATAAAAACAAAAGCTTCAGTCTTCTAAACATTGAAAAGAAAGTTTAGCTGTTTATTATGATTATACAATGATAATAAACAGCTAAACTTTTTTTAGTTATGTGATGTTTTGATGAAGTAATAAATTATTATATTAATTTACGATTTTTTACTGGTTATGTTCTACCGTTTAGAGGAAAACGCTTTATGTAATAAAAACTTAAATAGTGTTAGGTGAATCCATAAACTTACGCGTACGTGCCGTAGCGATAGTCTTCTTCCTGCGGCTGACGATACTGGCAGCTTGGATCAACCCCATAGCGAAGCTTTTTTCTAAGGCATGTTATTTATAAATTACTTGCGGACCTCGTAAACGCTGTCTAGCCCGAACATAAATAAAAAATTATATCTTTTAAGTAGGATCCCATTACACATAGTGACTAAATTTTATCAAGATAGGTTTAGTCGTTTCGGAATTTAACCCACTTCTTGGTAAGAGTTTTTCTATATAACAGATATTATAAATTTTAAGGTATATAATCGTCATAAAAAAGCATGAATTTCCAACACTTTTAACAAAATATCTATAACTAAACTAAAGAAGAGCCAATTTATGTAGTCAAAGTAATGATTAAAACAAATAACTTTAAAATAAGGAAGATATAATTATTTAAATCAATTATATTATAAAACACTTGAGTTTCATTCCATAAACGTTAATAAATGTTTAGAATAAATATGGTTGGCTTCATTTGAATGATAATGTAGTGTGTCGGGGGACTTTGTATTCTGCGCAATGTTTTGTATAACTTTGCAGTCTTCAAGGACAAAAATTTACAAACACTTTGGGCTATGTCTGGCTCCAGCATTATAAGAGATCACATTGAGAATTTGATATTAGTCTTGTTGCTGAAGTAAGGGTCGAATGACTAATCTTCCGCATGTGTGTTCAAACCTTATTTTTTTTAATTCAAATTTAAATCTTTTTCTAAATAAATCTCTACAACCATATAACAGACATTAACTAGCCTATCTTAGGGACAGTAACCCTTGCGTTTAATTGTCCTATATATTTTATACGTATACGCTTCTTTAACAAAATTCCATATAACATACTAAGTCTGTCTATAGTTAAATTTAAGCATCATATAAAAATACGCTTATTCTTAATACACTTAAGGAATGCACGTATAAAGTTGTTTCGGTTATTTATAAAGGTAATTCGTATACGAATTAGATTCAAGGTTAAGGCCCATTTATGATTGGCGACATTAGTTGCTGAGGCTAAATTCTCAAAACTTCTGCAATGTATCTTTTTATTAGTATCTCAATATTTTATTTAATAATTTATATCTACTCGGTCAGAAAGTTAAAACAGTTGTTTTTTTTTAATTACTAAAAGAGTTTAATGATGCAAAGCTATTTCCTTGATGTTATTCCTTATTTAAGTCATATAATGGCACGCAATTTTTTAGTTATTGTAATTTTCAGTTACAGAATATAAAGTACATAAAATAATAGAAAAATATACAATACTAGCTGTTTCCCGCGACATGGTACGCGAAATATTAAACTTGGAGAGGGCTTTGACTTAGGAAAATAACACGAAATTTTTCAAGTAAAAACTTGCCTAATTTAAGAATACTTTTTACGATATAATATACAATTTAAAATATTATACTTGTCTCATAAAACGAGGAAATAAAACTTGCATAAAATAATTACTTATTTCTTCATTCCATTTTTAATTATGGTAAAAAAAAATATAAGCATTAGTATAATCTTATGTCATAAGCATAAACATTTATACAATCAACTGTAAGCAAAAAAAAGTCTCATAGATATTGATATCTACTCCTAGATAATTCAAAAACGTTCCAATCACTCAAGTATCTTGTATAAGAAAATAATCATGTTGAAACGATCAATCTAGTAAGGCCAAGTTACGCTTGAATCTGTTAGGCAATCGTTTACACCCGCAGACAGGTAAAATGTATACTTTGTGTATGGAGATTTGATTTCCAATATTACTCCTTGTAACAATACCTATCTCCCAGTGAAAGATCCGTTGATTTCGGCCCAGCCGTTTCCAAGATTATCCGGCACAAATAGACTCACAGACGGACAAACAAAAATGTCTTTACTTGCGTTTTTGTTAAAGGTATTTTGTCATATAGCCATATGCAATTCGTAAGAAAATTCAGCGGTACAAACTTCAATATTACTTATATGAAATTATATGTATTGATTTCCATCACAGAAGTATGTGGAAGTACTAGCGAAAACATTAATAGTGTGCATTACGGGAATGAAAACAATTTGTACCTACGCGATTGAAATTTGGTGAAAACAAATGATGATTAATTTGCAACAGCGCTTTTGTATTAGTAATGCTATTTATTCGCGTATTGAGTCACATTTAATTTTTCATTCTTTCCTCCTTTTAAAAATTGTATTGTAAAATTTTAAGTTTGTGTTTTGGTCAAATAAATTTCTCTATCTATCTATCTATCTATCTTATTGTATATACCAATAATGCCTCTTTTTCTGACTAAAACTGCCTTGAGTGCATCGCAGGCCAATGCAGTGCTGTGTTTTATGGTCTACAGAACGAAATTATTCTTCCAGCTCATATTTCTTATTTAATAAAGAAGCGATAATACAATGCGTTTAATGTATAAAATATACCATAACATTTACCCCCAGAAGGCAGAAATCACATTACAAACACACAAAAATCTTTATTAACCATAATTCATCGTTCTATTAAAGTTTACTCAACACAATCTCCGAGGCGACACGCGTTCGACAATGAGAGTGTATGGGGCATTTTAGGGTTCCGTAAAGTATATACAAATAAAATATTATTATTTGCTTATAATGGTAAAAGGATTTTAAATATACCTTTCCTGCTTACGTCCAGACTATTGAGTAGAATAATATATTCGTGTAGTAGAAAATGGCCGCTCAGTTACTTAGTTACTTGACTTCAAGTTCTGTCTTTGAATTGACTATTGTTTTATAGTTATAATTAGCTGACCCGGCAGACGTCGTCTTACCCAAATTTTGGCTCGGCTCTAACGGCTAATAAGAGACGGTTGACCAATCTCTTCCATAAAGCGTGACACTGGCTGAATCTTCTATGAAATAATGATTTTGCATGTCATTATAACGGTCGAACGAACGTTTATCTCTATTTCTCTTCTTTAAAACCCTTTCTGAAGTAAGAGGAATGAAACAAAACAAAACTGAATTGGAAATACACCAGCGGTTTTCCAGTTTTAGCGAGACAAACGAACAACGATTGATTTTTTTTGCGTACAATTTCAAAAATTTGGACCCTCTTTTATGACTACGGAACCTGCTAGTTCGAATCGCGTTCGTTTTTCTCTCAATTTTTTCTAATAATCTCTTTATGGAAAAGGGAACTAAACACCGTAACCCCATTCTCACATGCATTAAATATTGTGCTCAATTTTCACCCTTACCATAAAGTGATAAAGGTCACAATGGTGATAAGGGGATACAATATGGCGACATTACCATAATTTCATAACGAAGGGCGCTCGGGATTTCTAATATACACTTATTTTAATTTTTTTATAGCCCCCTTCAACAATGAGGAATCGTATTTCATATTGAGTGGAAATGAATACGGTTTCCATATTGTATACAGTGTTACTCACCAAATTGTTAGGTTAATTGTGTTTTGATAACGACTTCATATTGTAACACTGATTTTCATGGGAATTTCATAGTAGTGTGAATCCAATAACTTTGTTTATATTAACATTAATTTTTACTTTGCTACCGACTTAGGAAAGGATAGAGGTTCTCAATTCGACTGCGTCTTTGTCACGCGATTTCTGCGCCAATTATGAACCGATTTTGAATATTCTTTTTTAGTTTAGTAGAACACACTTTAAAGATGGTCCCATAAAAAAATTATCGAAATCAGTCGAGCGGTTTTTGAGAAATCAACATAACTATAAAAATAGATACACATATACACCGGTACACTTTTCACTAAAAATTTAAAAATAAATTCTTTAAAAAATATCTCTTTGAAATGTTCATAAAAGTTCGTGGAAGAATTTATTCTTATTATAAAAGAATGTACCTAAATTCCCAGAATTTATTTAATGAATACATTCAAGCTGTTTACAATAGACTACCATAGAGTAGACATAGAGACTAGAGTGCAAGGACAAAAATCTTTTAAACCATTGTACCGCTTAAGGCCCCGTCGAGTGATAAGAAGTCTAGCTTCAGGTTTGTTTAAGAAATCGGCTTAGCTTGTTTTTCGCGGAAATACACTTGGAGTTTCTTAGTCATATCCGACATGGGTGTATTCATGCTTTAGTGTATTCTAATAAAGGTATTCTGGCTAAGAAATAGGTATAAATTTATATCAATATATGTATATAAAATCAAAAGGTCACCTATGATGAAATTTTAAAAACCGCGGGACGTACAAAGTTGGAATTTGCCAAGGAGGTGGTTTATAGGTAGTAGATATCCGCTGCTTCGATAGGGTCAGATTAAGGAGGTCTTTCACAATGATTTAATAAACGTTGTTTCTTTCTTTCTTTCTTACTAAGGAGTCTCGCAAGTTTAATTTTATGCAGAAGAAGTTGCGGGAAACAACTAGTATTTATATAGATTATTTATGAAAATTGATTAGCTGTACTGCTATATTTTTAAACCAATACCACTTTTCTAGAAGGTCCCTACCTTCTAGAAAATAGCACACTCATTTGTGAAAATCCGGGAACTTATTTGCGGCCGCTTAATTCATATAAGAATCCCTTTTCCCTTTGTCACGTCATAACTTGAGAACAGCTTGTTAAGTTATCTAAAATATTACTATTTTTTATAGAATAAGGGACAAATAAGCAGATTCGATCTACCGACGCGA
>JANCMC010026410.1:428436-582932 GCA_024363005.1 Charaxes varanes
GCTTGTTAAGTTATCTAAAATATTACTATTTTTTATAGAATAAGGGACAAATAAGCAGATTCGATCTACCGACGCGACATCCATGAGCGTCTGCTCCACCAGGACGCTCCAAGATGCGTTGCCGGCCTTTAAGCAGCTGTTAGAGCCACCGGGAACTCCCACAAACCAAACGAAAAGCTACAACAATACCATCACTTGACGTGACAGCATTGCCGCCACTTCACGCCGATCTTACGTGAGAAAGAGGTACTGGTATCCGAACGCGCCGGCACAATTCGACTGCAGAACAAAAGGACTACAACCGTGGCGCTAACTCTAATTACGAAAAGAAAACAAAGCTCTTAATGTTTTAATTTACCTTAATATATCTTACTGTTTATGTCCCTGTTATTGTAAGATATAATGGAGGAATACACTTTAACTGAGCGCGGAATTATACAAAGGGTGTAGAACCTACGAACGTTGTTCCATGCGTTAAACACTTTTTATCACCCCATTATGAAACACTGCCTTTATTCTCCTCTCCTTGTTTTCTACTTGAGATTATTTTAAGTGTGTGAAATGAGTTAGAGGCTCGTGGCTGTCGTGGAAGGGGAAATAAAAGACTGTCTTTTTTTGTTAAGGAATTATTCTAATATTTATTACTACTATAAACCGTCTACACGGAAAACGTGAACATGCGATAACTTTGTCAAATTAAAAGAAAATATATGAACGAATCTTGTAATTACCTGTTAAATCTCTGATTATTGTTTGGTGTTATGGAACCCCCAGTGCGTGAGTCTCATGCCTGCTTAATAACTGTTATTTTTTTCGATGTTTTAATGCATATTCCGCTATACTATTAGAGATAGCTTCACACTTACAGTCCTCTTTCTCTGCCGCCGAATTGGACCGGCGCGTCTGGGTACCTGATCGGCGTGTAGTGGCGGCAATGCTGTCACGTCAAGTGATGGTATTATTTTCACGTTCCGCTCGGTTTGTTAGAGTTTGAAGTCGAACTCCTCCTTGAAAGTCAGTAACGCATCTACAAGCCTCCTTGTGCTTCAGGTGTTCCTGGACTTGGTTAGTCGCTTAGGTGAAACGCCGCGATAAATAGTGAAATTGTGGGGATTCCGGGGATGACGTCAGACGGCAGTCGGTCACCTTGGCTTCCCTACAGCCACATCCTCTGCAATTTAAGTGGACCCTGGTATTAGACCGGGATACCACTAGGTAGAAGAAATGTTTTCTTTTATAATTGTGCAACCTGTGGTGTCCTGTAATTACCTTTTCCATGTATCTAAATAATAATAATAACAATCACTATATAAGTGTCTCATTGTATCAGCTGTTGCCTATACAAATAAATAAATAAATATGCAAATATAGATAAAGTTAATATGTCAGCACATAGAGAGCTGGGCTTTATTAAAAAAGTTTCTCAAGGTTTTCTTTATCCATATTATATTTACTCATTATCTATGTTATATTTACACTGCCCTCAAAATACACAGAATCCTAGTTTGGGGGATCGCATCTTCACCCTTGAAGTGACACAACCCAAAATTCCTGGTTTTTATTGATAAGTCCACAAAATTAAACCGAACGTTAGTTTTTACTCAATATTTGATTATATTCATTTTTGATTTTTGGGCCTTTCCATTACAAAGTAGTTTTAATAAAAATTTTGATTTCGTCTTTGCAATTTTGGAGGTGCAAACCAAAAAGGCGAAATAATGAAAATGAATATTTTGTGTGCAATGTAATTCAGCTAAAATAATAATGAATACGAAATTTAAGTGTAGTAAAAGCTAGACCACAATAAACTGAATTAAATCAGTAATTCGGCTCAGTAAGCCTACGATTTTATAGAAAACAACAAGGAACATTCTAATTATAAATATGCACTTCTTGAGCGCTTATTTGTAATGAGAACGTACAAAAGTAAGGCAAATGCTGTCACGTCTAGTAATGGTGTTGTTGTCGCGTTTCGTTCGGTTTGTGAGACTTCCCGGTGGCCTAAACTCGTCAGTAAAGGCCGGAAACGCATCTGCTAGCCTTCTGATCGTGCAGATGTCCGTTGTTACATATAAAAAAGAAGTAAATAAAGGCAAAATTAGTTAAAACTTGATACAAAATAGATGTTGTCCAGACAAACAATACATATTATCCAGTAGGAAGCATTGTAATGAATAATAATGCACATATTGCGAGTTAACCGACCGTGCAGCGACAGGAATAGCATCACATAATATAACAAGAAATATTAATTCACAGAACTTAAATACCCATTATATAAATAATATAAATATATACAGGACTATATGACACACGGACGTCTGTTCCTAAGGTAGACAACTTAATGCTTGTGTTATAGGAATGAATGATAGCTCTCTTTAATTTTACATTAATTGATTACATGAATAAATTTTGTTATGCTTTAAACATACCATCTATGTTTACTATATAACATATCCTTGTATACAATATCATTGCAAAGACGTAATAATTACAGAATTATATCTATACACATAGAATGTAATAAATTTAGGCGGTATCCACTGTAGCTCGCAGCAACTCTTGCCCCTCAACGGTCATCCAGTACTCAACAAGCAGGTCGCGCTCTGCTTCCAAACAAGAGAGTAACGTGAGCTCCGATTCGCTGTTATGTTTTAAACTCAGCAATTTTTTCTTTAATAATACAGTCTGTAACAAAAATATTATTTTAAATTATTCAACCTAACAGCACCTGAGCTAGTGTTAACTAGCACATTGTGTTACATACATATCATAGTTATATTTCTCGAGTCAACTGAGGCCCGATTCGCTCTACAACCAAAAAAAAAACAACAATCAAATCATATTTGATAACCAAAACCACATAAATGAAAAAAAAAAATTCGCAATCGGCGTAAATATCATCAAAAATGCTCACTTTTCACAATGAGATAGACAGAATGAGTGCGTCAAGGTCAAGTCGCTTATTTATTTGTAATGGCAATACAACTCGAGTTAGAAAGACCCCAACTCGAGTCAACTCGATTTAAGCGCAACTGGAGTTGACCATCTCTAGTGGCGGCATATTCAAAGTACTTCGTTGCAATTTTTATTTACCTAATTTTCTAGATCGAATTATTTGATTTGTTTAATGAGCCGCAATTATTCATAGGCGTTGGTTGTGTCGTGCGCGTGCCATCGCATCCCTCCGCTTTCGTGAAGTTATTAATAGGTAAATAATAAATAAATGCTGCTAAGGCATTCTTATAGCCGCTACACACTTTTAAATAAATCGTTGCGATTTAACTGTGCAGTTAAATCTAACGTTAAAGCAAGCTTTGTCATGAATTGCTGAAATGGAACGATAGACCTTTAATCGACGATTTTTCAGACACACGATCGATAAAACTGCGCAGTTTGAACTAAACAAATCACAACGATTTATCGATATGCGTGTAACAGACTCTAGAATATACAAGTTTGAGTCCTGTTGCAACAACACAAAACTTTTAGATACGGTCTCACGTTAATAATTCCTAAGGTTTTAAAATAGGAATTAGTATAAAGTTAACACTAATAATTTATATATGATGATGCTGATGATTGAATTTATTTTTAATGTTAGACTGTTATTTTACAGTTATGTAGCGGTATTTTTTACGTTCAAATGCTGGAATAGGTTTCCGCTTCCGTTTTCTTTTAAATCTTTGAATGGTGAAAAGAAAAGATTTGTCTCGGAATCAATGCCAAGTTTAATATAAATATACTTTGTGCAGATATCATTGATTTTTAGAGATTAATAAACCGTGCGACGATCTTATATATTTTATGACGATCTTATATATTATATATATTAATAACGTAACACCTTAATACAACCGTAATAATTTTCTTCAATTAACACGACTATATGATTCTTTTTAAGGTGAAGGTGAAGGTTTTTAAAAGATCAAAGTTTTTTTTAAATTTGATTTAGCCCAGATATTTAATGAAAATCCAAATTTACATAAAAAGTAGGTACTTTCAATTATTGAGCCCCCTAAATATAAATCACTTTTAACCTTTTTTCACTGTTAAATATAGTCCTGTATATATATTTATTTTTATTTTTTAGCACTGAAACTAAAATATCAACGAGCAAAAACCTAGAATAAGAATTAGAATATTTGTGAAAGCATAAAAAACAACGAAAGGTTGCTCTACATCTGTATAAACTAAAAGAATTTGATAGAGTAGGGGAAAAATAAGCTTTTGCTTGTCTGATGTAAATCAGCCTTAAAATCGTAATTCTCTTGCCGTTAAAACTTTTAGTAAAGTTGACGTTGCCTACAATGCGGATCGCTTAGACTCTATCGGTTTTCTTCACTCTATTCTTTACTACAACTTTCAACACATTTCTTCTTCTTCGATACACTCTTGGTAGAGCGGTCGTGGTCAACACATTTACAGTATTTCAAATATAAACCATACAAGTAGATTTTTATTGTATACAAAGCTTTTACTAATTCTCGATGTACTCTGTGACCGTCTGTGAATTTTGACATTCTGTAAAAAGATACAATTATATTATCAAAGAGTGTAAAAGTAACAAACATAACTTTTAAGCTGAATAACTTTCCATAATTACAGACCTACAATTGAGTATCTAGAAGCTGATTTAAATTAATTTACTTAATGAACTTCTTTTAGTTTAATCAGATGTAAAATACTTTCGTTGTTCTGTCTGCGTTTACAAGGATTCTAATTCCTATTATATGTTTTTTCTCCTTGATATTTTGGCGTAAACGCTAAGAACGACCTTCCGTTTACACTAAAACAAATTATGAAAGAATTCTCTAGTGTTTACTTCTATTTAAAACTTTAAACTAAAAGAATAGGATAGATTAGGGTCGAATGAGCATTCGCACGTCTTATGTAAATTTGAAGATAATCTCAGGAACTACTGGTCCGATTTGAAAAATTCTTTCTGTGTTATATTGCCCATTTATCCAGGAAGGCTATATATCATCAAGCTAAAATTGAATTTTTTTTGTACCTAATTTTACGCGGACAAAGTCGACGATCACTAGTCTTTATTAAATTATCTTGAAAGTAATAAGCAAATTGGTTTTATTCCATAAAATATTAACAGTAAAAAAAGTAATTGAAATGGAACAAAAATATTTTTTGATCTTAAAGCGCTTTCTAATGCTTAATTATAAATCGTGTCACAAACTTTTCTCCCTATAGACGTATCGTAAATTTTATCGTAAAATATTTCTAATAGCAGCGCCCGCATTCAAATTAATTGTGGAGCGGTCAGTCCGTTTGTCACAAAGGCGACAATTGCGCAGAAAATCATTCGCTCATTCGCGTACCAGATTTCTGTAATCGAGATAATCGTAATAAAATGTATCTCGTTGGCATGAATAGAATAAAAAAAAATACCTCACCTGGAAAGGGACCTCTTCGATCGCAGGGAGACTGAAGGCCTTCCTGAGTCAACTCCGATCTTGGGGCTCTCGATGCCACATGGGTGTCTCTAATGTACGGGCCCAACCAGCCCCTATGAGGCCGCGGGGTCCGAACCAATAAATTAATAATTAGTGCCTCTTTTTTCTCATTTTAGCTGGAGGTCTGCGGTCTTTTTAGAGCGAGTTAATATAGAAATATTCAGAGGAGTAAAACCTCTACATATTGTGTCTATGGACAAAGCTAAAAATATAACAAAACCGCTAATGGTTATAAAAACCGTATCCGCCTACAATTAGTTCACACTGATTCACACATATTATTACGCAGTGTGATGATAAATGTTATTTAAGCACGGCAAGTTGTAAAGATGGAAATGGAAAGATACTAAATTAAATGTATAAATACGTAGCTGTATCCCGTGACTTCGTCCGCATAAATTTTTAATTTACCCTTAGAACTACTTATTCTGGCTCTTTCAAAAAATCCGTTATTAGCATCCGCTAATCATCACACATCGTCTACTACCTATAAACTACCTTCCAGTCTAATGCCGTCTTTATACGTCCCGCAGTTTTCGAGATGCCGTGTTAAGTGTTAAAATATACTAGGTTCGATTGGAAAGTGCGTTTGAACTTTGCGCTTGTAAGTGCACCTAGCTTTCTTTAAAATAGTAACCAAAGTTTGGAATATATTGTCATGACAGTACGGCTATGGGATAGGGTATTAATACCGTATTGTTCTACCCATAATATTTCTATACCATTTTCCTTTTCTTAAATAGATATCGGGCTCTCTTGCAGGCACGCAGGTCATGAAATGAGACATTGTTTAGACTAGTTCACTAACATTAACGAAAAAACTGATCTTGATGTTCATCGTCATAAGATCAGCCTTTAATCACCCACTTCTGGGCATAGCACTCCCTCCCAGCTACCTCCTATCACCTCCTTCTCCACATTTCCTCCTCCACCTCCTACCATCTCTGTCTACGTAGTCCCAAGGCCAACCTTGCCATGAGACGATCTGGATTTCTCCAGATAACTCTTAAACTCCTAACAATAGAGGTTTTGGGTGAGAAGAACAGATAAGATACAGCTTATGTATATGATTTATATATAGCATTACGCTGTATGTTCGTCTCTTGATCCCCCACATGTAAATTGTGGAAATTCGCGGTAAAGTGCGGAAGGCGCGCGCGGTACGCTATCGGCCCGAGGGCATCTGCAGCCGTGCATCAAATTAACGGCGCGGAACTGGGAACGGTGCGGGGAAAGAGATAGAGGAAAGGAGAGGGAAGTTAAACGCGCCAAATATCACACCTAAGCCGGTCACATTAGGTGTTCGAGTCAGTTTTAAACGCTTAAATTCTTAACTTTTTTTTTGTCAAAAATTTTAGGAATACTTTTTAGGTATGCCTAATATTTCCGTTTCCCCTCCTAATAAGCGTAAATTAAAAGCTCTGGAGTGGGTGCGGCAATGCCCCAGCGGCGTCGGGGTTTAAATTGGTTATTTTACGTTGAGTTATTAAAGATTACTGACCTTTATCACAAAAAAAGATTAATTGAATTGTCCATAGATTAACGATAGAAAGCCCGACTTACGTCCCAAAACCCTCGTAGCAAAATTGCTTAACTGAAGAAACGCTTATGTTAGGCATAATCAAAGGTATATTTTTTAGTATTCCATCGAAACAACAGAAATCATCACTTCTTAAATTGCTGTTTAATATTAGGAAATATACAACGAAAAAAAAAACTATGTGCGTTTTCTTTTTTCAATTCATTCAGCCAATGGACCAAAGGGGAGAGACAAATTTCTTAGCATTCCATGGATTCACCATGCTGATGCCGGGTCCATTGTGTTGCAGAAGAGAAAACCATGTCTTTATTCCACTTCAACAGACGAGACGGAAAGAGAAAAAAAATACACAAATTATAAAGAACAAGTTCAGCGGAACAAAAAGAATTTATTGTATTAATTGCTTGGGACTTGTGACCCAGGTGAAGGTTTAACAGCGCTCTTTCTACTGGCGACTAGCACTAACCTTTACTTTCAGTATTCTTTTCCCTGCTTATCCAAATCTAGTATGATCCAACTAGTGCAGATGCCCTTTCTAATAAAGAACTTATATAAATAATAAATAAAAAGTTTCATTCAGTTTTTTAATTACAAATCATATGTAAAGATGCAGATAAGACCTTCTCTCTCTCTCTCTGTGTGTTTGTGTGCGTGCGTGTGTGTGTGCGTGCGTGTGTGTGTGTTGTGTTTGTGTTTGTGGGTGCGTGTGTGGTATAAACTATATCATATATACGTGTGTTTTTAAGGTATAATATGTAATAAATCCTCTGTCTCATTATAATTTAGTTTATTAAGAAAGTCAAGTATAGTCTTTTTACAGTCATAGCGATTGCTAATAACTTCATATACCTAAGTAACTTGACTGTTTCTTCTAATGACTTAGATAGACATTGAAAAAATATGGATTTTGTTTCAAAAGCGTGTTTAAATTAACGTTGGGTGGAAGGGGGGGAAAGAAAGGAAGTGACCACGCGCCAAATTTCACACCTTTATCGAAGCACTCGCGGTGTGAAGTCATTCACGTCGTCAACATTTACTCAAGATCACTCACTCCGGTCACCAAACACGTGATCACATCACTTCAAAGTCCACTACAAAGAGAACTTTTGCAGTGCAATAATAATTAGCTAGGTGTTTCCTGCGACTTCGTCCGCATCAAATTGCATGTGCTCATAGACCTCCTAAATCTGGCTCTATCGAAATATTATTTTTAGTAAAATGTCTATTAACTATAAACTAACCTTAATAAATTCTATCATTGTACGTCTCACGGTTTTGGAGATTTCATAATAGGCGACCTTTCGCTTGTATACATACAGAATATATAGTTTCACAGAATATACAATTTAACATATAAAAAAGTAAAAAAAAATCACCATGAAGGGAGAAAAAGTCTCAATAGTAAGTGAAATTGCGGGTAACAGCTAATCTATAAAAATCAATCCCTATTTCCCTTGGTCACGGCATCACGCGTGAAGTGCTTGACTGATTTTGATAATACTTTTTTGTTAGTGCTTGTTATTGTTGGGAGAAGGTTCTTATGGAAGAAAATTATACGAACATTGCGCTTAAAATTAGAAAATTCAAGAATACTTAACTGCCATATTAAATTATTCCTCATGTAATCTTAGCGCTTTTGACAATTTAAACTTTTTTAATGTAACCTTATGGCCTCTGACAAAACATTGATAGAATGCGTGATGCAACTATCGTTTAAGATGTTGTAAAAAAAACTGAATATCGTTTTAAACAGATGCTCCGGTCGAAGTTATGTAACAAAAATAACAATAAGTTTCCAAACTGTGTCAAAAGAAACGGGAACGGAAGGGGAAAACCATTTTAGGATAATAGAATTTTAGTATATCGTTATGTATGTAGTATTTTTACTTTATTACATCCTATATTTTTATTATATTTACTGTACCTACACCCCTTCTCTTCACATTAATCTCCTACTATTTAAGGGTTTCTGGAAGAAATCTATATACATTTTATTGATTGTATGGCTCTTTAGGTAAAATATAAAAAATAAGTGTACCGATAAAATGTTTCCTTAATATTTTAGTATTTCATAATACTCGTAATTTATATACACAATACTACAATCATGTCTCGTATATAGCAAAGCGCTTAGCTTTAATACAAATCCTTATCCATAACTACAACGTCTACAGCACATCTAAAATCACTCAAAATGTAATTACCGCGCTGATTTCAACCAATTCTAGAGCTGAAATCTGCAGTTACACGAAATTAATGTGTTCTGCTCAGCTCAGTTCAGCTCAGCTGCCGCATACTGATGGAGCAAGATCCCGGTCAGGACGTACCGATATTGAGTTTAGCAAATTACATTTATGTTGTGGAGAAATACTCTTACTGAACATATAGTAATATTGTTCTCGGGTAAAAGCGTAGAAGTCTAACTTTTGGCGGTACGACGTTACTTCCCAAGTTTAAGTTTCATAACTTGGCTCTACTTTCTTCTACTACACTTAGCACCTATTTTCTGACTTTAAATGTGCGTAGTGTGGCTTTACCTTTAGCCTAGTTAAGGTCCGCCACACATTAAGGGCAATTGTTAAAATTTAACTATTAACTTAACAATTTTAAATATCGTTTTAGAATTATGTTCATAAAACTTCGCTTTTAAGGTAGAAGGAGAACTTTGCTTTTAAGTTCAATATTTTATAATCAAAATATATATTAATAACAAAGTGTATTTAATTTATTTGTAAAGTGCATTTAAATACAAGGTGGCCAAGAGCGTGTGAAGACACACTTATATAGATCCATATCTGATACGCAATAAGGATATTTGTTAAATAACTTCGCATATAATGCTAGATATATTTCGCTCTTTAGGTAAGTCATAATTTGAGCATGTTAGTGCTACAAAAGCAAGCTACGAATTTCGTAGTTCGTAGCGCCGTCCCCGTAGCATCGTAGCAACGTAGCATCTTACGGTACAGAAACGTGAAGGTACAGGCTTTATTAATTAATGTAGCAGGAAAACAGTATAAGGTATCAGCCATAATCACCGGTAATTAACAAATTCCATTCTTAATATGTCTATCCCTGGCACCTTAAGTTTCCAGGAATATTAAGAAAATCTAAAATTGTTACATACATTAATCAATCGGGAAAAAAACCATCGATTCAACAATTCGCATTAGTAGTATTACATGACTCAGTACACGAGTATCATCAAATACTGAGTTATTTTGCATAAATAAGCGAATTGAAACGAGTGAAAATATTATAGTATTTTGGTTAGTCATTAATCTATATAGTATAGTAGTTAGCTTTTTCAAGAAGTAGCCTGATTCAGGCTGAGGATGATGATATTAACTTGTACTTTATATGTGTAAACGATGAATTAGTAATTTAATATTTTCCTGATGTACTCATAAATGAGGAACGTAATATTGTTCTGTACAGAGAAATGAATATAAACAGGTCAGGTAATTTTATTTATTTCGCATAATATGCAGGTCAGACTTTCGATATGAAAATCTTCTGAACAATAAAATTGGCCGTACAGCCCACTGGCGGTGCTTCATAAATCAACTCAAAATACAATTACACAAAATTACACGGGCGGGTTATTAAAAAAAAAAGAGTGTCGATTATCAACAATTACTCGTAAGACCACCAACATTGCATATTCTTAGTTATCTTACAATCTAAATTCCTCAACAATTTTACTTAATAATTAATTTTCTGCCTTGCACCACTGGAATTTTCTTAAGCTGCGATTTAACGTTTCCGTACATTTAAAATGCTTCTGTCTTCCCATTTTTAATACTGAAGCGGAAGTAAGAACTTTTCAAGACGTCAGATTTTTTAACCTCTGAAGGTCTTTTAAAAGAAAAAGGAAAGCCACCGAAGATAAAATATAAGTAATAAAAAGTTAAAATTATTATTAATATTTTATTATTAATGATAATTTTAATATTATTAATAATTAATGAACTATATTTTTAATAAATCGTAAATAAATAAATTTATAAGGACTATATCACACACGGACGTCTGTAACTAAGGTAGACAACTTAATGCCTGTGTTATAGATAACAGATGCCTGTTATACACAAAAATATTTTTCTTTGTTAGAAGCAAAGTTCCTGCTACGAACTTTCAAGACCAAGTTTGGTTATGCTAGTCACATTCGTGTACATTCCAGACATTAAAGCCAACTTGTCGCCCTTGACGGACTCGTCATGAAGAATCATCAGGTTCTTCGTTAGAAGCAATGTTCCTCTTTGTATAACTGAGCTGGAAGAAGCTATCACATGAATGAATATTGCCAGCTTTCCAAAAACAGAATCGAGTTGAAAGTTTCTAGGTAAATCTACATGAAAATTGGAGCTTCGGGTGAAATTTGACGGACCATTAACCCACTTCACGCCTGAAATAAAATTAATTCATGATCCATTTAAAACATGTTTTCCTACAATATTGTTTCGTTAAGTTTAGTAAATAAATAATTATTGTAAGTTACATTAATTAATATGCATTAAACATTGGGGTTTTAATTTTTTTTTTCCGGAAACCTAAGAATTTTTCGAAAAGTATGAGGAGCCTACGAGGAGCCCCGTCCAAATCGATCCAATATGTAACAAACGGATAGACTAACAGATAGACAGACAAAATACTTTAACTTGCATTTTTGCTACATAGCAATAGAAAATATCGAATATGAAGTCTGCAAAATAATTTCGTTACAAGCAGACCTTTTTTTGTAATGTCTATATAAGTATAGATTGTAAGTCTGTATAATGGGATTTATATTCAAAATATAATGCTCTTGTAATTTCTTTTAGATACTTTTTCCTCATCATACAGAATTTTCTATGAAATGTAAGGTGCATCCACTGCTGAACGAATTCCACGAAGGGCGGTGTTGCACCGCTTGTATCCAACGGCTTCCTGCAACCCGAACCAAATCATCCTTATCGGTATTTATATTTGGAACTAAGTTTTACTAATAAATAAATTTGATGTCCCACATTCATTGTATGTCCATGATTCAAATATCCAAACTGCAAACCAACAACGAAAGTTATTTCGACAAAAACATAATTAGTTTTTAATACTTTTTCTACTACTACTTATCTTAGTCACAGTTTACAAAATTTTACACACGTTTCTTCTAGTTAAACATAAAACAATTATTGCGGATTTGCACATGAACTATAATTTTCTATTTTAAACTTTTTATTTTTGCATACGATTTTATAACAATTTCCATCCTAAACTCGATATTAATTCATATTTAATATAATTTTATTAAACCAATATTGTAGATATAAGCACTTTATTTATAATTTATTATTTTTAATAAGCTTCACTCACCAAAGGGTTAGAAGTAACTGTACCTGATGATAACATATTCTTTTCACCATTCTCCGTGTACCACGCCCTGCTTCTAGGATATTTTGCCGCTGGTGGGAAAACGGAACAGGCATTGAAGAAATCATTGCGCATTGCTGATTCACAGGTAATTTAGAAGAAATAAAAATGTATTGAATATTATTAGTTTTAAAGATGTATTTGTCGTATAGTCAACGATAGCTTATTCTTATTAGTATTGACTGAGGATGCCTTAAGCCACTTCTAGTCTTCTTTTTCTTCCTAGCGTTATCCCGGCCTAGTACCAGGGTAAGCCTAGATTGCAGAGGATGTGGCTGTAGGGCGAGTTAAGATGACCGATTGACATCTGACGTCATCCTCGGAACCCCCACGATCTCTACCCTTAACCTTACGACTAATATCACTCAGTGACTTTAATAGGATTCGTCGTGGGTTCGATTCCCACCTCGAGTCTGGGTGTATTATCCATATGTATGTAATTATATATTTCTAAAAAAAATATTTGTGTATAACAGGCGTCTGTTACCTATTACACAGGCATTAAGTTGTCTACCTTAGGAATAGATGTCCGTGTGTCATATAGTCCTGTATATATTTATTTATGTCAATGAACTCGCCTTAACTCCCGGCACCTCCTGCTTCATGGTGTTGTGTAGCGAGGCGGGGAAGTCCGTGAGCGGCTGGTAGTACACCGCGTACCCGCCGGTGCGCGCGTCCCCGCTCCAGTGCTGCTCGCCCAAGGGAGACCACTGCACGCGCACGCTGCTGGGCGTTATGGGCACCACGCGCAAGTTCTCCACGGCCTTGCTCGGCGCTGCACAGTAATCATGTATTGTTAGAGACTTCCGGTCGCGCATGCGCAGTGTAGGATATGTCATCTGCGCATGCGCAAGTTATAACATAAGAGTCAGCCCATCTCTAAAACCGTGATCATTCAGAGAAACAATCAGTCTTAAACAATAGTTCTTAAAAATTCATTCTTATTCAATCATTCGTGATAAATTGTCACTAGTCACTGACGGTGTTTGTGACATTTTTCTACCCGCGCAGTTTAATTAATTTCTTTTTGGTTAAATTATTGTGAAAACTAGCCGCTGTGAATCCGACATGCACATTATAACTGCCAACCGTGTCATGTACCTGCAGGCAAAGTGCGCACGGTGTCGGTGGCGTTGCTGTACCGGCTGGGGCCGATGTCGTTGGTGGCCCGTATCCTGAACTGGTAGGCGGTGTACGGCTTCAGGCCCTCCACGGTGTAGGACGTGGAAAACGGGTCCACTCGCTCGGGAAGAGTATGCCACGTGCCACCATCTTCCTTTTGTTGTATCGTGTAGTATCTATGAAATAAGTACAAAATGAGTTTTGACCCCTCATTCGCACGAGAGCTTTTTTAACGTCTAAAAAGCGTTCAAATAGAACATATAATAATAAATACTAATATATAAAGAGTTTGTTTGTTTGAACGCGCTAATCTCAAGAAGTACTAATCCGACTTGAAAAATTATTTCAGTGTTAGATAGATAGATTCATTTTTCGAGGAAGGCTATAGGCTACATATAATCACGCTAAGACCAATAGGAGCGGAGCACCAATGAAGAATGTTTCAAAATCGGGGATCTTTTTCCCCATTTGAGAGTGCGCTGCGTAAATGGTTAAAATTTCGCAAAAGTCACGTAAGACAAAATTGTTCCCCTTTAAAATTTTCAAATAAAACTCCGCGACAGCACATATCTATCGTTTAAGGTTGGCTAAGTATTACCTTTTTTACGCTAATCAAATTTGTTCTAAGATAATATGCATTATCTATGAAGGTCTTTTTATAAACATAATATCCTATTTCAAAATCCTCATTCAAAAACTATTTTTAAACCTCTTACCGATAAGCACACGCGGACGAAGTCGTAGAGAACAGCTAGTAATAAATATATAGGACTATATGACTTGTTGAAAGAACGGGATAACGGTAGATAGAAGAAGAAGTGTACATACCTAAGAGGGGCATATCCATCATCACCGGGGGTCCATGAGAAGGTGATCTGGTGGGGTTGTAGCAGCGAGCGCGCCACGTTGGGTCGTGCAGGTGGGGCGGGTGCGACCCTGTTTACGGTTGTGAGCACGAGGGGACGCAGGGTCGCGCCCCACACTACGCGGGTCTGCGCCGTTACCGAACACAGGTAGTACTGCTCTGATGCAAGGTCCGTGGCTCTGTAATTATGTAGAAAAACACACTTCTTTGCATTCCGTGAATTGTTTTGTGATGGCAGAGTCTATCTTGTTGCGAGTCGAAGAACATAAGCATTTAAAAGGGATTTGTAACCTAGATTTACGTACACCCAACAGTCATGGGTCAGCGTACTCTACGATCGGTTATTTTTACTATTTTTTTTATTATATGAATTTTCTTTTTATAGGGTTCCGTACATAAACCTGGAACCTTCATAGTGTCACTTCGTTGTCCGTCTGTCGGTCAAATCTCTTTTTCTCAGGAAGGCTTGGACCTATAATGTTGAAATTAATACCGAATACTGATGTTTGCGGTCCCTTCAAAAAAAGATATAGCAGTTTTTATCATATTTCCTATACATTTATAAAGGGATCCAAAACCTATAGGATACTTTCCGTCAACCCAGAATCAGAAAATTTGGCAAGAAGATGGATCTTGTTTCACAATAATGGAAAAAATTAGAAAACTGTAAATTTGTTATTGTAACAGCGTCTGTTTGTCTATTCTTTGTAAATTATCTATATTATATTAAATTGATCTAGTAAAGTATGACGTGATGGTAGGGAACCCTTAGTGCGCGAGTCTAACTAACGTTTTTTTTTATATATATTATTTATATTACAAATTTATGTGATGTGTGTATTTAATAATTACGTCAACGAGGAAGTCGTGGCCTAATCATTGGTCGGTGTTTTAGTCAATCGTTAAGGTAAGTAGCTCTTGCTGCGACCGTGTGACAGATGGGTGATCCATTCTAACACTTTATATTTCATATCCGACCTCCTTCGTGTTTCGGAAGGCACGTAAAACAGTGGGTCCCGATTAGTGTCACTTTGTGATATTACTCGTGAGGTTGTAGAGATCGTGGGGGTTCCCAGGATGACGTCAGATGGCAATCGGTCATCTTAACTGCCACAGCCACATCTTTTGCAATCTATTGGACCTTGGTACTTGAACATTGAAAGGCACATTAACAGAGCCAATATTTCCTCTCTTACTAAACAAAATGTAGTACGATCCTCCGGGTGTTGCTTCAGATATTTTTACTCATAGAACTTATACGTATTTCTTGGCAAACCAAGGTGAAAAAAATATTTTTTTATACCTGAAAGTTCTGTCAGACGGCAAGAATTCTTTAGAGAACATATGCTGTGTGGAGCTGTTCAGATGGTATGTGACTCTGTAGGCCAGGATCTCGCCGTTGGGGTCTTCCGGGACGTCCCATATTATGCGCGCCGTTGTAAACGTCACGTCCGGGAATGACACGTTCGACGGCGGTCCAGGGGCTAAAAATTATTGAACATTAAAATTATGGACATTGGTCCGCGTATATCGGAACACACCCTTTACCTATTGAGATAAAGGGATTTATATATTGGATAAAGGATATCTCAATAGATAAAGGGTATGTTACGATATACACTGCGAGCACTGCTCACGCTTGCGCTGGTGGACAAATATAACTTGTAATATTAATAAAATTATAAATAATTTTTCTATGGAACTTTGATTTATTTCCTTGCATATTTTTGAGAAAAGCCCTATATAAGCCTGGGCAGAAACAACAATTGCCAAACTCGTACTTTTAAAACTTCAAACTCTACTTGTCCAGCAATTGGTCGTTTTCTACACCTCCGCAACAACGTACTAGTGCACGCGATATTATGGCAGATTGTGCATCTAACGTAATTATAAGAACATTATGACAAGTCTGGCAAATAAAGAATTTGAAGAAATTTTTCCACAAGGGAACATATCTTTTTTTATGTTACAAGGGAAAAAAGTAGACGGCAGCAGGCATCTAAGTGCCTACCGACGCCCATGGACATCTGCACGACCAGGAGACTAGCAGATGCGTTGCCGGCCAGGTTCTTTGCAGGACTTTGAGTAATGAATATGGTTCTTTCTTAAAGGTTTCAAAATCGTATCGAATCGCAAATACCGACAGTTATTGTATAAAATATAAATCATGAAACAAACACTTATTATGCTTATGTAGTTAATAAATTTAATCTGAACACTATATTAGATATCTGTACTTTAATATATAAAACTGAAGAGTATGTTTGTTTATTTGCTTGAACGCGATAATCTCTGGATCCTGGTCGGATTTGAAAAACTCTTTCAGTGTTAGATAGCCCATCTAAACGAGGGTTTATATCATCACGCTACAATTGAATCTATTTTTCATTCTTAATTTTATGCGGACAAAGTCGCGGGCACAGCTAGTTTGGAATAAACAGATTCTTAAAACGTGATTTATTCTATTCAAATAGAAAATAAAAGAATGGACTACGTTATATAAATTATTATTTTTTAAAACGATTAAATATGAATTTAAAATTAAAAAAGAAAATTGGTACAGTGCAAGAAATCCAAAAGTGAATTATGCAATTATGATTGTTGATTAACAAAATTTTACCGTATTCCCGCTGTCATTCAAGATAAAGAAACAATGTTTTTTTTTGTCCTCAATTTATTCTTAACTAATATTTAAGAGTTTCGAGAGATTGGCCCTTTTTCGCAAATCTCTTCCTCTTTAAGACTATTTTTAATTTTTAAAAATTTATAATTTTGAAGATATTTACAAAAACCTTTTTACGTGCTAAAAAACGGTCCCTATACATTTTTCTAGATATCATTCCAGATCGAATGAGTTATCGCAAGTATTTTTACGACCGTTACTCTATTTTTCACCATTTTCAACTTTTTGATAAGCACGCTGGTTTTATATAATTTATTTTTAATTATATGTATTTCTTTTATATAATCAATCAAATATAGTTTAAAATTCGATCGTTGTTCATTAGTCTCGCTAAAACTCAAAAACGGCTAAAAAATTTAGAGTACTTTTTTATTTTTATTCCCTTTATTTTCGAAAATGTTTAAAAAAAAAGAAGGAAAGGTAAGGTCAAAACATCACTTAAAAATTAAGGATTTCAAAATGGCTTTTTAATAAATAGCGTCAGTTTAAAGAACCTAATCTAGTAACACCTTTTATCCCTGACGTCAGCTTTGGAACCCCCTCAATCTCATTTATTTTATTTATTCATTTATTCAATAATATTGAACGGGTGTTGATAAAACATATGGTGATTTGTCAATGGAATCGTGGGTCACCAGTCTGCCAAGGTGATTTCATTCATTCATTGAATCACTCAATTTAATATGTGTATCAAATTTTATTCTTACTTCGTTAGAACACCTTCCCTATACATTTCTTCTGAATGAAAAGTTTAAATTTCTTTATAAGTATTTGAGGTGCCCCTGTCCCCTACCCGCCAGCCATATTAAAATGCATGTCCTTTTAAGAACGCTGTGAGCTGTTTTAGCGAGTTCCTAAAGTTTTTACGATCGCGACTGACTATTAAGACCCAAAAGTTTTTATTACATACTTTGACGTTTTACTAAATCTTATTTATGATTGAAGTTATTATGTATATTAATGACAAGTTGTTACTCGTGACTTTGCCCGCAAAAAATTTGTTGAGAAATTTTTGCGTGATGGCTAGGCTATAGCCTTCCTCGATAAATGGGCTAACTAACACTGAAAGAATTTTTCTTAAAATCTGTTAGTTTTATTTCATTTCCCTTATTTCACGGAAGTTTTAAAGGAAAAGAAATAAATGAAAAGGCGAAAGAATGTTTTCAAATACAAAATTATGCAGATTTGGTCGCTACTTCAGAATACTTTAAATATATGTCGTTTGTACTAGCCTGTACCTTTTTAATGACGTGCCATTTTAGATTATTATTTCATAATATATTCGGCCAGTGTTTTGTGGAAAATGCATAAAGGATCGGTTAACTGGCTAATAGCAGACGAGCCAAAATTGTGGCTAGACAATGTCTGCCGGGTCTGCTAGTTTTAACATAGAATTACACGTTTAAAAAAGAAAAGTTTTTCTTTTTAATGCATTATGAGAGCTACTGACTAATATCCAACTAGTTAAAGATAAGTATATATTTAATTAAAACATGTATTTATTATAGTGAAAATAATCGCGAAAGTTTAAAATGTGTTAATTCTTGTTTTATTTGAAAGCTGGTGCTCTGATAATTTGAAGTCGGTTGTATTTTAAAGAAAATTAAAAATTATAATGGAATACTTTACATAAAGGTTAAAGTCAAAAATTTTATCAAATTTTCATTTATCAACGTTCCTCCCGGAGCTGTTATAACAAATCTCACGGTAATAGATATAGATTTTCAAGCAATATTCGTTGAACATGATGCCATTTTTAGGGTTCCGTAGTACTACAAGAAACCCTTATAATTTCGCTCTGTCCGTCCGTCTTTCCTTCCGTCCGTTCTTCCGTCCGTCTGTCTGCCCGTACGGTGGTCTCCCGCCCCTAGCCTTTCCAAACTATTAGACATAGAGACTTGAAATTTGCCATGTTGATAGAACATATACTGGATTAAGTGCTAGTAAGTTAATTAATATTTAATTGATTAGCTTATTAATTTAATAATTATTAATTTAATAGTTTAGCATTTAGTCCAGTGTCATTATTTCTGGAAGAACTTTTCTAAGAACAACTTACCAAAAAAGTTTTAATTAACAAAACATCGAAACTTAAACTAGAAACATGCGATTTATAATCAACTAGTTGTTACCCGCGAATTCGTCCGCGTAAAATTAGGTGACCAATTTTAGCGTGACGATATAGGGCCTATAGCACTTCTAGATGAACTGGTTTTCTAGCAATAAAATAATTTTTCGAATCGGACCAGCAGTTCCGGAGGTTAGCACGTTTAAACAAACAAACAAACTCTTCAGCTTTATAAACTAGTGTAGATGTAATACAAATGTTTTCTTTATGTAATTATGTAGATTCTCCCCAAAGTGTACTTTCATTGAACGCCATACTACTATTAAATAACTTCTTTTTTATTGTCAATTAATACTTCACGGGCTGAAGGCCTGTGCCATTGTTATTTTCTTCTTCATGTTTCTTTGAATGTCCTCTTCGTTCTATTATTCTTCAACTTTTTTTTAAATAACTTTAAAACAGGAACTGAAGACCTGAAGAAGATTTGCCTCTATATCTTTGGGAAAGCAAAACTTTAGAAATTCGTTTTTTTTCCTTATACAATTTTTTTTAAATAATGAAGTGCTTGGGGAAAGAATACAGAATATTTTAAAGAGACCTATACAAATAAAGATATCAGCGAAGCTCGACACAAAAATAACATTGTATTGCCCCAGGATTTTATGGGTGCTCCTAAACCGTTTCAGCATTGCAAAGAACATCCGCAATTTTGAAACCCTGTCTCGTTTTCCCATTGCACGGATCTTCCTATATGGTCGGTAGACTCGCTGTGGGTCAATGAACTTTTTACTAATTTTTGGGAACTAGCGCACTTTTCACTTAATTGTTTTTAAATATTTTCTAGTTTGAAATGTGAAAAAGTGTAACACTAGCTTTTGATTAGCCTAACTGGAAGGTTCTACATACTTTAAATTATTTTACGAATAATTTTAATATAAATGCGTTTTTGAAGTTACTGTATGAAGGGAAGCAATTTTGATATGAACAAAAAAGTTAAATTTAAAAGAATTTAAAATCAAAACATATTTTTATAATCCTATCTATAGATAGAGTATTCATCCTTATCAGAAAATAGTTTTTGAATAAGGTTTAATATGATGTTTAACCAACTAATGAACCCGCTGTTCAATACTTTATGAATTCCAACTCACCATTTCGAAAGCTGCATTTCAAGTCTTCATTAAAATGCTAAATATTTTCACTTTAAAGTAAAACCAATTAACACTAGCGAATATACGAGCAAATAAAATTATGCCATTTGCAACTTTACAATATAGTTATTTATATTTAAAATTGAATTTAATACACATATATCTGATCGACAAACAAAGAATTTTGCATATCGTTTAAAATTATAATGTCTCTTTGCAATCCTACGGTAACGTGAATGTTATTAATATTATAGGATTTAATATCAGCGCTTGGAAATCGCGCGTATTCTGTTTTTTTATTTATGTACATATGTGAAATAAGCGAGATTTGTTTCAATCTGTTGTGAAATAGTCTTTAAATTTTATTGTGCTTTTAATATTGAAGTAAATGTTTCTAAATGCTAACATTTTGTACATTGTAAACGTAATTGTTATATATGTGTGTTCTACATTTACAAGGTGTATATTGTATTTCATTGCGTAGTCCTACAAAGAACTCTTTAAGTTTTGCTCAGTCTGTCTACCCGTTCGTCCGTCCGTCAGACCGGACCGGAAGGTGGCCTTCCCGCCCCCAGGATTTCCAAACTATTAGATGTAGACACTTGAAATTTTTCACGTTGAAAGGACATGCTAAACATAAAAACTCCTTAGAAAATTATTTTGAGCGAAATCTGAAGACATATTTCCAAGTTATTTAACATATACATTTATCGTGTAAGATACGAAACCCTTCTATGTGTGTGCCTTGACACACTCTTGGCCACTTTTTCTGCGGTAAAAATATTTTGGGCTTTTATAACGTATTCGCAGTGTATGAATTACTCTATATTAGATTGCAGCATTCACCATCGGAATTGTAATTAGCAATTTCCTCAAAGTGCCAACAGAATGTGACTTTAATGTTACAAAAGGACGCGAATTAGACGAGACAAAACGCGAGAATACAAAGATTTTAATTTAGCCTGAGTGTCGCAGATAACATCCCTATTGTAAAGTATATTTTGTGTAAAATAAACACGTATTAAGGCACCGCTATCGCGACACACCATCAGCCGCGCCTTCGTTTTACAAGTAATTACCGAAGTGTATGCTTAGATTTCGGTTCTGTTTAAGATAGAGGCGAATAACGAAGCAGATTGGAGAGAAAACGCTATTAGCTTAATAAAAATGACGTGAAAATAGAACACAGGAAAGAAGTTGAACTTCTTTGGGTATATAGTTATAGTGCATGGGTTAGTGAGAGTCAAGGTCAATTTTTTTATATTCATATAGACTTTTTGACAAGTTCTTATGAACGTCAAATATATGATTGTTATTATTACTTCTTTGAATCATGTTTTAATAATGTGGTGATAATATTTACGAGTGAAACCTAAGTTAACAAGGGTTCCTCGCGCCCTGCACTAAGAAGCGCTCGCAACAAACTCTGTCGGGTATTTTTTTATTATTACCATTTTTACAATAATTCAGATTTGGTTAGAGCAATTTATTCCCAAGCATTATCATCATTCAACTAATCTTTTACATGTATTAGAAGTGCAACTTCTTTGGATATATACGTGTAGATAGAGTACATGGGTTAGAAGTGAAACCTGTTTAATGTCTTATATATTTAAATATCTAGGGGGTAAGTGACAAATAAGATTGTAAAAAGTACTCGAAGCACTTAGGAATAATGAAATATTTACTTTATGTACTTACTATAGAAGCACAGCTGATCCTGCACTCCCAAATGGAAAAATATCAAAAATTGATTAAATTCACGAAATTGTTTCTTTTTATGTCCCGGTTGCGATGGACTCACTTCCTTACGTTGCCATAGTTTACGTCTTTAGGGAATGACATGAGACTTGAAAAGGTCTTATCAAATAACTTGACAAGAGGCCCCAGGGTTTTTATCCTAGGTTAATATTCTCGTATCGTATTTGATGGAGAAGCAATGCTTCTCTAGAAAAACGGAGACAATTTCTGATTTCTGAGAAATATGAGTGGGAAAGCATATAAGTGGAATCTTTAATGAATTAAAGAAGAATATCTTATTTATCTTTTAAAATACTGAAAATTCGCTTAATCTCGCTTTACGTGTATTACAGCTTCAGTCAGACCACAACCTAATATATTTTCCTCGTTTGCAACTCCGAGCGTTTTTGTGAAGATTTGACAAAGTGCTGATCAAACATCCCAACAACGGGAGACAATTGCTTGATTTTTTTTTAATTTTTTTAACGCCAAATTGTGTCGCGGTTTCCACTCCGTCGGAGATTAAATTGAAACGAATTAAATTTGCGAGATTGATAGCTTTTTTTCTGTGCTTAATTTCCGTATTTTCAAGTAATGTTTCTCGTCTCTGGTTGTTTTTTTTTTAAAGTGTATAAGTTTTAACTTTTGTCGGCACTAGGGCAATGCCGAATGTGTATCACATATAATTGTCCACAGATATATATTTTTCACGATTCCCTAAAAATATTCAAAAATAAAGTTATAGACCTGTGTATTGACTGATATGATTGGTTAGCTGGTATGGTAATTATTTTTTTGTTATTGTCATTTTCTATAATATAATTTATTGTTCAAACTGTGAGTGGTGTGGATGCTTATCATTGGTGTACACACCCACCTGGAACACTGATTGTTACCTTACTTTGTAAAATGTTATGTGTGTGCACTGTTGGTGTCCCTTATCAATAAAATAAAATAAAAATGCCACTTTTGGTTTGTTATTCTATACGTTAATTTCACATTGTTGTATTAAAACAGCCGTCGCCGCGGCGTCGCGTGGCCGATATGCGAGTATACCGGTGCGTCGTTCGTCACTGTCTCCGTGTGCCGACCGATCGGCCAGATTACTATAACGCTACACGTACTTTAAAACTAACTTTATAGTATGTTATTCTATAAAAAGCTCTATAAATATGCTTTCAGTACATTATTTAAACATTTGTTTAACAAAATCGGCAGGAGCGCGGTGTCATGTGGCCCATACTGTCTCCGAGCGCCGATCGACCGGTCAGATTTCTATAACGCTACGCGAACTTTGTAACGAACTTTACAGTATACTGTTGCGCACGAATTTGTCTGCGTTTGTAGCAACAAATGGCCTTATCGCAAAAATATCGTTCTTAGCGGAGGTCTGCAAGCGGTGGCTGGTCAATTTGGACTTTGCACGACACGCGATTTTCGAAATTAGCTCTCTGTTACGTTAATTCAGTTGTAGTTGTATGAAAATAGCTATCAGCGCGGCGTCGCGTGGCCGATATACCGGGGTGCCGTTCGTCACTGTCTCCGCGCGCCGACCGATCGGCCAGATTGTTATAACAACGCTATGCGAACTATTGAACGCCTTTTAGACTTTCTTTTCCGTAACCACGTTTATATGCGATTATCTTCTCAAAGGGATAAACAATAATGTATTAATATATCTATTGTAATATAAAATTTATATATATACATATATAAGTAGAAAAAAATGTTGAAAATTTTTTTTTATAGGGACCAATACTCGATTTTTTTATAAGTATCTAATAACAAAAAAATGTGCTAAACCTTTTTTATCTTCTACTAGTTGTGCCTGTGAGCTTGTCCACGTAAAATTAGGCAAAAAAATAGATTTAATTTTAGCATCGTGACATATAACCTTCCTCGATAAATGAGCTAACTGACACTGCAAGATTTTTTCAAATCGGACCAGTAGTTCCTGAGATTAGCGCGTTCAAGCAAACAAACAACTTTTCAGCTTTATATATTAGTATAGATTAGAAGTGGAACAGTATCGATTCTCTGGAAGCGAAAGTATAACTGTCGATACAAATAAATTTTACCTATTAAAGCTGGCGTAAAATTCAAAATGTCTTACTACAGACCTATAATCACAAAACGCCGCAATGAAGTAAAACATCACTGCATATTCTATTAAGAATATTTGAGTGTACATTTTGGCTAGATAGATAGTGAATTTTTTTTTTTTGATATTTCGTTTTTTTCTAAAAAAACCTTTATTTGTGGTGCAAGCGATGTATTAAACCTAATAATGCATGTTAAGTTAGCCTATAAGTGGGGTATACGATGGGTTTGGATTCTAGACAACTTTGGCAATATTCTACCAGGTTAAGGTTAAGACTTTTAAACTTAACATGTTCAAGGTTATTCATTATCACACAACAATAATGGATGACAATTAGTGTAAAGCAAAGTTGTTTTTTTAAAGTCTAATGAATATTGTGTCGAATGGACTAAATGACTACAAAATAACTTCTTCCATCTGTTTTTCAAGTGAATTAGTTATCAAATTAAAGCTATTTATTTTCTCTTTATGATGATATATAACTCGTTTTTTAAAGTGGCCTCAAATAGGACTTTGAGACCAATTTAAGTTACAAGCGAATGAGAAAGACTTATTTATAACTACTTGTACCCCACGACTTTAACCGTTTACTCAGCGCACGCAGCGTAATCTCTCAAATGGGGAAAAGAACCCCCGATTTTGAAACATTCAACAGACAGACAGATAGACACACAGACACTGTTGCATCATTAAATTTACAGTCTTCGGATTTTTTCTTTTTCTATGTAGCTTCTTGCTAAATTTCATGATTCAAAGGTCAAAGGGAAGTACCTTATAAGTTTTGGTTCTCTTTGTAAGTGTGTGGGAAATGAGACATACATATGTAGAAAATGACCTTATTTTTGAAATAAAATTAATAAAACCGATGCACGACCACTAATAAAAGCTAGTAGCACATGAGTATACAAAATCTTTACTATTTTATAGCATTCTAAGATTAATACAACACGTGGTCTCCATGGATACAGCTTGCGATTGAAAGTAAATTGGATCCATATTATTTCCCAAGAGAATGTAACACATTTTGTACAATACATCGAAGAAACTACACTTAATAGGTATTTTTTTCTTTCTTTTCATTTGACTTTACCAAAATATCAATTTCCTAAAAGATATCATTTATATTTCTTAAGAGAACAAAACAATTTTTAGAGGTTAGAAATTATGTATGAGGGGGGGGGGGGGCATAAAAATTTTAGAAATGTTTAGGTCGGGCATGGCCTAACAAAGGTTGGGAGACACTGATCTAAAGCAATAGCCAATGATATTTAGAACGAAATAATTACAAACATTACAAATGTAATCTGGTAACATTAGTCATAGATATATCGAAAGAAAGAAAACATTAAAATTTCTTTTTAAAAAAGAAAATTACACATACAACAATCATAGTAAAATAAAAAACACTTAAGTCTACTTTGAATTTCTTTGGTGCCTTTAACGTGTACTTGTGTTTTTAAGAATCGTATCGTAAACATCAGTCCTTCGCTGGACTCTTTCCATTTAGTCGTCCGCGTTACCCTCCTTCGCACATAAATTATTTTGGCTTATGAATGAAATTGAAATCAACTTTTTTGACTAACGGTTCTCTACTATTCGGACAAACCCGATTTCATCACCTGAGTTAATTAGCTGTATTTATATCTAAAAATTATAAACGAGACTCACGAAAGTCTAACTTAAAAGAAAAACATTAAAATATATTCGTATTTTTAAGTAGGTATACTAGGAATACCTTAAGGTATGCCTAATGTTTTCTTGCAACTAATTTACCTATTTATTTCATTCAAGAAAAAAAAACTTAATTAGAAGTTTAATTAGAAGTAAGAAATGACCTTAAAATTAAAAAAATGTTTTTACAAAATTAAAAATTACTCTCGTTAAAAATACAAAGAAAAACATTTAATAGTGTTCCAAAAGCGATCAATAAACATATGTAGATTTTCTTTTACAATTTTTTATTTTTAGAACAATTTTAAATACAAATTTTTACTTAATAAATAGTAAAATTCTTATAATTACTTGTAATCAGTTGATTAAATTATATTATATAAGAAAGCAAAAAAATAATTTAATATATGAAATTCTCGTGTCGCAGTGTTTGCTGCCAAAATCATCCGAAACGGCTTGCACGATTATTATGAATTTTTTTGTACATATTCATTAGGTTTGACAATCGGTAGTAAACAAATTTTGAAGTCCCTAAGTAATAACGGTAGCCCGGGCAGACGAAGTCGCGGGGTACAATTAATAATAAAACAATAAAAAATTTTTTCCTATAATGAAAGCAACACAGAATATTGTATGCTAACTGATTAAAACAAACAGATTCTAAAGTATATATAATAATACATATAATAAGATTATAGATATCCACTTTTTTACAATAGAACTAGGAGACCTCACCATGATGTTGTTGTGGTCGAGGGATTTAGAAAGGATTTAAAAGAAAAACTTAAAAAAAGGTCTTTAAACAAAATAAAATCTATCCTAGCTCTCAAGTTATTTAATAATATATTGTAAATATCCTTTTGTCAAAAGTCAAAAATGTTTTGTTCATATAGACTTTACTGTTCTTATGAACACCAATGTTTATAATTATTATTACTTTTTTTTTATCGTTATTAAAACATTTTGTGATAAATTTTACAAATTAAAAGTTACAAGGTTAAGGCTGAGTTTACAAGTGTTCCGACGTGCCATACACTGAGAAGAGAGTTTTTGTTGCTATAAGGTTGTCTCAAAGAGATTTCCTTATAGAATAGGCCAGCCTTATCAAACGAGAAACTTAACCCTCAGGCAATTACAGTTACCTACCGGTGAACTTAATTCTAATACAAGGCTGTATATTATGGTGAAACTCTGAGCAATGTTTATTTTATCAAAGTCAATATAAGATTATAATCGTTTCTCTAAAGCTATAATAATAATTATCATTTATATGTATCATGTCACATTTGAGTCTAATTATAGATAGATAGAATGAACTTCATTGCACACAAAAGCATATAAAAACGACGTTAATAAAATAAGGAAAAACGTTGGAGGTATATATGGTACAATTAGGCGGTCTTATCGCTACTTTGCGATCTCTTCAATATTTATTTATTCTTCTTTTGTTCAATATTATTATTATTAACATGATGAGTACCTACTTGTTGCGGACAGATGATACATAAAGAGCGACATAGCGAAAAAATATAGTCACCAAAGCTGGATAAGTTATTTAAAAATATAAGCTGAAATATATTAAGCACAGACCTAGATTAATTATAAAAAAAAACGTATGATAAAACTCTATACTAATACATAAAACTGAAGAGTTTGTTTGTTTGCTTGAACGCGCTAATCTCGGGAACTACTGGTCGGATTTGAAAAATTCTTTCAGTGTTAGATAGCCCATTTATCGAGAAAGTCTATGGGCTATATATCATCATGCTAAAATTTTTCACCAAATTTTACGCGGATGGAGTCGCGGTTAACAAGTAATATAAAACAAAGAGCTCGATAAACTTCAATAGCGATGAAAATATCGAATACGCCACGGGCAAAGTTAATAAAAATAAAGCTTCAGAATAATTTGTGTGAAAATATTATACAACAATATATATTAATTATAATTCAAAGAGGGGTTTGACGGATGGTCAATGAAATATGAGGAATTTAATTTGAATAAATATTCTAATATTGTTTATATTCTACTTTGAGTAATAAAAGCATTTTAGCGTACCAATTGTTCTTTATGTTAAATAGATGTATGAAGACGAGCTAAATAAAGTTTACATAAAGGATATGCATGAATTAAAAATTTACAAGAAAAGCAACATACCTTTTTGTGACCTTTTCCATTGATTTTAATAAGGAACTCGGCCATTTTGAATTGTATTCAGTAATGGCGTCGAAATTTTTTTTTTTGTAATTTTATTTAATAGTTTGCTATAATTTAAGTGCATTGTATAAAGTAGAAAAAAATGTATTTGTAATGTTATGAATGCTATATTAAATAAGCATCATACCTTTGTGTTCTTTTCCATTGATTTTAAGAATTAATATAGATACATACGGTCGTCACGACTACGCTTTGACACAATCTTATTGGAAAACTAGCTGTAGCCCGCGGCTTCATCCGCGTGGGCCACCCTTATCGCTTATTAGATTTTCAGACAAGTACGCGTAAACATTTTCATAAAAATCGGTCAAGCCGCTCCGGCGGAGTTTGGCAATAAACATTGTGACACGACAATTTTATATATAATAAGATGTATTTGTTTGTGAATATGTGTTTAAATCATGAGCGTTGGTGTGCGTGAAGGTACATAGTGATAATTTAAAGCATTTTAATGCATATTTTATAAACAGATCAGTACGTGTGTATGTACTCGGAGATAATTCATTTATACTGTAACTAAACGGCTTGATCGATTTGAATGAATTTTCTATTAATTATGCCGAATGCCAAAAGTTTTCTAATATTATATTTAACGGCTTTCATACTTTAATAATGTATGCGGAGAGAGAATTTAGAAAATGACAACTAAATGATGGTGCAAGTGAATCTTCTTTCATAGCAGGTTTTGGTTTACTTTGTAAATTGTAAGACGTAATAGCTAAAGAAATTGCTATGGACTATTGTGGTTGGAAACTTGAGAGACTAATTGTATGGTCTGCAAAAAAGATTTCTTGTTTTAATGATTGATAACAATTTGAAGGGTAATAGTGATTTCACTTTCTATAATGATTTCACGTAAAACATTAACACTTTATATGGATTGCTAATTATTATAGACAAATTCATTTTTTGGTTAATAGTCAAAGTATGCGGTGATTAATAGTAAAAGCTAACCTCGAGAAGTTCAAGAAGCTTCTTACGAATTTTATTTAAGAAGACCTATAAGATTGTCTCAACAAAGACGAGTAGAATTAATAGGCTACGAACAGAAAGGCTAAAGACGTTTAAGCGAAACCGCACACAAAAACTAGTCACAGCTATAAATACAACATATTGAACATTTCCTGTGTTGCACTAATCATAAAAAACAAGTCACTTGGTATCTTGTCGACAGCATAAAAATTATCAGTATAATGAGGACTGGTTAAAGACAAGATGAGTAGGGTTGTCACTTTCTTAATGTTATCTTAGCACAACATATATACACACTTAAGGCGGCTGTTGGCTATATACCGTTTCTATTCTATTCATAGCGTAGGAATTTTATAAATGTTTTAGCGGATCCGGCAGAGGTTATCTTGCCCTGTCTCTTGGAAGTATACGGCAGATTTTAGTATCTTTTAAATATTCTTTTGAGTTTTTTTTAGTGACCCTGCTTTCTGCTCCGGGGGTCATGGGTTCGATTCCCACCTCGAGTCTGGGTGTATTATCCATGTGTATGTGTTTATATATTTCTAAAAAATATATATTTATGTATAACTGGCGGCTGTTACCTATAACACAGGCATTAAGTTGTCTACCTTAGGAACAGAAGTCCGTGTGTCGTATAGTCCTGTATATATTTATTTATCTTTATTTTTGAAGTGACAACTTATTTAGGCACGTTACGCATATTCTGAGTTGGAAAAAAACCATGGATTTCGAGTCATCGTCACCGAAAGTTTTCCATGAGCTATATCGCATGCTTAGTCATAAACTGACCTAACTCAAAAAAATCGCAGAAAACGTTTTGTCACATACAACTTATTCCGCTTATAATATGACAAAAACGGCATTATAGTAATAAATAAGAGATTTTTCAAATTCTTAGCTTGCCGACAATAATCAACGGGAGTTCTTTATTATATTATTTATATCTATACTAATTTATAAATCTGAAGAGTTTGTTTGTTTGCTTGAACGCGCTCATCTCAGGAACTACTGGTCCGATTTGAAAAATTATTTCAGTGTTAGATAGCCCATTTATCAAGGAAGGCTATATATCATCACACTAAAATTTAATCTATTCCTTTAGCTAATTTTATGCGGACGAAGTCGCGGTCTCATATTATTATCTTCTTAGCATCATAGATAGGTTTGATTAATTATTATTCATATACCTGTTGTACCCCACGTGGGCCACCCTTATCACTTAGCAGCTTAAAAACAGTTTACAGCCTACCAAATATACACAAAAAATATTATAAGAATCTATCAAGTTTCGTAGGAGTTTTATTATCCGCTGTAAATAAAAGTGCTTTGTACAGTCTGCGAGAAGTTTATGACAAGTTGGTGTATTATTGATACCCTCGTCAATAAGAACTCGGAGAAGACACCAACGCGTCCGTTATAAACTTAAATAAAAATATTATACTATATGGAGTTCCTATTAACCCACGCCTAAAGAATAAATGTCGATTTGTGTTTTGCAATAATCGATTTTACTCCTTTTTTATAAAAGATAAAACCAATAAATAATCCATCGGTTGTAAATATATCTTGCCGACAGCGCAGTCCACGAGATCTTTAAATTTAAATGTATTTTAAATAAAAAATCTGAAAATTGTTTAATTATATAAATAACTGTTCTACTGTAATGTCCTGTCATAAATCTACAAATGACAGTTAAAGGTAATTAGTCATGAGGTGAATTCTGAAAGCTGTATAAACAAGGCTGTGAGGTCAATGCCCATTTTCTGATAAAGCCGGTTCCAGACATGTGTAGATGTTACAAATCGCATAATATTTACTTTACGGTTTGCTCATTATTAAATTTAATTAACGTTGTATTAATTTAATCGCATCTTTTCCATTGATCTCGGTCTTTTTTTTAAATTGAAACTTAATTAAAACTGTCGTTTACAAGTAAGTATTATAAGGATCTGTAGAGATAGTTTAATGTTACTTCTTTTACGTTCTGTAGATTACAGTAAATTATGAGCTTTTTGGTTTCCATATTAATTGGTCTTTTTGCATATAATAATCAACTTTAAAGACGCTATGTGAAGCACTAAAAAACGAAAGACAGAATATTGTAACAACTTGTATTCAAATTAATTAATTCCGTCATCTTTTATCATGTTAATATGGTAGGAAAATCAAAAATTATATAGTGTGATAAGCATCAGACTAGTCTTGCTTGTATGTTACTTGTATGTACATAATACTTTAAATCTATACTTCTATACTAATATATAAAGCTGAAGAGATTTTTTGGTTGTTTGTTTAGTTGAACGCGATAATCTCAGGAACTACTGGTCCGATTTGAAAAATTCTTTCAGTGTTAGATAGTCCATTTATCGAGGAAGGCTATGTATCATCACGTTAAAATTGAATCTAATTTTTACCCCTTATTTTACGCGGATGAAGTCGCGGGCTCAGCTAGTAAAAGATATTACGTTTATTATAGAGGAAAGTGGTCTGGGAAGGTTATCTGGATGAAACAGTGAATTAATAATATTTATTGATACTTTATTATTATTTTACAAGGCATTTACTCAGAAGCACTGGAGTTAGATCTGGCCAAAACTCTACAAAACCAACCGCGATGGGTCACCCAGGAGGAGTTTGCGCAAAGATTAGCGATTTCTATGGACAGTCGCTCACAAAGGCTCTTCAGTATATTTGTACAGGTTCGTAGATTTGATAAAAAACTGAAACTTATATATATTTTTTTTAATTTTGCTAGCGCGCCTTACTAGACAGTTCACTGTCAAAAATATATATTCTATCATCTATATACATAAAAATCAATCGATGTTAGTCTAGTTAAAACTTGAAACCCGCTGTCCCGTTTTAAATTCTGTATCTTTTGTATCATTCCCTAAGGGAAGAGCCAATAATAAAAGTTTACAAAATTTCAAAGCTTTTTAACAGCCACAATTTTTTTTATGCCAAAAACAAATAGTAATAAATAAAGTTATTGATAAGTAAATCCGTCAAAAAGAACTTTATCGTTTCTAACAGCGGTAATTAAAATTATCATAGAAATGATTACACTTACTTTATTTAACATATTTGTTATGGTAAGTTAAAGCGAAGATTTAATTAAAATCATATCTATAAAAGGTAAATAAAATGAAATTACCTAGGCGTAATTTTTTTTTTTCGTAAGTATAAAAATACCTTAAACTTTAATGTTTCGCGTTTCAAACCAAATTATAAAAAAATGTTTTCTATTTAAGAAAAAGCTTCAATATTAAGTACCAACGACAAAGCCGCGTTGTAAATCAATTTATACTTCACTGAATCTTGTGATCAAGTTTGAGCTTGAATATGGTCGTATCTTCTACACAGGGGCGGCCCTACTAAAGGGCGAAAGGAGCGGCCGTTCCAGCCAGGCAAGTCCCAGGGGATTTAAGCTTAGTAGGAGGGGGAAAAGGGAATATTAGACATACCTAAAAAGTATTCCTAATATTCTTTAAAAAAAATATATTCATTTACAGTCCCCGGGGTCCTAGGCTTTGCAATTCTATGTCTAATTGCACTCCACTATTAATAGAATTTTAAAAACAAAGACAACACTTGCAACTGGGCTTACAACAATCTAGATAAATGATTTAATTATTATATTACTGCATTAATACTTGAGCCCGACTATGAAACGATTTTAATTATAATTAATGACATTACTAATTGTTATTAATGCTAATAACTCAGGAAACCATGACGAGAATTCATTTATTGTTTCTATCAATGTATAGTCGACCAAGAAATTGGTCTGCCACGTTAAGGTCGAATGTCGCTTGCACGTCAATTAGTTAAAAGGTTCATTTTTAGGGTTCCGTAGTACTACAAGGGACCGTTATAATTTCGTTCTGTCCGTCCGTCCGTGTGTTCGTCTGTTTGCCCGTAAGGTGGTCCCAACCTAGCATTTCCAAAGTATTAGACGTAGAGACTTGAAATTTTCCATTTTGATAGAACATGCTAAGAACTCATTAGGAAAAATTATTCTGAACGAAATCGGAAAACAACTTTTGAAGTTATTTAACAAATACGTTTATCGCGTATCAGATACGAAACCCTTCTATATAAGCGTGTCTTGACACGCTTTTGGCCATTTTAATGCTTGTTATGCATTAAGTCAATTTGTAGCAATAACCTTTAGCATTTAAAAAAAATAGGAACTGTCATCCAAAACGGTAAAGCACTTACTTGGTCGACTGTACGAGTAATATAGATTATGTTCTCAAAACATTATTTAAAGAATAGCTTTATTCTATAACGCTTTTCCCCGCGATACTACCGGCATTCATAAGAGCCATACCTCACCGAGACGCCATGGCGACGTCGCCAGCTACGTTGCCATAGATACCTGCGATTGCCAATGGAGTAGCCAGCAGTAGTCGTGGCTACGTCTCTAATATGGCGACATTGCCAAACCGCCGCAAAGTGAGTTGGTTAATATGAATTATTTGGATACGTAGCTGGCGACGTTGCCATGAGGTCTCGCTAAGGGCTCTGAGTTGGCAAATGACGGCAACCATTCAGCATTCAGATTTCAGTCACTTCCGCCCATTACAGTGTTGCCAACAGAAGTATCTTTACAATATTTAATTCAACTACTTTCATGCCGGAGCCAGACATAGCTTCATTGGAATGATCATTTCAATGATCATGTAGTATGGCCGGAGAATTTGTGTAACTGCACAAAGTTTTGTAGAACTTTGTAGACTTCAAGGACATAAATGTACAAACGCTTTGAGCTATGTCTGACTGACTGCGATATTATAATAATTATGCCCTTATATCAGGGCGCATGAGCGACCACAACGAGTCTGTCCGCATGATGTCGACCCGCTGCTTCGCGACGCTGATCCAGCTGATGCCGCTGGACGGCGCGGTGCCCGACCCGCCCGGCCTCTCCCAGGAGATGCGCGACCGCAAACAGAGGGACAAGCACTTCTTGGAGCAACTCTTCAGGCCCAAGTCGATCAAAGACTATCAGATCCCGATACCGATTACGGCAGAACTAAGGAGTTACCAAAGGGTGAGTTTTACTTTACGACTCTGAAGTCATAACTTCTCGTTTTTGCACGTTTCAGAATGGTGAGCGCTACGGGTGTGTTCTATTCTCACTTAAAATCACTCCATTCACTCTATTAGGAATTTGACTATAAGTATGATCTTATTTACATTTTCTTCTGTTATGAGTATATTTATTTTCAGGCGGGAATAAACTGGCTTCGGTTTCTAAACGAATACAAGTTGCACGGAGTACTGTGAGACGACATGGGTCTCGGAAAAACCTTGCAGTCTATAGTGGTGATGGCGGGGTCGCACTACGAGCGGGCTGCCAAAGGCGCTCCCGCTCTGCCTTCACTCGTTGTGTGCCCGCCAACGCTTACCGGTAAGTCGATTTTTTTAACATTCCTCGAAATTATGACCTTTACAATATTTGTAAACTTCACAATACCCTTTCTATATGCCTCTCCGACCAAACAATTGATAATTATGTTGTATACTTTATTCTTTGCAAGGCGTAACGGTTCGGTAATAATGGGAATTCCTGTTTTCTCGCGGATGTTTTGTAACCAGGAATTGTTCAAGGTGTCAACTAAAAAGAAAAAGCTGCTTGGCACGACAAAATCATGTTACCAAAATTAAAACAATTATTGCTAAAATGTTCAAGCATAAAAAAGGAAATAAAATGTATATTATTAACGGCAATAAATAATTATTGTTTAATTTTTTTTAAACAATTTTAATTTTACCAAAACCTTACACAACTAAATTTGTAAAATGAGTTTTGTAATATAAATTTCTTTTCTTTTTCATGCATACACTGGGGTGGTTGAAATGAACAATATTATCTTCATTTCTTTTTTCGTTTTCATATTTTAATTTTAATCTCTATTGTTAGGACACTGGGTGTTTGAAGTGAACAAATTCATCCCAACCAAATACCTCAAGGCTCTACAGTACGTCGGACCTCCGATGGAGCGAGAGAGATTACGATCTCATGTACGCTTCTACAACATCGTAGTGGCTTCCTACGACATCGTGCGGAAGGACATCGACTTTTTCAGCAGCATCAAGTGGAACTACTGCATTCTGGACGAAGGACACGTGATTAAAAATGGGAAGACCAAAGCGTTCCAGGCCATCAAGCTAATCGTCGCTAATCATCGGTTGATACTCTCGGGAACGCCTATACAGGTAACAAACATTAAATTTTCTTGCATGATAATAGTTGATGGTTTTATTGGAATAAATTATAACTGCTCATAATGTCAGGGAATATTAATTTATTTGTACGGAATTCCAGTTCTTTGTGTGTATGTTGATCTTTCAGTAATCAAATATAAAGTTAATTTCCCTTGGAGCAGTAGACCACCGCATCTTTATTATTAAAGACCGGAAATTTGAAATGGTTGAAATTCGTCCAGAAATCTTTACATTTCCGTACCATATGCTTATTTAATTTTTAGTCTTAGTACACCAACATTTGAAAATTTTATCACACTATATGTCAATTAACAACGTACATTGTTTTTTTGTGATGGTTGTAATGACTACGTTTTAAACTTGTCCCATAATAAAATGTATGCAATATATTTATAATGTATGTTTGAAAAAAAATTAGCATTCGCACACCCTCCTCTATATAAATTATAATTGTGCCAAATTTCAAATTCCTCCTTTAAATCCGCGTCGAAAGGTCTATTTATAATAATCGTACGTAGAAACTTCGCTAGCGTGAGTTAGTTTGTATGGAGATTTTCAGCGTTAGTACTGCGATCGTCGCCATCCGTACAGCGCCATAAAGTTTACTTTGGTGTAACCTTTTTTCACTCATTATCATTGCCACCTCGTTATGTAGCGGCGGCTCCAAGTATATGCCTTTGAAATATATTTTTTTTGTAAAGTAAGGTATTAGATTAAATATTAACAGGCTTTCGATCTCAATAGGCCGTGAAAGTGTGACGTCACATCGGTTTTCGAGATTAAGTTAGGTGGACTTTTGCTTTTTATAAATAGACTAACTGTGCCTGTGACTTAGTCTGCGTAACATTAGGAATTGGTACAGCGATTTAGGCGTGAAAACGTAACAGAGTTACTTTCATAATTAAAATATCAGAAAGGATATTCATAACATCTTTTTTTAGGTACAGCTAATAAGACAACAAAGATTCTTATTTTAACATACAGTCTCAAAATAAGTTATCAAACTGTAATAAAATAAAAAAACCGACTTCAAATTTTCGAAACTGAACATTCAAATCAAAAAAGAATCATCAAAATCGGTTTACCCCCTCTGAAAAAAAAACAGTCCAATTTACAACCTCCCTCTTTTTTGAAGTCGGTTCGAAATTAATATTTCAATGAATCGCAGAATAGCAATGAAAACTGTAAATAATTTATATATTTACAGACACTAGCAATAATTATAACAAAAGTTATACGAATAAGTCTATTACTTGGTAAGTGACTATATGGTGCGTTTGGCCAGCGTATGCAATGTAAGCGCACAAAATAACGTTTTTTTACGAAATCACTAACAAATCATTCAAATTCTCATCATTTATATATTATTATATATATGTAAACATTCCTCGTGAATCACAGTATCTATTGGTGAAAACCGCATGATGATCCGTTCAGTAGTTTTTGAGTTTATCGCAAACAAAAAGACAGACCGACAGACGCGATCTGGGACTTATTTTATAAAGTGTAATGATAAAGATAAGGAAGGATAAAGATATGTAAGGATAATAAGTAAAGATTAATACGCGACGAGAAAACTTTAGGCACCATTTTACGAAAATTGCGAGGACGGAGGAGTATGACATTAGGCACAATCATAGTTTATATAGAGGAAGGTGTGCGAATGCTAAACCGTTTTATACTCACATGTATATGATGGCACCTGTAGTACAATCATTTGGTTCGAAAAATAGGCGGTTGCCTAGAAATTTTGGTAAAGTGGTATCCTACACATTTTGACGATCAAATTTCGTTTCGTTCTTTTAGATATCACTAAAATTCGAAATATAAAAGCGATATAATTGAAACTTTATATATTTAATAATTTCACTACTGGCATAATATTCCGACAATTTTGTTCGTCTGGTATTGTCCAATCCCAAGCTATGAAGGTTAAAAAAACACGTAGTGTTTCGAGAAAAAGGTAGTTAGGTAGTGTCCTCATGCTTCCCTTGCCTCGTCGTAGAGGTCATTACGTATTAACATACCACAGATCTATAGACAATGTAGTTTAAATATAAATTAATTTTATAATTCAGAAATATAATGACCAAGACGCATGTTGGAGTACACTTTGAGGCGCTTTGTTTACTCAAACGCGCTAATCTCAACAAATACAGGTCCGATTTGAAAAATTCTCACAGTTCGTTTATCGTGAAAGTCTATAGGCTATATTGTCTCACGCTAAAATTGAATCTAATATTTTTAAATACTTTTACCCGGTTGAAGTCGCGGGCCCAGCTAGTATGTTATAACTTGCTTGAATATAAATTGTTCGACTAGTTGTATGACGGAGAGATTTTATGAAATAGTTATACTCTCCGTTTAATGGAAATAGTTTTAACGTTTTAAAGTAGCTGAGTAAAAATTATTTGTCTAACGTAAATATTGTTTGAAACAGCTACTATATTATAAAGTTCTTCTGCCTTCGAAAAATAATATTTCATTATTAATTCCAAATATAATTAAATATAATAAGGCAAAAATTGTCTATCTATGTTAATATTCAATTTTTCAAATTACCAGTGCTTCCTGAGAATATCGCGTTCAAGTAAACAAACAAACTCTTCAGCTTTATATTGTAGTATATAGTAGAGATTAGTATTGATTTCTAATGTAACCTTAGTGCTTTTAAACCGGAAAAATATTTTAGGATAATAGAATGTAAGTAGTAAATAGTAAGTAACCCAATCTTACTTACTATTTACTATTTACGTTTAATACATTACACACGACGTTTTAATAAAAATAAAACTGCAGTTACATATTTTATCTCCAAATAATATTTGAATAAAGTTTATTTGTATTTTTCAAGTTGAAATTTTAAATTTTAAGTCAAATACGGCAGATAACTTAATACTTAGACCTCTTCTTACTTCTATTACAAGTAATTAGACCATTATTTATAAGTTTATATTAGAAAAGTTTTTGTCGGGAATTATAATGAAAATTCAGTAATTTTATTGAAATGAAATGAAATTACCGTTTCATTAAAAATATATAAATCAGAGACGTTTGTGTTGAAAGTTGAGTTTTAATTTGTGACTTTCAGGTTTATCAATTTAGGCGGCATATGTTAGTATGTCATAATCTATTGAAATGAAATCAATGTTTGTTTGTTAGTCTCGCTAAAACTGGAAAACCGCTGGAACGTTTTAAAAGAAAAGAAAGAATAAAAAAGTTGAAGATTATTTGAAAATACGAAAAATTCTGATTTTTTCGATACTTTAAACAGATTTCGTTCGTTCATTCGTTCTAGACCTTTTAACTGAAGTGCCGTGTAAAATTATTATTTCATAAAACATTCGGCCAGTGTCACGTTTTATGGAAATGACAAAGCAGATTGGTTGAATGGCAATTTTTAAGAGGAGGATGTGCGAATGCTAATATTTTTTATAAAATATGCATTAGACATATATAATTAAAATAAAACCACACGCACACCTATGGCAAACGGTTTATTTATTTACACACCCATTTATACAATTTTTTATAAGATTATGTCAAAGCGTAGTCAAGACGACGGTAAAATATTAATTATCAAATATTACAATGTCGTATAAATAATTTAAATTTTGTTCATAGCTTTAAATAAGCATATGGTTTGCAAAGGATTTGTGGCAGAATTTGGACCAACAAGCGATCTCTAGTTATTATTAATCCGTTAAAAATTCTATTAATTGTTCATTTTATACATATAAATATCATGTGCGTTTAGCAAAACCGTTTCATGTCGACGTTACAAACACACTTTAATTTATTTGTATACATTGTAAATTAAGTTTATTGAGTTATTAGAGTAAATTATAAAGAGCTTATATCTTATACGGACTAACTGTTACTCATCTGAGTGGAATCCAATAACACAAAAAATTGATTCTTTAAAAAAATAATATTTGAGCCTAACTTAGGTCAGTTAAAATCTGTTCATTCCTTAAATGATTAGCTAGAACAAAGAGGCAGGGAATGGGCACAGTAGATGTCTAGTAACATACATGTATATGAAATTAAATCCAAAATGCAGCCGAAATTAAAACCTTTTTTCATCAAAAGACTATAGTTTTAATATGTATTCTCTACACTTAAGTTAATCGCCTAAATATTGCAATTTTTTTTTTTCATTTTGAAAATAACACTATTATATATACATACATCATTATACATATTAGAATATAAATATATATTTTTTAAATATCTTGTAAACATCAACTCAACTCAGTGGATGAGCTTTCAGAGGACGAGCAGAGAAACAGAGTAGAGTAGAATAGAGTATAGTAGAGAGAGTAAATTGCTTCTGATAGAGCAGAGAAAGAGGCTATGATTTATTTTTCGATAGTTTTCTCTAGTCGATGAAGAAGCATGCGATCATGCTTAATGGTAAACTGACACATTGCGTTTTAGGTCTAAAGTGAGTTAATGATACAAGCAGCTTGGTTTCAACGTCCTCTATCAGCCAATCTAAGAATTATTTCGATATCTTCATCCAATACTGAGATCCAGCTATTATTGTCTATTTAACTAAAATGAAATTTTTAGTTTAAATGACAAACAAATTAAATATTATTTAAATATCATTCATCACTTCGCATCGCTCACTACAATTTCTTCTTCTCCTCCGTGTTTCGGAACGTAAAGCGATAAACACTTTCTTAAATGAGTTCGTTTGCCTCGACGAATTTGCGTTTATTGAGAATTATTGCATAGATAAACCATAAGTAAGGGGTTAGAACATGCATTGCAGGCAAATAAAGCGATGATGTTTACGAAACGAGCGAAAATTATTAATGAAAAAAAAAATCCACTAAAACCCAATGTAACTTTAAAACACCACGTTGGAAAATAAAAGTATGTATCGGTACAAATATGTAAAGAAAGTCGTATTTTATAATTTGAAGAAAAGCATGGATTTTTTTGACAAGAAACAATAAATTTGGGAATAGTACTTTAAATTCACTTCGAGTCTCAAAGCCGAACCGGTTACGATATAACCCTGAAAGAACATTATAGTAAATGAAAGTTAAGAAACTCTTCATTTAAGAAGTCGGGCGAAAAATATATTCATACAGCAGCGCCGTCTACCGCGTCCAATTGCATTTGTTGAAACCATCTACAAATCCCTTGGGATATACATACAAAATGTCATCCAAATTGGTCCAGCGGTGTAGGAGGAGCAGAATGATAAAGGCTTATTTATATAATCCACACATACAGAAGATGACGCAATTTTTTTTGTCATAACTTGAGTAATTTAGAAGTAGCCCAAATTTAATAAAAAATGATAAGAAAATTGCAGAAAAATTTATATTAAAAAAAATCGTAGTTGAGTCAATATTCTTAAACAGTCCCTTTCAGATTAGAGGAATTAAAGACAAAAAAGAAGTTGTCTAACTTCATAAATAAAGAACATACTAAATTTACTCCAAACTTGTAATAAATAAAGATGGGTAGTTGAGCAGAAGGCTTGACGTTATACAAGATACTAGGGATTCGAAGTCAGATCGATTAAGGCCGATGGAGCTCAAAGTCCAATTCATATTCGACGTGCGTTGTATGCTTGAGATCCTATGTATAAATTATGTTAGCAATTACTTGATATAGTTTATTCGATAGAAATACTTCTTATATGAGGACGTCCCAGCTTAACTGCTAAGACCCATTCTAGTACTGGTTTTCAAATATCTGACCCAGCCAAGTTTCGGAAGGCATGTAAAACCCGTGTGACCCGAGTGAGTGGGTACCAATTTATGTCGTGTGATTGTAGGGATTGTGGGGATTGCGGAGATGACGTCAGACGTCAGTCGGTTACTTTAACTCGCCGCACAGCCACATCCTCCGCGTCTTAAGCGGTTTCTGGTACTAGAGCGGAATAACGCCGGGTAGGAGAAAATAAACAAACTGAAATGATCTAGAAATACTTTCAAGATTATAGTACTAGTTAACACTGTCTTGCCTCTCATCAACGACCGTGATTATCCACCTTTCGTTCACGTAATCTCTCCTTCAGTTGCCAAATGATGGGAACACTCTGCAATGACGAGCCCTCAGTGTTTAACTACTGTCATATATTGAAGTTTTGGAAATGGACCCACAAAGTCCATAATGTTCTATAATGTAAAGGGAGTCTATAATGTTCAGGCATTATGGGTTCCCACCCATGGCCGAGGCAAAGGTGGTGAGATATCATGGACACCTTTGCGGGAGAGAGGTGGATTTGAGTAGCCCAGGATAGGAAAGGATGGTTTAATAGCCGCTATAGAATGGTCTAACGGTTTAATGCCGCTGTACAATCGACAACGATTTATCGAAATGTGTTTAGCGGTTATACAAGGGGTATGGTCTTTGGACTGCAGTGACACACCCGTGTTTTAATGCTTCTTGCTGCTGGCTGCCGAACGTTGATGCGCTCGCGCTAATAACTTATAAATCTACCGCCTTCTGGATCTATTTTGTGTTTTATAATTTTATTGTCTAAAAACATAAAACTACGCTAAAGTTTGTGTAATATTATTTTTAGTGTTAACTTCTTGCTTCACAATTTGAACAATGTTTTCTTTCAACCTCTTTGCCTAAAGTTTTTAATATGCCAGTGCGTAAAAAACTACTTATCTTTATGCTTAATTCTTCTAGGATTCCTCTATGTACACTAGTAAGTACTTATTGTATTGTTTATGATTTAAATAAAGATATTTGAAATAAAAAAAATAAACTATAGGTTAATCAACGAATAAATGGTTGAATATAAAGTAAAATATATGCTTGAACCCGAAGATTGCTCGAGCATGGTAAAGCAATAAAAGGGAGGTACGATCGCTTCAACTAACTTATTTTTTTGTGTCATTCTAAAAGTAGATTTATTTTTAGGAAAATTTTATTATTTACGGAGTAGGTCAAAGTTTGTAAAATTCTTTACGAGTAAAACTCCGAGAATACCCGTTTATATTTAGAGGGTAGGGACCGTGAGAACGGTGTCAGGAGAGATCCCTTAGGACTCGATTTATTTTACTACGCTAACACACTTACCGTTTCAGTACATGTTAAATATAGAATTACAAATTAAAACCTCAGCAGCTCAACGTTAGAAGGCGAAACTAAAGTCCGTTAGGATTAGAGTACCATCCAGATCTTGCTAAGCTAATAAATTTTAACATTCTAGCTGTTACCCACAACTTCGTTCGCGTAAAATTAGATGAAAAATAAATTTAATTTTAGTGTGATGATACCCTATCTTTCCTCGATATATGGGCTATTTAACACTGAAATAATTTTTTAAATCGGTCCGGTAGTTCATGAAATTTGCGTTCGCGTTCAAGCAAACTAACAAAGGATTCAGTGCCTCCGTTAAATTTCGAGGGTTTTTATTTTGTTTTGTGGCGAACCCTAATTGCTCTTCTAAGAGTTATTAATTAGAGGTAAGACGCTTGCAGTCCTTTTGGTCTGCAGCCGAATTGGGTTGGACTGTCCGGATACCACTTTCTCCCATAAGATTGGCGTAAATTGGAGGCAATGCTGTAGCTTCAAGTAATGGTATTCGGTTTGTGAGAGCTCCCGGTGGCCTAAATTGTTCTTTGAAGGCCTGCTACGCGTTTGCGCGCGTTCTGGTGGCGCAGATGTCCTTGGGTATCGGTAGTCACTTAAGTGATGAACCGCCTGCTCGTTTATCCCTTGTAATAAAAAAAAATTAGTAAACTAGTCAATGTTAATTGTTTGAAATTTCTTTTTTATTAAAATCCGACTCCATACCTTTCGAAACTCTTATATCCAAGACTCAGACGTATAAAAACCAACGGCTATACCCAAGTGGTTCAGAAATCTCGCGGATAAAAGTCAGACTGGACGATTGATTTATTACAGTTGCCTTAAGAAAGTATTCCAACTCCGTGTAATTAAAGCTACCCGCAAGAACAAAATCTCGCTAACTTTGTGACCCAACAAAAAAGTTTAAAAAATGGGTTGGTATTTTTTTATGTTAAAAGGAGCAAAAGAGCTGGTGGCGGCTTACATAAGTGACTACGCATAACCCGAGGTGAATGTGAAAAATTAATGTCTTTTATTTTTGCTAATAGTTTTAAATAATGCCATTACTAGCTGTTTCCCGCGACTTCGTCCAGGTAAAATTAAATTTGCGAAAGCTCTTAGACCTCCTTAATCTTGCCCTATCGAAAAATCCGTTTTTAAGGGACGTATTCTAATTATAAACTGCCTCCCTGTCCAATTTCATCTTTGTATATCCCGCGGATTCCGACATTTCGAGTAAGGTGACCTTTCGCTTTTATATATTACTAGCAAATCCGAAAGACGCTGTCCTGCCCGAACATTGGGTTACTTACTATTTAACACATTTTATTTTCCTATAATATTGTCCCCGTTCCGTTTCCCTTTCCCGTTCCATAATGGGTCACTATTTTGGCGTTAACGGCTTAAACATGCAAGATAGATGTATGCTGTCGCGGGGTTTTTTATAAAACTATTTAATATAAACATTTCCTTCATACACTATATATGTCTAAATGTAACGGTTTTTGCAGCGCACGCTAGAATAGCTCGCTCATAGCAGAATTTTCTTCTACTCACTTGAAGTCTATCTTTATATTTTGGTCAATTCACACAATATATTTATAATTTATACCCTATGTATTTTACTGATTTATAAACTATATTATTGTAAAGTTTTATTAAAATCCATTCAGTAGTTTTTCCGTGAAAGAGCGTCAAACATGGAAATATTTTTAAACTGTCCTGATGCTTTATTTCTTTTGGCTTAAATTTTCCGTTCTGTCTACAAGGATTCTCTGTCTGGTGCCAAATTCGATTACATCGTGTTTTAAAAAGAAATAAGTAAAACTTCTTTTTCAGAAGATAGAAGAAATAAAAAATAATTCCTTTTCTCATCAAAAAATACCCGAAATTTCTTCTTTTATGTTTAATATTAATTATTTTTATTGTATAACTACTAATTACTATTTTGTTGTACGCAAGAAGTGGCTAAATGCATGTATCATGGATTTTACGACAAATAAATGATTAAATTACAAATAATTTTCCTACTTTTAACTTACTTCCAACTCTACTCGTCCGGCAATTGGTTGTTTTAGAAAGAAATAAGAGAAAAATATTTTTCAGAAGATGTTTAATATGTGCCAGAATACATAATTTGTTACTAGAATGACGTTTTTATCGAATTATAAGCGGAATAAGTCGTAAATGACAAAACGTTTTTTGCGATTTTCCAAAAATCAGCTTTTTTGAGTTAGGTCAGTTTGTGACTACTGCGATATTTTCATTTCTTCAAAACTGGCAACTAATCTGCATGTCTTCTAGTAGACCAGCTTTTATAGGCGTGGTTACATAAAATAACGTTTGCTTTCACTATAAAAAAATGCAAAGCTTCTAGGAAATAACCTGCTTATACTTTTTTGCCTCTAAGAGTTAATAAGGGAAGTAATTGTCAAAGGAGCCAGGAAGCTGTATTTAAAATTCAAATTGAGATAGTCACTTCGGATTACATATATGTAACATATAAGACTACTTAGAGGTGAAATTAAATTGTATATTTAATTTGTAAATGTGAAATAAAGATTTGTGATCAAATGGTTTTTGCTTGTTGAGAGAGATTAACCTCAACCCTCATCGTATAGTTAATATTCGTTATAAGTTATAACACAAACCATCTCATCTCTGGAACCATCTCATCATATCTCAGCTCTGGAAAGTATGCCCTAAAGCTGTATAAAGTGGCCAAGACGCGTTTATATAGAAGGATTCCGTATCTCTTACGCGTTAAAGGTATTTGTTAAATAACTTCAAAACTTGTCCGATTTCGCTCAAAATAAATTTTCTATTGAGTTTTTAGCATCTCCTGTTTACATGGAGAATTTCAAGTTTCTAAATCTAATTGTTTGGAAATCTTAAGAGGTGTGAGCCAGGTTGGTTTCTATCTTTAGAAAATTAAAATATTTTAGTACGAAAGGATCAAATATTTAAAATAATTTCAAAAACTGAGGGGGTATTAGTAATTACTTCACTTGTAAACGTGATTTTGAATCGCATTTGTTATGGCTTGGTTTAAAAATTTACAGCAGCAGCGAACGATGGCTTTTGTAAAATAATCAAAATAGACACTTATTTATTTTTTTAAATTATATTAGGTAAGAAGGGTTCGCAGTCTTTGAGACAAGTTAACAAATTTAACTTGACTTTATTATTTACTTAATCTTCAGGTTTCATATATAGATAACAAAAAAAAACATCTTATAAATGCGGTATTAGGTAAGTATTATTAACATGAATGTTGGTTTCTTTGTTAGTGTATTTTTTAATTTAAAGAAATTGAAGTTATATCTATATACAAATATTCTGAGATGGTTTTTGTGGTTGGATTTGGATGGATTGGATGGTTTAGTAACTCAACGTTACCACTAGTCGAAGTCCCGTCCAGATTGCTGCAGCAGTTTCGGAGATTAGCCAGTTATTAAAAATAAAATTTATTATTTCCATTAGTTCAAAATTAAAGAAATCAATTCGTTATATTAAACTTGCGGGGCCGGCAGACGTTGTCTTACTCAAGTATTGCAGTAAAAAAATTAAAAAAAGGAACCAGGATTCACATGATCCTATCCGTGCTTCACCTTTTGTCAGCGTTTCTACATTGATAATCCAGAGCTGTGGAACTGTTCAATGATTTAATTGAGAGAAAGCTGTTTTAAGTGCTTTGACGTGATACGTCGTTAGTAACCATCTGTATACGTGATATATCTACTGAGCACTCAACGCATCTGCTTAAAGAGATTATACATTGATTGAATTGGAAGGGAACTGCGTTACAAGCTTTGACGATACAATGAGCGGGGTGTATTTAAAAGAAAATTTTGTCTCTGTTCAGTTTAGACTGATTTTAGTCTTTTCTTTAGAACTTCTCCTTCCTCCTCGTTTCGAATTGGTCTTAGGTAATCCTTGAGATTCAGATGCGATCTCAATTGTACAAATGTACTTATTATACCATGCAAGCTTTATCTCTCAGTCACCGTTAAAGACAAAAAAGTCTCCTCTAATGTGGACATCGATCTTGACTGACTCACATAAATGACTTGAAAGACTTTAAGAAACCGTGAATATTTTTTAGATTTCATTTGAATTGGTGCATAAAATTATGATTGATTTATACTTCTTACTAGCTAGGATTTTAGATAATTTGGACCGTGTTCTTGGGTTGGATGATTCAAAAGTATTTTGAGTATGATAACTTGAAGCTGGTATTTTTGTTCCTGTATAATACTTATAAACAATATTTATTATTAAACTATAACTAATTATGTCATATAAACCTAACAATAAATAAAACTAACTCTTAAGATACAGAATTAATGGTATTTTAAAATATGTTTAAGCACGTCATGTATTCATATTTTTAACACATTTATAATAACCTATTTAAATTATACATTACCCTACACCTAACCTTATTAAGTTAATTAAAAAGAAATACGTATTTCTAAATATGTAAAAGAAATAAAAACATAAATAAAAATAAACATCAATGCTTTAGTTAAATACATTAGAGAATGTTTTATACGTATAAATAAATCTACTAACGCTAAAAACAACCCGTATTATTATAGATTTCAACATTCCAAAACAGAATAAAAAGATAAATGAAATAACAATCAATCACAGAACAGATTTGATTATTTTGTAATTATGGTTTTTGTTCAAATGTAATTATATCATAATTACAATTCATTATTACATCTTAAGAAGCTAGCTACTTACATACAGTTCTAGTTAATAAACATATAAAGTTACAAGGTTTTATTTAAATTACGAAATAATGCCGGGAGTAATTTCAATATGAAATCCTCGAAATTATTTTTATGTAATAACATTTGCATTATAAATGTTGATTATACAGGTATAAAAGATTTTATGATATTTTTTTTTGTCTAGAGTTTGAATAAGATAACAGCAAATTTCAAAATTTTTAGAGGAATAGGTAGTATGGAAGTAATAGTATTGGAACAATAAAAGTTTAGAACCGGAATTTGCCTTCCGTTCCATCTGTCATAAAAGATATAAAACCTCATGAATAGATCGGGATGTGCGACCGAGCGCGAATTGTGTTTCTACTTTGCTAATTAACATAGCACGCTTATAATCGAAATCACAGAAATACAAAGAGTCATTTCCTAACACCTATGCAGTATAGAAATAAGAAAGGAAGACTGGAATATATATGCCCATAAAACTAAGAAAGGAAGAGTGAAAGAAAATAACATGATATAATAATTTACAAATGGCACAAGCATTTAGCCTGTGGTGAAACTTATTAAGAATAAAATACAACTATCTAGTGGCTGGTAACAATCAGGCTGCCAGTATTATTGCCACCTTATTTGTATAGCAAAGTAGTTTGGGGTTCTATTGTGATAACAGACAATATATCTTAATTTAATAAATTTGACATTGTTAACATAATTTAATGAGAATTGTAACTATGAATTTTCGATTTTATAGTTTTGTACACCATCTTATGGCAAATGTTTTATTGCCCCGCCAATATAACCCTGTTACGGCACCGATCCCGAACAATATATATCATGTTTAGTTTGTATAATATAAGAACTTTATTTTTACTAATTGCAAAAGTTGGGAACCATATTTTCTAACAGACTATATCAACTTTTATATTTCACGATATCAGTGGGCCTAGCACGAACTTTTCGAACCGAAGTGACTCGACGAATCGACTATACTTAGAATGAAAAAGTTCGTGCGAGGCCCATAACGGACCCTTCTTAGCGTCAACGCGGGTTCTATTTTAAGTTTAAAAGCGTGACACGATTAAGAGTTGTCTCATGTGGTCCTAGCACGAACATTTTCATCCTTAGTACATTCGACTCGTCGACTTACTTCGATTCGAAAAGTTCGTGCTAGGTCCTCAGCTTACTTTAATATTACAATACTTATAACTCACCAAATTGGTGTATGCACGCGTCGTAATCACACTGATCACAATGTACTTAGATAGTGGTTACCCAGTCAACGGTCGCAACACAACTCCCCCTCATAACCGATTATCTCTGTATGTATAGTCTCATGAACAACTACCCTCCTCCATGTATACACTACACCGACCACCAAATAAAATTGTCTTACGTTATGATTATCATGGCCGGTATACTGGTAGACATTTAACACAGATTATAATGAGCTATTTACGTGAAGATAAGTCAATACAACTTCCATTATAATTTAAATTATAATTATAACTAACAGTATGTATGAACATCTTTGTTATGATTTATCCAGTAGGTATATTACAGTCGGAGTATATACTAATTTCAAGGTGCAAGCGATCTCAAAATAGCTCACACGAATTTTTGAGACTCTGTTACTTTTTGAATCCGCAGGTAAGGGGATACAAGATATCAGTAGAGTCGAAATGCACCCGCAATGCGATTGCTACATCTACGAAACATTCTACAGTAAATTTTACGAAAATATTCAATGTTAGCATTACGCTGAACAAACAGAAGAGTAAAGCTATTTCCTGAGCTGTATCTAATCTCTTGTATATTCTAGTGTTTACAACAATTTAGATTAAGTTTTGCATTCCCCAGACCTGCTGCGGCGTGGAGTAATGGAGGCGGTTTCTTGAGAGATTATCTCTTGGTACTACAATTGGTTTTATGTTTTAATACCTAACTTGCGTCTGACTTCTATTTAAGTAACTTATTTCGCAGACTTTGCCGTTTGATCTAAGTCATAACCCATATATTGTATATTTCATACTAATGGGTTAATACTAAATATAAAAATGAGTTGCGAAATAAGTTAATTAATTTCAATCAGATAAATTGAAACCCCTGACAATTGTAGAGTTTTGTTTGAGGTAGGTAGTTCCTCTAAATCAAAAAGCTTTGATTTTGGGTTCTGACGATTGCGTTAGACGTGTGGTGTTGACAAAATTGAGAACAAACAGTACATATGTAGTAATCACATGTCATTCTAGTTTAAGTTAGGTTGCGCGTATAGCCTTACAGGATCCAAGATCAAAACTAGAATCTCAAAGGTTTATTTTAACCTTTTATCGTTGATCTATAGTAACGAAGTGAATAAGTTCCAGCCCTCATACGTTAGGGAAAATGACGAGTCATTGTTACTAATAACATAACACGATAACCCCACTGGATGATACATCAGCTCAGCTTACCCTCTAATGGGGTCGAAAGAGCTAATGACAATGACGTAGTTCTTTATCCTTCAATAATTTTGACTTTGACTTATAAATTATGGTTAACTCATTTATGCCGTTGAAGTACTTGCTAGTTTTCATCTTATCCTGGTCAGGAAAAATGTCAATTCCCAAGAAATAGTAACTTCTATAAGTTCCACCTCTTTCAAATTCTTAGAAAAAGACCATAAATGCTGAATGTTAGAAAAAACATTAACATCTTAAATTATTTTGTAAATTTGTTGTATTTTAATATTTTGTAACCAACGGAATCCTAAAAAAACTCACATCAAAATTTTTGCAACTTAAGAAACTTACAAAATAAAAGCACCCCTGTTTCCCAAACAATAGTCTGCACTCTTCGAGAACCCGATTTGTCGTATAATACAAAAATGGCTCGCGCTTATTTCGCTTAAAATTCGAAAACAAAGAGTCAAATACACACACGTTTTTTAATCTGTACAAACAAATAGTACTCCCGCTCGCAGGCTAAAATTAATATCGCATATGCGTTTCCATGCGACTGAATATTTTATATGCAAAATCTATATGCAGACGCGCTATCAATTATTTTGAGTGTATTTTCTGATGACTCGAACCGCGGTGTCATTTCTGTAAAAACTGATAGTACCCGTAGAATACGTCATTTCATTAATATATATTAGATTTAATATAAAATATTACTTACTTTGAGTTTTCATGTATTTCTTTCATTAACGTATACTTTTTTAGAGTCAATCGATAGTTCAATGAGTAGAAGGGTATGAGTAGGGGTCTAGTACTCCTTGAGTCACACTGCCTTCGTGTAGTGCAGTTGTCCATGGGCATCGGTAGTAAGTAAGGTGAACGGCTTACCCGTTTGCCCCCTTTTATATCTATATACGTGAAGCGAAAATATTTGGTACCATTTTACGAAAACTGGGCGTACAGAGGAGTATGAACTTTAACACAATTATGATTTATACAGAAGAGGGTAGAGGCTAATATTTTATAAAATTATGCATTATAAAACCACACGCACACTAGTGGCAAACAAATTATACACACATGTATATATTTTAGTATAAGATTGCAGTGTCAAAGCATAGTTATGACAACCATGAACCAGGGCGATCTTTAGTATATAAAAAAAGTCTCAATGCGACCATTGCCGAGTAAATTTATATTAAAATATTAAGAGATTCAGCGGGCTTAAAGATCCTTATGCAAGATACGTAAAATTAATCTTATAAATAAACAACTCTCATCGAACCCTAAATATGCACTTACACGAAATAACTTTTTAATAGTACTACAAAACATATTTTTAATTACGACCAACAAAAAGGACGTTTCCGAACAGTTGAGATTAATATCGGATATGCGTTTCCGTACGGATGAGTGTTTTGTTGCAAAAACTTGCATGAACGCACAATTAATTTTTTTGAGTGTACACTCATTCGGATGCGACGGGATGTCATTTGTTTGAAAGCGGCTGTGATTTACAGACTTTTTGCAAAATGGTATTGTATGGCAAAACACTTTGCTTTATGCTAGTGGTCGGCAACGCGTGTCCCGCGGGCCACATGTAGCAATCGACCACTCACTTTATGCCCGTGGCTATTTTGTAAGTGGCAATCTATTTCTTATAAATAAATCATAGTTAATTAAAATACACGACAGTGAAGTTTTGTCGTATTAAACTAAAACTTTACATTTTTAATATCGCTTAAAATGTATACTTATGTATACGATAACTTGACACCTATTTCCAAAGAGTTATTTTACAAACTGAGCCATATTTGCCTACATACTTTCTTAACAGTGTGGCCTGACTTCACCTATTTGTTTACGATGTGGCACATGTCTGCCTAAAGACGGTTCGAGATATGTTTTATACTGTTAAGGATTTAGATAAATATTTTGTTTGCATGAATACTAAACTACTTTGCTTAAATCTGCTAATGAATACAAGGGAAAATCGGTGCATTGCTGCAACTGGAAAGCTACATTACCGAATCCGCCACCAAAGTACAGCACTACACGGATTTTCCGATGTATCTCGAACGTTTTGCTTCGACACCGAAGCACCATCAGAAGATAGACTCTACAAAGGTTATTCGTAAAGAATATTTGTTGTTAATTTTCATAAATATAGTAAAAAACTACAAATTCGTACATTTCGCATTGCTCTGTTTTCACCTAAAATTGTATGATAAATACGTAGTTTACTAGTGTGTAAAATCGAGCCGAGCCATCATTAGCGCCATAGATAAATAGATCGCAGCATAGAGGCAGCTAATCGCCACAAAATGGCGGTTATTGATGACGATACAATTAATCTTACTCAACGCGGCTTCCGGCTTTCAGTTAACCGACTCTAAGGATTAGAAATTTCCAACTAACTACCGATATAAACGGGGTTTAAGGTGGAATACATTCTAGTAACTGCACTTATTTAAGTAAGAAATTAAAAAATATTTTTTCAGGAGCTATTTTTTGCAGAAACGCAATGGTTTGTTTTTCGTTTTTTGTATTATACTGGGATTCAAAAAGTAGTAAAAAACGTAATGTCATAAATTTCGTATATAATTAATTAATTATGACAAATATGTAACTCTTTTTTAATAAAAATGGGCTTATATGATTTCTGAAATGAGAATCCTTCTCACTATAGGGCCTTTTATAGCCATCTCTTGATTCAACAGTCAAGCAAGATATCTTAAAATTGTCATTAAGACCATTAATTAAAACGACAGGTATAACAATTCATTATCGACTCTACATTCGTAATGGCGGCTATCTTATTTTCACAATCTGAATACCTTATAATTAATTCTTACTTTTAATTTACTTGCAACGATCCTTGCACATAGCAACGTGTCTCCAGACTGTTATCGCATAGCGAGGTGAAGCTAATGCCAGAGCCAAACATAGCTTCATTTGAATGATCATTTAGTGTGGCTGGGGACTTTGTATAGCTGCGCAAACTTTTGTAGTACTTTGTAATCTTCAAGGACAAAATGTACAAAAACATTGAGCTATGCCTGGCTCCAGAATAATAGATAGTTTAACTCACCGCATTTACTTTTTCACTTCGAGAATACGCGCTGTATATTTACCAATGCAACCTTTAATAGATCGAGTATTTCATTCGATAGAACTCTTTCATGGAATAGGTCGGTTCTGTCAATACCGTGAAAGTCCCTCAAAGCTTCAAGTTGCTTAGCTCTCATATCGGCAATCAATTCACTTTCAATCCACCCCTTTGATGTAGCGTTAGGGTGCAAGTTTGTAATATTGCCCTTGACCCACTAGTTGATTGGCGAATACACTTTAAAGATTTAGTCATTATAGTGCTCGCCAAGTTCGCAGATTCAAAGATTCAAGTCTATTCTTACTTTTTGTCAACGTTCGAGTTAGTCGTTCGTTAGTTATATAAATACATATAATTATTTATTGATATAATATATGAGAAGAATATGCAGCATCGTAAAATTTTGTAAGATCATGATGGCCCAATCTCGTTGTCCAGAGTCATAAACCACCATCGCACTATGTAAGTGCTCGTTAAATCGCCCTCTCATCCATCCAACGTTATCACAGACTTGCTGTTACCCGCGACTTCGTCTGTGTTAAATTAAGTAAAAAAATAGATGCAATTTTAGTTTGATGATATATAGCCTAAAGCCTTTCTCGATAAATGGGCTATCTTACACTGAAATAATCTTTCAAATCGGACCAGTAGTAGAGATTAGTGCCTTTAAGTACTTAACACATTTAATTTATGTACTGATTAACTGTTACCCGCGACTTTTACTAATTTTACATAATGACAACCTCATTGTAAGAATACAAGAAATAGTTTAAGTATGCCGAATACAATATTATTACACCTCTAATTAAGCTAAAAATGCATGTCCTTGAAGCGTACGTAATGTTAGTCTACGTTGGTCGGGGTTTTAACTTTGCAGAATATGGATTTCAGCCCGTCTTTCGAATCTATCTAAGTATTTACTATGCAAGGAAGTTGACATTTATATAGCATTTTTTATATGTTGTACGTATATTAAACCATGTAGAGTAGCCCCTTACGATAATAAGGCTAAGTCAAAGAGATAAAACTAAGGCACAAGCCGTAAACCGGCTACGTTTAGAAGGGCCGGGTTTACGAGGACTTATATGTTATGAATTTGTGCTTTATTAGTGCTGCCCCGCCCAGGATGGATCAAATAGCCTCCAGTCCTTGTAAACCTTTACTACCCTTTTTTAACTACGTCATGCATGAATGTTACGTAATCTTAAAAACCCACTATTGTGCTTAGCTTAAGATTGTAACATGAGAGAACTTTGATTTGAAAGGGTTTTGACGGGGTTCAAATTACAATAAAATGCATAGGACAGTAAAATATTATTGAAAGTACTATTTAGACAGAGTACATTCAATGCTTTATCATAAAAATAAAATTCCCAAAAATATCAAAAAAGCTAAAAGCCATGACATAAAGCGAGATTACAGTCGCCTACGTACCTACAGCTAGTTTCTAATAAAACGCAAATTCATAACACTCCGTACGAGCTCGTAAAACTTGACCCGAAGTTTATCTTCTTTTACGTCCTATATCATAGTTTTATGTCTTCATGTTTAGCTCGCGATAGGGATCGACAGACAATATCAAACACGCTTTATTATTTTGTCATTGTTCTTTCTCCATTCGTTGATCAATGTTTCTCTGCAAACTGAAGATACAATTTCAGGTGACATGCTCCAAAAAATGGATACTTAAAAAAATATGAATCAAATTGTTTTTGACAAAATATCATTCTCTGTTGAGCCGTTTCGCTTCACTATGACGAATCGTCAGGAAATAGATTTTACAAAGGTCATTCTTAATATTTTTGCGATTTGTGACTGTGACTGTAACTGTAGTATGAACTAGAACTTGTTATAATATTGAACCAATTTTCTCTAGTTTTTATTAGCGGATTTATGCAAATTGATTAAGTTAACTTTGAAAATAGTTCGCATAATCCAAAGTGCACGCCTCATATTTTCTAAATAACATTACGAGCTATGAAATATCCAGGCCATCTCTTATAGAAAGCTCAATACTCAATGGTACGATAATATTCCGATAAGTGGCATGTCCAGCAGAAATTTAGTTTTTCGTTAAGTATAAAAAAACGATGTCGAATTACACATCCACTTTCAATAAAGGACCGTGCGCCGTAATTCTGAAGCTAAGAAACAAATCATGAACGTGATAAATAGACTGTTATGTGTGTGATTGTGTGAATGTGATTGTGCCAGATCCTTACAAACAGACATCCGAACGTCTTAGGAAATACTTTTAAAATTAGTTTTTGCTTACAGCAAATAAAATAAATATCCTTCCGAAGTTTGAGAAGTGCTAAAACATGACTTTTATTTTAAACATTTATCATTAAGTGATATGCCAATGGAATAGAGCGATTTTTAGTTCAGGAAATCGCTTGATTTTGATTAAGTGAGAGTAGAGAAGTCATGCTTTGCGTTATGATGCGTGCAATATAAGTGAACTCATTATGAAGCAAATACCATCAAACGCAAGAAAAAAAATATAAAACCATAAATACTTCTTGTATATATATTCTACTCAAGAATTCCATCAGAATCCAAACGTTAATCAGATGTCACCAAAACGTCTCTTGTGTTCATCTTACTGTTTCAAGATTTTTTAAATCCCTCTGAAGATGTTTGTTTTACGACTTTACGTTTTGGGCTTCCTTTTGAAGGATTACTGCGATATTACACAACTTGGAATGATCTCATACTTTCAAGAGGGACGTTTGAAACAGGAAACTGGATACTAGATAATTCACCTGACTTCGTCTTTCTGGTTTAGTAAATTCTATTTTGGGTACTTTTTTAACAAAACTCTTATAAATGTAAACTTTACATATGTCTATATTGCCTACTTATAAATCACGATTTTATGTTTAAGCTATACTTGTTCTCTGTTCTGAATTCATTGATTCAAAAAAAATACAATAAATTATTTATGGCCATGATCTATCTGATGGTAAATGTCTTCATTTTTGAAAAGTCTTTTGTTATTATCTTAAATAACTTTAGAGGTTTTCTTATATTTTAGATATATAGTTAAAATTTGTATTTATTAAAAAATATATTTATATTTAACAATAAATTTCTGGTGTGCTTACGGATACAGATAGTCTTTAATATCCATATTTATATTATATTCAATTGTTGAATGAATAATCAAGTATAAATAACGATAACAAATAAGTATACAAAATTATTAATAAGAAGATAATTTTAACATCACAATATTTTAAATATTTATATGGTTTCAAAAGGATTCATACAATTTCAATGTGATTCCTGTAAAATTAATAAGAAATATATTAAAATTAATATTCTTTTGTTACAGGGAAACCAATCAACATGTCTGGGAGGGCCCTTGTTCTGTGCGTATCAATAGCAGTCCTGAATATTGGTGAGTGCCTTTACAATTTTTTGGTAGCTTTCGAGCACCATCGACATCGATTGAAATGTCTCGATTACATATTAATTCCGCCATTATTTCAGAAGAGGATGGGCAAAACGAGATTTCTCGTTCGTAATGTGGAGTGATAAAATTTTAATTAAAAAAAACCGACTTCAATTTGTCAGAACTAGACTAAATTGAAATGGGACCGTACGGAAAGCACTAGCTTGCTAATAAATAAAAATGATCAAAATTAGTTCAGCCCATCGAATTGAGAAACTCCTTCTTTTTAGAGTCGGTTGAAAAGAATGCCCGTTAGAGTTTGTTGTGGGCACTTCTCAATGCGACGCGAGGAACCATCGTTAATTTAGCATTTCTGAGAGCCTTCTGGTACTACAGTTAGACAAGCGTCGATAGACACTTAAGTCGCCTTCCCAATTGCCTCTTGTCACATAAAAAACAATTAACACGAGTGGAGTCGCAGATCAAAGCTATTGTACACACAAACGATCATATTATGACATTAACAATATATACTGTATGATGTACGAAGTCAGTCCCGCACACTGACGCAGCGCAGTTCGGGACGCTCAAAGTTTTAATTACATTTTGAAATTAATTCGGGATTAATTTGGGTGTACCAATTTACGTTACAGCGTAAATCTTGTAAATGCAAACATCATCAGAGTGAACGTAATGCACGCAATGGATTTGTTAACTCAGTACCTGTACTGAATCTTGCACGGCCATCACGAATACGTAAGATATAAAATAATTAAAAAGTGTTGCGATCTGTCATTTCCTATATAAAATTACCTCATAATCCTTAAAATATTCGAAATAATTTTGCTATTTATGATCCTTTCACTATATATTATTGGTACTTTAAATAAATTTTTTCATAAATGACGTTGTTTTTATTTTCACTTTCCAGATAATAATAATTTAATATTTCATTGCTTCGCTTTTTAACTATGCTTACAATTTACTCTTTATTTTCTTACTCCACATTGGTAAAAAGTTCAAACAAAAGGGACGGTATATATAAGTGGAATTTGTAAATAGACAAATCACGAAATTATCTATTTAATACTATTTTGTTTGTTCTGAATTGAAATAAGATTAGTTATACTTGGCATCCACGTTACAGTTACTGGAGGGTTCAACTTGATCAGGTAAACCGGTAGAAGCAGGAATAAACTGGTGACTCCGTTCCTGCGCCTGGGTGGGCGCGAGTATATGCTTCTTTAACAAAATTCCACATGACATATTAAATCAATATATATAGTTCAATTTAAACAGCACGTTAAAAACACGCTTATTCGTAAGGCGTATTAACGATACAACAGCTTGAAATTGAGTCGCTCCAGCTTTGTACTTTAGAGTTAACTTCATTTTTTGAGAATTATTTAAAAAAGTAGCTAACGGGTTTTTTGCTGATTCTGCGAATAGTAGAATTTTAAATATTTGTCGATTCAAAAGAGCTCGTAAAACTCTACATGGATAAAATATCATTTGAATTTGACTAATTTAACATATCTTCATTATTGTTGAGGTTACAATTTATGCACCATGTTGTAATTGTAATTCTATGGAGTGCTATGAACTTTTTTTCACTTTCAAGTCTCACATTCCGTAATGGAAGTCCATTTACCGTTTGTTATTTCATTTAATATCCATTTTATTCCAAGATTTGTTAGTATAATGTTTAGTAAAAATATGCTAAGACAATTCGAACTTAATACTTTTCTCACATTTTATAATGTAAATCGATTTGAAAATATCATAATTATACTCCGATCAACCTCTTTTTAGTGAGTGACCAACCTTTTTTGTGCGTTTGTTTTAACTCAATGAATTTGTAATTAAAACCAATGGTGTTATCATTCACCGATCTAATTTTAATATTATTTAAAATTAATATAGTAAAATACTATAATAAGATCACCCAAAAATAAACTTGAGGTCACTTATAAACCTTTATTTCATATACATATCTACTGTTTTCTACAAGGTAGAATTATGTAAGAAATATGCACTCAAAATTTCATGAAAATCGGTCGAGCCATTTCTGAGGAGTTTGGCAACGCACCCTTGATAGTTATTATTAGTTAATATTATTAATATATAATAGTAATTATTAGTTAATATTATTAATAGCTTACCTATTGTTTTAAACACTTGTTATTAAACCCTTAGTTTCGCTCAGGTTTTATTAAGTTACAGCTAACACAACATGCCTGGTAGAAAACCTTTTATGAAATGGTTGTACGAACTAGTGTTTAATTACAGAAAAAAAATGACGTATAACATATCTATACACATAATAGGTCTATATATATAATATTGAATATAAATAATATAATGTAAATGAGTAATCGAGTTCTTGAGTGGAGACCGCGTCTCAGTAAACGTAGTGTAGGACGCCCTCCAGCTAGGTGGAGTGACGACTTGCGGAAGCTGTGTATCCTCTGTAAGTATTTTTATATAAGTGTATCTTTCTTTATGTAAGTGCATTACTATAAAGTGTGAAAGTATTTATAACTTTTGTGTCTGTTAAATAATCTCTGAAAGAGCTAAATAAATTTTAATAGAAATGTTATAGTATAAGACTTTTCAGAGAGTAACATGTTTTTGTAGTCTGTATTACTTTTTTAAATATTAAAAATGGTTATAAAACCAGCTCATACACAGTAGAAGTAGGAGCAATGGGTATACCAGCAAAATCCCTGTCCAACCTACTTTAAGATCTTGACTTGTCAAGGTCTATCATAAGTTCATTATTAGAAAGGACATCTAAAGGTGCACTAGTAGGATCATACCAGATTTGGCTAGGCAGGGGAGGGAACACTGGCAGTGAAGGTGAGTGTTAGTGATCACGACATAAATGGTCATATCTTTTGATTGCGTATATTTAGAGAGTTGATATTTTCACAGCTTCAAGGGATTATAGACCTTAGTATTTGGTATTAAATTCAACTTTGTACCTGTTTGTGTTTCCGAGAAAAAGGGTACTGTCAGACAGATGCAAAGATAGACAAACAGACACTGTTGCAAGGGCAAATTTACAATTTTCGGATTTTTTCCTTTGCTTGTGCTACAAAATGTAGCTTATTTCCAAATTTCATGATTCTAGGTTAACGGGAAGTACCCAATAGGTTTTGGGTCTCCTTGCAAGTGTATGGGAAAAGCGACATAAACGCCCATATCTTTTGATTGTGTTGGAAGGTTGATTTTTTCACAACTTCAAGGGACCGCAGACTTCAGTATATGATATTAATTTCAAATTTTTAGGTCTTCCCATATTTCTATTAAATATAATTGTAAGAACTGCCTTTCTTCGCATACGATGACTCGCCGCGCCGTCAGAAGATTCTTAAAGTATTATCCACAATTTTCTATTAATTAATAACATTTTTGAGAATAAAACTACTGGACGAACCACTTTAATAAAAATAATAATACACCAAATTAATATATCCTTCAGATTAACTGTAAACAAACTCAGTCCGAAAAACAATTTTTTTTTTTTGGCTTAAGCGGGCGCCCCCCAAGTTGGCAATTTTCTTTGAGTCCCCAAACAATTTGGTACAGTGCCGTCTTAAAGGCAAGCTATACTATTATATCTCAGGTATATAATTTTACTGACTGTCTCATAAACTTTATGTATATACCCTTACTTTGTCTGATAAGCTAAAAATAATGTCTTATCCTAACCTTGAGTTCCCTAAGAAAAAGATGGCGCGTAACGGAAAAAAGTGACGCGTAATTTTTTTTCCAACGCCGATAAAGAAGTTTCACTTCAAAAATCGTATTAATAGTAAACAACTTTTTATGCGGTCAGTTTGAGACGCCAGATCACCAATGGATCATATGCGACGGTCCCGTGGACGCGGTGTGGATCGAGAACATGAACACCGTGCTGGACGACAACAAGATGCTGTGCCTGTCCAACTCCGAGCGCATCAAACTGACCCCATACGTGCACATGGTGTTCGAGGTGCGTCCGTTCTTTTCCTTCTGTAATGCCTCTACAATCTTGATTTTAAATATCTAGTAAAATACCTATGTAAATAACCTTAATAAGGCTCTTGACAACTTTAATAATGCTCACTACCTTATTAGAAGGAATTTTTAAAGAATAACGTTTTGGAATCCACATTACAGAAATATGTAAGATGGTTTTTAATTAGCAGTTAAGCGCTTGACCAGAATCACATAGCCTATAGCAATTACATATAAAAGTGGTCACGAAGCAAGTTTTTTATTACGTCTAGGCCATACGTTAATAAACTGTTTGTAATTTTTTGATATTTATTCTTTCGGTTAGAGATAGAGAGAGATTAAATAATTCAGTAAAATCCTAAAGTCTCATTACAAACGTAATTACATAAAAAAAATCGTTACGTATAATCGATATACTCGTACTTTGGTATAAAATTATAAAGGTATAAGAGGTACGGTAGTTAAGGAAATTACACAGCGTAAACGAATTTACCCGCCCTCAAATTAATTAATTATTTTAATTTCTTTTCAATGTAAATGAAATACTTTATCAAGCTCTAATTTGTTTTCTTACCTAAGAAGGTTTCAAACTCGATTAATATAATATATTCTATAATAGATGTAAAGCCAAATCTCCCACAAAAAAAATCCTTAAAATGAGATGACTCATTCAGGAGTTATTAATTTTATTGCAAGAAGAATCATTAAAATTGCTTAAAAACAGGAAGGATAGGGTACATGTAAACAAACTTTTACCTATTTAACAACCTCATTGGCACAGAACAACAACATTGGCACAGAAGGATGTTTTTTCGGAAAACGGCTTTTCCTATTTCCATAAAACTTTTTTTGATCGAATGCCCGATTGTTATACTCACTATACAGCAACTATCAAATAAATGATGACAAAATAGAAACAGAAAGAATAAATTTAAAAATCTATCTTTTATACCAATATAGGTCTTGAGTCAATTCAGTTTCACGCGAGTATTTACTTTTCTACCCTTAAATGTGCTCTCTGGTGACTTGCGTAACCAATCTTGTGAGTAAAAGTTCTAGCACACTTGGGGCAAGTTAATGTCCCGCCGATGTAATTATATTGGTAAGCCACTGGTGGTCGGGCTTTTAGCTCGTCTCTTTTCCGATCGAGCTCCTTGAGTCGCTCATATTCAAAGTCTTAGCGTAGCAGACGTTGTCTTGCTCGAATTTTGTCAAATATCTCTGGAACTACTGCTCCGATTTGAAAAATTCTCTCAGTGCTTGATAGCCCATTTCTATATTATATAACAAATAAACAAACCCTTCCGCTTTATATATTGCTATAGATGTGAAACAACTGGGATGGGTCAACTCCTTTCTTGGCGTTACGACGCTGAGTCACGTTAAGATTTGTGATAGTATATGTAATGTCCTATAAAGTGTGGTGACGTGTCGCCACGAACAAGTGTCACTGTGACTCTCTCTAATCTGACGTATCTCAAGGCTTTGATTAAAAATTCTAATAATTTAATTAAATTAATTTATGCATGACACGGGTGGGTATCTCTCGATAGTATAATTGTTATTTTCCGACATTCGATCTAATTGCACAATTCGTTCTCACAAAGGTTCCTTCGTGCAACAAATTAGTGTTTGAGCTTTTAAAATGTTTAAAATAACTCCCAGAAGTGTAGCCTTCGGGAAGTATCACTTCAGAAAATTTCATTACGCGTAAGCTTACTGAAAAATCCCACTAAATTGTATAGCATTACTTAATGACTAAAAGCTTTGCAACGTATTGACTGTATCCATTTGCGAAATGGTGACATCGTATGAATAGGAAATGGGAATTTATATATAAATTAGTCAACCACCCCGGCTTCGCATGGGTGAAATTGAAATGTATATTTATCGAAATGAAAAGTAGCACGCAGGTTAATGTACCTTTCCAACAGTAAATGAATTTTCAAAATTGGTTAAGTGGATTCAGAGATCTGTAGAACTTGGAAAAAATATAATATTAGTACTAGAGGAGCCGACAAATGTATGTAGTTATGCCCAATTTACGGTCAGGTGAAAGATCCAGTACTCACGTCATCTATTGGAAGTAATCTGAAATAGCCCACATAGCTTCATTTGAATGATCATTTCAATGATCGTGTAGTGTGGCCGGGGACTATGTGTAGCTACGCAAAGTTTTGTAGTACTTTGTACTGTTCAAGGACAAAAATGTACAAACGCTTTGAGCTATGTCTGGCACCGGCATTAAGCAAATATTCATTTTACTTTTCCGTATTTCTTTTTATCCCCTCTTGAAATAAATGATTAAAACAAAACAAACACAAACCAAATCTTTTTTGGGTTATAGCGAGAAAAGTATTAAATTTAGGACATATCTCGACAACACTACCACCTACCAGGTCCAATTGTACCCACAAAATTCAATTCGAACCGGTGCAGAGGTATAGGAGGCGTTAGGCGATAAAGGCTTGCACAGTCGAATTATATAAAAGGCGAGTCTAAATGAATTCAAATTCAAATGAATATTTCCTATTTCCAAGGGAAAGGTTCGAACACGCACGCTCAAACTTGAGAACGGCTAGACTAATTTATGTATCTATATAGGTGAAGTGAAAAATTTCGGTACCAATTTACGAAAATTGCGCGGACGGAGGAGTATGAAATTTGGTACAATTATTGTACACATAGAGGTGAGCGAATGCTAAATTTTTTATAGAAATTGCATTATTAAAAATATTATTTTTTTAAATAAACCTCACGCACACCAATGCACAAAGATTTACTTACACATGTTTATACATTTCGAGGATATAACAAAACGTGAGTTGATTATTATTTATGAAATCAACCGTAAACATGAGTGCGATTAATTATAATGTAGTTTTGAAATCACAGTAATAAACAAATTTTCTATTTAAATTGCAAATTGATGCAAATTAGCCCATTTGCATATGTAGATGTTTTTTGATGTACAAATTAGAGTATATTTAAATATTATTTATTTCAATGAATATGATGTTCTAAATATGTTACTGAGCTGTTTCCGTAAACGAATTAATAATTATGTATATGTATTCGTTTTGGAGTGAACGCTCCAAAACACAAATCGCCGATGTGGCCCAAACCGCGGCCAAACTAAATTATGATTGGGCTGGACATGCCTGCCGCAGTCGGATGACCTTTGGGCCAAAATCTCAACTTTATGGACCATAGATCGAGGATCGAGATGGAGGAATGACTTGCATCGTTATAACAGAGAATAGCAACGCGTAGCCTTCAACAGAACCTTATGAAAAGAGGGTAGGGAGGCCTTTGCCCTGCAGTGGGAAAAATAGGCTCTAAATAAATCATAAATAAATATTTATGCGTAGTGTAGAAATAAATATGTTTTAAACGGCGCAAATAGTTCGTTAGTACTTGACCTTGGTGTTTATTTCATGATAATTTTCCGGATTTCAGGATAATTTCTTTTGGTACTGGATACCTATAGAAAATCAGTGTCACCAATTATTAGTGTTGTAGTTTTAATTATTCGTAGCAATTCACAATTCTTTATAATTAAAATGTTTTAGCAACACTTTATTGACAACTGACTACTAACTGGTGCCTGAAAATTGCTTATAGACTCTTTGTGGTCTCCTTACCCCTCGTACTCAATTGGAGTATTCAAAAATTTCAAAACTGTTCAAAAAAAATTTAACTAGACACTTGGACACAACGCGGCATATGGGATAATTTTTTTGTCGCATAAACTTTTGCAAATAGTGACACTTGTGATCATACAGAGACACTCGATGCATACACTGAGTGTCCCGTCTATAGTACTGTAGTGTAAACCTACTGTACGTCAGGAATTATACTGAGGAAAGGAAGACGAAGAGAGCATTTTGTTGTGTGTTGAAGATAGTGCCAAAAGTGTTAGTAAGTGCAATAGTGTTAAATAAAAATCCTTTTAACCAATTAAAAAAGGAGTAAAATGGTGTAGTTTTCTGACTATCACACTAACTTTCTATTAGTAAACGTATTTCTAAGCAAACTGTTGTTAATTGAGACTCTATATTAGCTGGTTAAATATGTTTGAAGAAAATGTTCTGGCTTTGGTGCAAAACGTTAGTCGAAGTTAGTGAAGTGTATTAAATACTCATTAGAAATCTAGTGTACCTAGTTAATGGTGTGGTTTTCTGACTGATAAACTTCCTATTTAAACTGGGAATTGATGCAAAGTTGCTCCCTCCTCCGCAAGCAGATATAAAGTGTTTATAATACTTGTCTATTTTGCCGGTAATGTGTAAATGAATACACTCGCTTCCCGCTTCATACGTTAAGTAGTTAGTTCGGAGCGAGTTGCTCGTACGTTGCCAAGTTAGCGTGACACGAACTACGCGAATAAACTACGTCGGAGCGTGATTTTAGACGGAAACTTTAAGCGCGATATGTCCGTGCTTAAAGTTGCACGCTCTAGTCTTAACAGCTCACAGTTTCTGAACGAAAGTTATATAGCCTTCTTTCGGTAGATATAATTGTGTATCGTTTGATATGCAAAGGTTTTGCGTTACGTCACATTTATGTACAGGACAACTACGGCCCGTCAGAGGCGTCAAACTATTTACATCCCATAACTCTATCGCTGGTATCCGCGGACTCGGCCTCATAGAAGGCACTCTACAATCATGTGGCCAGTCAAAAATCAAATTGCTGCCAGCTTTAGAGGGTAAATACTTATTTATAAGTCCGCTGAAAATTAGGTAAAACGTAGATTAAATTTTAGCGTGATGACATATTATAGCCTATTGCATTGGGCTTTCTAACCCTGAGAGAATTTTTCAAAACGGACTAGTAGTTTCTGAAATTGCCGCGTTCAAGCAAACCAACAAACAAACAAACTTTTCAGCTTTATATATTAGTTTAAATAAGAAATATAACAAAATTATTTATGAACAAATAAATTATTTATACATTGTGTTAAACCAGCAGTTGCTCGCGGCTTTTAATCATAAAACTTTATATGAGAAGCTTTGATATCGAATTTTACGCAACATCCCTCATAGGGGTGAAAAGTCGAGTCCCTCAACTGTCGAACTTCTGACTGCGCCCACGCTTTGCTCTTTTGGCACTTAGTATAGGACCATTTTTCCCAAAGCTTTCAACCCATATGACAATGTTTAATAATAATTAATAGGTATAAAATGATATCTCTGGATAAATTTTTTACTTCGTTGTTCACCTGATTTTTTGATCTTATAACAGTTGAAAAACACTTTGAGCACAATCTTACTTTTTATGCAAGTATTAAAAATCTCTTAAATTAGTAACATTTTTACTTCAAAATCTACAGTAGCAATGCAGCTGATTTAATCTTTACTTACCGTAACAAAATTTCGTAATGTTTTAAATATTTATTAAGCTTTAATTTTTGGAAATCTTCTTCTAATTTCATTGTTCTCTTGTTCTTACAAACTTTTAAATTTTCCAATTCATGTTTCAAGACTTGCAATTGTGTTTTGACCTGTGTGTTTGTGAATGTGCTGTGTGTGTTTTATGTGTGCTTTTAGAATAAATTTTATTTAAGATATAGTTTTTAAGACTTCTTCAATTTCATCATATTTTTTCTCAAGCAGATATTTAGTTATACCTTGTTTACATTTATTAAGCGTCATAATGTAGATGGATAGTTTTCTATTTAATTTATTATAAAGAAAAGGTCCAAGATAACAAAAAAATCTTTGGCTAAATAAAAAACCCTTCGAATCTCGTCCTATAGAAAAATCCGTTCTTAACAGATGTCCACTAACTAGCTTTAACCTATCTCTTTGCCAAACATCTTTGTACTTCCCGCGATTTTCGAGATTACATGTTTGTGGACCCTTCGCTTTTATATATCCTATTAATATTATAAACGAGAAAGTTTGTACACACGGATGTATGGCTGTATTTGAGACTCCTTTGAGTACATGTATAATGAGAAAAGTATCTTATTTATTTGCAATGTCAAGGGGCGTTGTTCCTAGATGTTTTTAGGGTTCCGTGCCTCCAAAGGAAAAAAGGAACCCTCATATGATCACTTCATTCTCCGTCTGTCCGTCTGTTAAGACCCTTTTTCTCAGGAACGCGTACAGCTATACATGTGAAATTACTATCAAATGCTGAGGTCTACAGTCCCTAGAAGCTGCGAAAAATACAACCCTCTAAGTGTACGCAATCAAAAGATATGGTCGTTTATGTCGAATTTCCCATACGTTTGCAAAGGAAACCAAAACCTATAGGGTACTTTCCTTTGCCCTAGTATCATGAAAGGCAAATAACTTTATCATAAGACAAGTACGGAAAAAATCGAAATACTGTAATTTTTTTGTTGTAAACGGAATATAGCGATATCGCTTATAGCGTCGGATCGTTTATAACGACTAAATGGCAAGGCCACGGTTGAATCCTCATTTAAATATCTATATCAACATATCGCTTATAATAACATCGGATAAAGCAATATATCCGTTAAGGTGACGGAATACTACCGGAATATTCGACCATAACGATTATCTAACATTAGCTACATCTAACATTAACTAGCTACCTGCAATTTTAAAACAATGCACATTCAATTTTAAACTATAACATGACACTAAACTTTAATCCATTATTTTATCTAATTTTACGCCGACAAAATCGCGGCCACAGATTATATAAAATCTGGTGTCTTCCTTACCAAGTTAATCAATATTCATAATAAGTGGCAGATCAGTGTAATTTGGTCCCACTTGAAACAAAGTTTTTATTTTGACGCTGTAAAGCATTCAAGAATGCTAACCATCAAATGAAAATTTCTCTTATTTGTTCTTTGAAGCAATGGTTGTTTTGTATGATATTACGGTGTTAAGAAAACTGTCAAGGAATATTTGGTTTCGTTGTTTGTAAATGATAACATATAAAAATACGATAGCTTAAAAAAGCAGATAATTAGAAGTCACGGATAGAACGTTCAATTTTGTCAGTTTGAAGTAATCTATACTAATATATTAAGCTGAATAGTGTGTTTGTTTACTTGAACGTGATAATGTCAGGTAATTTTACGCCGAGGAAATCGAGGGCACAGCTAGTTGAATAAAGTTTTTTTTTAAGTAAAGTATATTTCCAACATGTATCTGGCAAAGGTTATGTCTTTAATTGCTTGAGACTACATCTTAGCAACAGCCTGAACGTGGAGTTTGTACTGCGGTCGTCGTCATCCGTACAGCGCCATCTAGTTTGCTTTGGTGTAACATTTTCCACTTGACATCATTGCCATCTTGTTATGTAGCAGCCGCTACAGTTTGTATGCTTGAACGCGCTAATCTCAGGAATTACCGGTACGATTTGAAAAATTCTTTCAGTTTTAGATAGTCCATTTATCGAGGAAGGCTATATACTGCATATCATCAGGATAAAATTGGATCTAAATCTTTGACCTAATTTTACGCGGACGAAGACGCGCGCACAGCCAGTGTCGACCGACGATCGACGAAATAAATATAAACAATGTTAGTAACACGTTTAAGTAGAATTTATATCCGAACGGTCACAATGGACGTTAAATTCGTTAAAGTCCACTCCAGAATAAGCGCAAACAATCGTAAGATTCTCTGCGCCCGCTGTGAGAAAGAGGTACTGGTACCCGGACGCGCCGGCCCAATTCGGCTACAAGCATGGCGCTACCTCTAATTATAATATGTTAATCGATTCGAATAGGGACCCAATTAAACCTAAATAATTGTCTTTCGTTCATTAATTGTTTTTGCATAACATAGCATATACGGAAAAATTTCATCCCCTCAATTTAAAAAATTCGGATGAAATTAAAAATAGTTTGCTAAATCCAAAATTCTATATGCATACAGTGTCTGCTAGTTTATAATAGGCGTTTTTTTATTACATTTAGTAGAGATAGAACAAATTAATAAAAAAGGCAGCGCGATAATAATACATAAGTATATCTATCTATGTAAAAAATAACATAGTATTTATCAAATATTATGTTGTAAATGTACTAATTAGAAGTTGATTGCACAATATTAGACATCAACCATAAACAAAATAAGTAATAACATATTATAGATTAACTATTGAAATTGCAAACAGATAATACATGACTACTATAGTGTTGCCAGCTCTTTTTAAGCCCGTGTTTTAAACTTATTTACGAATATTATGTACTTCTATATTTTTGGCACAGAAAATATAAACGGTCTTTTGTGCAATAATAATTATAATAGCACAGAAAAAGTACTGGTTCTTATTTTTGTGTGAATAATACCGCTCTGACGTAATAACATTGTTATTCATATTATAAATATTCTACTTAGTAATGCAAATCATGCCATCAAAGATATTACTTATATAATTTATATCATAATACATAATATAATTTCGAGGGTTTTAATTTTTTTTTTGAACTTAGTCTTTTATTAAAACATAATGGACCTATGTTATACCTTCTAATATTGATATTAAAGCTTCATAGACAGAGATAGCTAAACGGTAGAACAGATTGCAATGTGTTTAATTCGCGACATCGCTACTGGGCTACCGTAGTGTTCACTCAAAGCATGTTGTTAATAAGACTTAACTGCCTTCCAGTTTAGATTTTTGTTACAATTTTGATCCAGTTTACTTTAAAAAAAAATTACCTTTTATTAAATTTAGTAACCTTTTTATTGAGTTACTCGTTTTTTAGTGCAGTTAGTTTTTTTTTTACTTTAATTTTTGTTTAGTTTTGTTTTTTTTTTTTTAATGCTTGTAACGACAACGGCCTACCCGGAAAATATCCCTAATGTTATTAACGAAAAAGAAAGTTTTACTTTATTGCACCTGATAACATCTCGTCACAATAAAAACTTAAACGGACAAGTATGTACGTTTAAAAATAGGAGGTAGTGACGAAAAATAACGATACGGGACTCTTACGAGGCCTCGTAATCGGAATGGTATGAAAAATGTTTTAAATGAAAACTCCTAAATTTACCCCTGTCCCTTTACATGCTAAGTCTTTAAACACAGTATATTATCATCTACAGCCTTTGCCCTTCCACTGCTGGGTATAGGCCTCTCCTCAACCTACATACACTTAACCCAACAAAGTGACAACAGGTAGAGTAAGTTACTGAGTATCGGCTGAGGCTCTGAAAGTGGAGCATTGGTTGTCCAGCAACAAGATGGGTCGATGCCATAATATTTGTCGCAGGTCGAATCCGGTCCAGAATGTCTCAAGACCTCATAGAGTACACTGTACATATTAATTAATTTTTTGTTATCACCGCTTCACAATTATAAAGTTGAGAGCATTAGTACTAACCTTGACAAGACCGGCTTGTCTACAGATCTGGGCGGCAATTTCGTTGTGGGGCAGACCGGCGGCTGAGAAGATGGGGATCTTCTGACCACGGGCGATGGAGTTCATCACGTCGATGGCGGAGATACCTAAGAAAAAAATTGCTCTTAACTACCCATATATATATATATACAAGAATTAATCCCTATAGCCCTTAGTTACACCATCACTTAAGAACAGCTGGAACAATTCTGTTTTAAATATTCCACAAAGTCTGAGGAAGGTTCTAATAAAGAGGAGAAGGGAATTAGGGTTCTTCACAAAAAATTCAATGCGAACAAAGTGGCTAGTATTACATAGTGTTAGATAACCGCTACGTAAAATTTCTTTTAGCTGAATTGGCTATTCTGTAAAAAAACCATCTTACTATAATACAAAACACTACATTGCTATATTTGATACAGTATTTTTGCTACATCCACAAAATCGAACTTGAGCAGTTGTTGCTATTTACTTTGTGATTTTATGAGTTTTGTATGTGTATTTTGTATATGCTAATTTACTCAGATTCAAGGACTTCTGATGTTAAGGGTTAATGTAATAATAATAATAAATTATTTAACAAAAGATATTATATCAGAACTAAATTTATAGAAAATCACATGTTTCACTAAAATAAATTATCATGAAGCAAAATTATGTGTATCATATTTTTAAATTAATATAGATATATAACTTATGTACTTATATGTTATGTAAGAAGTATGTTTTTATTAGAAGGGTCTGATGTAATCTTAAATAGATTTAAGACCCTTAATTTAACTCAGATATAAATATATATTTATAATCTAGTTTAAGATGTATAATGTCATAGTTAAACAGATTTATTTAAAGGTCAGAATTATGTAATGTCATAAAAATAACGTAAATTTGTAGTTACATAACACTTTGCATCAGTGATTGGTTTTATGTATCCGTAGCAATGAAAAAATTGTTTTCTACTACTCACCAGTTTGGATCATTTCCTCTGGGTAGATACGAGACCACGGGTTGATGGGCTGACCCTGAATGTCAAGGAAGTCCTCAGCCAGAATTGGGGGTCCCTTGTCAATGGGTTTGCCAGAGCCGTTGAAGACACGACCTGTTTACATATAATATATGTTTAACTTATATGATATATATACTTTTATAGTATATATAGGAAAATAATTGTTATAATACAAACCCAACATGTCCTCGGACACAGGTGTTCGCAAGATGTCCCCGGTGAACTCACAAAGGGTGTTCTTAGCATCAATACCTGATGTGCCCTCGAACACTTGGACAACAGCCTTGGAGCCACTGACTTCCAAAACCTAGGTGAAACAAGTAAAACTTTGAGAAATATACAAAATTTTATTTCATGAACACCAAGTCACACTTTCATTTCCATGCTAATGTTGAATGTCGCTTACAGGTTCATTAATTAAAAGGTTTATTTTTGCTTGTTATGCAATAAGTCAAAAATAACAATAACCCTTAGCAAATTTTCTTTAACTAGGAGCTGTCATCCAAACTGGTAAAGCACTTTCTTTGTCAACTATACATTACATTACAATCCAGTAAAAATTTAAAAAAGAAATGTTAAAATATCAGTTGTGACAGTGTTGCATCAAATGTAATGTTGCATTAAATGAGTGTTTAAAAAATGTAAAAACAGAAAGAGTAATATCTAAAATACCTGACTTTTTATTTATTTGAGATAAAAAGTAAAGCCCAACATAATAATTACACTATATCATAGTAATAGTTGGCATAAAATGAAATGTCTAGTTTTACCTGACCAGATCGGAGGGTGCCATCTGCAAGTCTTAGCTGGACGATTTCTGAGAATTTGGGGAACTTCACTTCATCCAAGATGACTAGAGGCCCGTTCACACCTGACACTGTCTTGTATGCTAAAGGAAAAAATATATATATATATATATATGTTGCTGTTTCCCTAGTAAAATAACGATATAAATAAGAGAATAAAGTCCTTTGCATAGCATATGTCCCAAATATATAAAAGGTATTGATGCAGTTACATAAGAAGTGCACATGAGTTTAGAACAGTTAGACCCAAAGTGGATGAAATCAAAAGGAATGAAATGTCTTTGTTCCACATAAATTTTACAACATAACTTATGTAATCTTGCTTACAATTCCACACAACGTAATCTTGTGAAGTGGAATTCGTACAATATATCCAATGCAGAAATTAAACTTAAAATATCATCTGTCGTTGATAATATTCTGAGTTTTAAACTGAATCTTAAGTGCTCTCTTTAAAAGAACCTAAATAGATTCCTATTTACAGGATCAGTGTTAGAATCACCACATTACAGAGAGAGAAAGGCAGTGCCTAGAACCTAAGATTCAGGAATGTTTGAAGGTATTTTTTTATTTATTTATTATCACTTTCGATCATATATTCACTTTGTGAAAACTTGTTTATAGACAGGTCTTTTTGCCTATGTAAAGCTTGCTACAGCCTTTGTATGATTGATGATGTCTAAGAAACCTAAACTAATTGTAGTGAGCTATACTCACTAATAACCACTTGGTTAGTGTGCACATGTAGCTTCATGACAAATATGGCTGAATTTAAATAAAACAACTTTCCCCCTACATTGCTTTAGTATAGGAGGCTCTTTTGGAAAACATAAAATTTTAAGACATAAGCCAAGTGGTTATGTAAAAATCTATAAATTTTATTTTCTATACATCTCATCAAATACATTTTACTGGATTTAAGGTACAAAACATCATAATGAAGAATGAGAAGTTAAATTAAAAATGTGCAACAAACAGAAATTAACATTCGCAGTGAACACTTATAACCTAATTACTATTACTGAACTGCTTAACTAAGTTTTATAAAGTAATATTAATAATCTATTATAACAATAAAACAAGACAAACAAAGTTGAGTCCAGAAGTAGACCTTTTCAGGCTCAAAATCATAAGCCAATATACACTGGGGTGTCCAGAAAATTATTTATGGGCTATTTTAGACAAATAATACTAAATCTACAATTAACATTGCCTTTAAATGTGCTGATTTATTATGCAACACAAATACACTGTCAAGTTAAGCCCCTAATAGACTATTACTTTAGCTAATTGCAAAGCTTAAAAACTCAGGACTTATTGATGACCTTTAAGTATTTTTAAAGAAAAACTTCATCAGGTCTTCCACATATTTTCACTGCTGACAACTGTTTTATAATATAAATACTATCAGAAGGCCAGCAGATGCGCTGCCGGCCTTTAATGACGAGTTTAGGCCACCGGGAAGTCTCACAAACCGAACGAAACTTATGTTTTATTACTTACGTTTTATTTAAAATTATGTTTATTATTTATGTTTTATTTAAAATTATGTTTATCCAATTACAATAAAGGGTACAAATATACCTTATTTACTAATGACACCACATACTGGTCAATCGACATAGTTTTATAAATTCTTTATAGAAATAGAAAATTATTTATTGCAGGATTGTATGAGCCAGAACAGTCAATAGGAATATTAAAAGTTCTGCAGTTAGTCCAAAATTATATCGGTATGTTAGACTATATTAAATCTTTTTGCAACTTCGAACAAATCTTTGAAAACAAATAATCTTTATCTGCATCTGCTGATCTGCATCAACCGATATATACCAATTGCAATCTGGCACCACGCTGCTACGGAACCACCTGCAACGATACAAGTTCTATAAATAGTAGGTCCGCTCTTTTCGGTAAAACAGAGATTCTTTTTATCATTACAATCTTTAGTCTTAGAATAAACTTTAAGACTTGCTAGGCCATCGCTAATTGTTGATTTTTTTGTGAATATCCTCATTCTATATATTGATGGAGGAACTATATATTTCTTTAGAAGAAAATTTAAAATGTTTTATGTATTCGTTACAGTCTCTTTGACAAATGTACAGTCTAGATGCAAATTGTGCGCTAGAAATGGGTAAGAGAATAAGCCCAACTTGCTCAAAGACTGAGCTGGATCCGTAAGGATCTCTGTTAAATCTCTAATTTATCATAATTCTAATTAGTTTTAAATAGATAGTACTTATTTTTTCGTATGTAACCTGACCTTAATAGTTTTAACTGGGATATTATATTTCTATGTCAGGGAAGATTTTAGACATCAAGATCTGATATTAATATCACGAACTTAGTATAGTTATTATGATTTACAATCGCCTACCGTATAAAAATGTCTTTGGTTTTATTATATCAGCTTAATATTGTTTCAACTGAGTTCAAAAAAGGAGGAGGTTTTCAATTCGACTTTATTTTTTTGTTTGTTACCCCAGAACTTTCGACGGGGTGAATGGATTTGTATGATTATTTTTTTATTTGAAAGCTGGTGCTTCCTGTGTGGTCCAATTTCAATTTAGTCCTGTTCTGATAATTTGAAGTTTGTTTCTTTTTCATAAAGAAAGAAACATGATATATATGCGAAAAAGCAAGAGGACAGGCAACTCACACACACAGTATAATTATCTGAAAAGTGCCAAAAAACGCCAGTCTGCTCAAGCCTTTACTTCATAATGATGACTTGAATGGTGTTTATAGGTAAGTCGTTGTTTTCCCGGAGAACCGACAAGCTGATTACTTGCTCGGAGACCGTCTCCAGTACTTAGTCAGTTGTTCGTTGTTCTTAATGAGCAATGCCAGCCAACTTTGGCCTGTTTTCTCAATTAACACTGACAACAAAATTGGAGTGTTCTCCAACTGGAACGCTACACTTGACAGTGCTCGAGCCTAAAGCCCCTCTAAGTTGAGTGTCGGTACGGCCGTATGTCTGTGTGTTTAAGCGTTCATTTGTGTTACAGGCAAAATATTATGTTAATGTCGCGAATGTTAAAAGAACACTTGTTTGCAAAGCGTATTATACGGGTTTCTGTAAAAGATTGTTAAGACGATTTAAATTTGACATATTTATGTTATACATATTAACTAATTCTTTCATTAGAAGCCATGCATTTCCAAAGTATTAGACGTAGTGACTTAAAATTTTCCATGTTAATAGAACATGCTAAAAACTCACAAGGAAAATTATTTTGAACGAAATCGAAGAACAACTTTTGAAGTTATTTAACAAGTCCGTTTATAGCGTATTAGATACGGAACCCATGAGGCATTATTATTATTATTATTATATACTTAATGACATGAACATATAAACAAACCAGCAAAAAAATCTGTAAGAAAATAAACACCGCCAGTAAAAAACTTGGTTACAATTGTAACATTGTATAAAAGGGGTTTTTATTAACTTCATCATCAGCCATTTTTACTTCCGTCTCTATATTAGGAGAGACAGCGATGCTAATTTGTAGTCACTGAAGCACGTAGGAGTTTAAAAAATAGTTTATGGATAAGGATTAATATCATGTTTATAAAAACACTTTCACAAATAATACAGTTTTAGAACAAATTTGCTTAGCATAAAAAAATCTTATAGAGAGCCCACCTTAAAAGATAGACATATGCTGTCACGGACTTTTAAAGGGGAACTATTCTGTCATACATGCTTTTTGCAAATTTTAACTGTTTAGACAGCGCACGCAGCCTTAGCTATCAAAAGGAAAAAAAACCCGATTTTGAAACATTCTTTATTGGTGCTCGGCTCCTATTGGTCTTAGCGTGATGATATATAGCTTCCTCGATTATGATTAAGATTTATGTAACACCTAAAAAAAATTTTCAAATCGGATCAGTATTTCCAGAGATTAGCGCGTTCAAGTAAAAAAACAGACTTTTCAGCTTTATAATTCAACACGGATAATGCAGAAAAATATTGCTACTATCATTTTTAACCATTCATACATTTTTGTTGCTTGCAATTGACATATTTATTTGCTAGTGTACGATTAAGAGATACGTTTTTAGGATTAATAAAAATGGCCAAGAGCGTGTCTAGACACGTTTATACAGAAGGGTTCCGTGTCTGATACGCTACAAACGTATTTGTTAATAACTTCAAAAGATAAAGTCCGATTTCGTTCAAAATAATTTTCCTAATAAGTTTTTGGCATGTTCTATCAACATGGAATTTTTCAAGTCTCTACGTCTAATAATTTGGAAATGCTAGGGGGAGGGGCACCTTAGGAGCAGACAGACGGACGGACGGATAGAGCGAAATTATAAGGGTTCCTTGTAATACCATGGAACCGTAAAAAGTTCCCACTGTATTAATCCGATTTTTATGTACAAAATGAATTCCAAAACGGCAGGACCGTAGACCCATTTTGATGAAATTTTCCGAGTGTTCACATATGGCATAAATTCAAAATGTATGTCCAATACGTATAAAACTCGTAAAAGTAAACGTGAATGAAGTCTTTTAAATTATTTCCGATAACAGTAATATCTTCGGGATTCGTATATTTATTTATTAACTGGAAGCAAAAATCGAATTTGAATTTAAAAAAGTGAAAAAAAAAACAATCTAGGAACGATGCAGACAATAGTTTCTTATATTTATGAGAAGAAAACATATAACTTAAAGAAAACTTTCACTTGCAACAAATTAAAAACTTAATTTCTATTAAAATATAACTTATGTTAGTAATGTAAAACACAAATGAAACATTAATTTGCATTGTAGTAGAATTTTATTATAGTAACAAAGAACTGACAATTACGGACGTAGACAAACGAGTCAGCTATTCGTTTGTTCAAACGTCTTAGTGTAATTCATTGTTTGTTTAAAACAATAGTCGCAGCATTATTAAAATTTTAATTTTATGGCCCGTATTTCATTAAACTTCAACACTTTGACAAAATTTTTTGTGTCTTTGCGACCATCAATTCTCCTTTTCATCATAAAATTCAATACCTCAGAGATAGAACAGATGATCCGGAAGCCCTACTGTACCCGTTTTTAAGCCCTACACTGCAGTCCACTGAAATACCCATTTCCCCTTTATGGGCCCACAAGAGAGAAAAATTATGTCAATTTTCTTGCATATTCATTGAATGAGAATATACACGATATAGCACTGGCTGTCGCAATGACCATTTTGATTATCGTGGTCCAAAATATATAACTTTAAATTATTAAGAATTACTAAATAAGCAAGCCGTGAGCATTAGATAGTAATGAATATAAAAAGAGAAAGCTAAGAAGACATCGATAATTAAGATGGTACTTAAAAGCGAAAGGTGCAGTTACGTCAACCGATATATTATTTAGTAGCATGGGGCTGTTGTTAAAATCATACCGGATGATACTTTATTGTTAAAGATTTTAATACTAACTTTTTATTAATAATACAATTTGCAATTTTTTCTTGTGATTTCGGGCATCTAAACATTCATCTTATATTCAAATTATACGTATTATTATCAATTTGCATATATTAAACGTTTACATAACGTCAGTACCACGAGTACAGCAATTTACTAAACTGACTGTAATTTGCGTAGGACAAAAACGAAAGCTGTATATATGAATATAGCTACGTATGATCATTTCAGTAAGGCCGGGAACTTGTGTAATTGTACAAAGTTTTGTAGAACTATGTGGATTTCAAGGACAAAAATGGACAAACACTTTGAGCTGTCTGGCTTCGGTATTATAATAACAATAAAGGTAAACACAGAAAAGTAAGTTGTGAAACTAAACCTAAAAGGTGATTGATCACTTAATGATTTATGTGAACACTTTCTTTCGTTATTCATAAGTGGGCCGTAGTGACCTTTCAAGTCGTTCGCGTAGCACATCGTTTCGTGTCGAGTTGTAATAAGGTAGGTGATAGGGTACGTAAGAGTGTGTAATATCGAAATACACGCAGCTGGGCTTTTACGCAAAGCGTCCATTAAGATGGTTAAGGATAATATTACCTAGTGGGGCCCACTCAGAAAACGCTTACCGAAGTTTCATATTCACAGTAAATTTTTCTTATAAATGTTTCCTGTCAGAAGCGCCTGATCGATGATCATTTCTTCACTAAACGGACGAAAACCTTGAAATTTTGACAGGCTTTCCTGGAATACCCTTTCAGACTATTGAGCTACGTGGTCAATATATGTATACATCTTTCTTTGCCTCCTTGCAATTTTACAGTTTCGGTAATTTTTGTTCCCCAAAAGTACTACATTTCGTAGTTATAAGGACAATTACTTAGCTAAAGTTGATATGATTCTAGCATGTTCTGCAGCATCATCATTATCATCCACAGCCCTTTCATTCCCACTGCTAGGTATAGGTCTCTCTCCGGTTGTACCACTTTTTACGGTCGTGACCTAATCTGGACCAGGTTCATCCCGCGACAGACGTTGTGTGTTCTGAAGTATATGAAAATAATTACAACTTATAAAAAAAATGGGATACATTAAGAAGATCTTAGTTAGTTTTCATTTTTTGTTTTAAACTTCAGCGAGTTCAATCCCGCGAGTCCCGTGGAGCAAGAAACGACTTGTTTTTCATTTTATCTCACACGAGCTGACAAAACGATCACTATCGCTTGTCGCTAACTTGTTACCCAGTCATAAGTGCATTAAGTTTAACAACAAGGTGACAAGATTACTATCTTAAGATAAAATCGTAACCAACAGCTTTACATGGGAACGTCAAACATGTTCTATCTGCTTTATCAATGTGTTCATCTTCTAGCCACCAATCGCTTAACCAATTTACACTCTTAAAAAGAAATAGACTTTTAAGTTTTTTTTCTTGTTAATCAATTTTCACCACAGCCTTAATGCAAGTGCTTTTTTTATCATGTTATAATCGTTCTATTCTTTCACTCTTCCATTATTATTACTCTACCATGTGCTATGCGAACGACTTGAAAGATCACTACGACCCACTTATGAATAACGAAAGAAAGTGTTCACATAAATCATTAATCAAAATCCGGGTTCGTTTTCGGGGCAGACATTTCCTCAATGAGATGGACGTCAGGGTGGTAGATGGTTGCTCTATGGTTGTATACCACTACAGCATACTCGCTCACAGCAATCACTTTCTTCACGAATCTACCAACTGCGTCGTCCACGTCGTCAGTGTAATAGACGCACGAAGGAGTGCGTCTGCTGACTCTGATTACGCGGACGACGCAGTTGGTCGTTCGCGAAGAAACTTTTAAGTTTAAACCTCTTTATAATTAAAGTTTTCTAGGAACGTTCCTAAATAATCGAATTCCATTGTATTTGAAGGATACATTTTCCATTCAGTCATCATACCATGCCTATTTCAATCGATAAGATCCGATTTGTTCATCAATTCGGGCATGAAGTGCACGGCGTTTGAACACATCGTAAACAATGTGTTATCGCGACATTGCGCACGTTTTACCAATTATTGGTATGCACTCTTGCAAAGAATTAGATTTGAACTGTAGTTCTTGAAAAGGATACATTTTCACATGAATTCCATCTTTCTAAAACTTAAGAGTTTTACAGTGTTCAAGAAGGATTTATTTTAAAATATTTAAATTTCATTTTATTCCAAGGGATATATTTTCAATTGAGTCGTTATACAATGCCGATTTCAATCGAGAAGATCCGATTCGTCCATCAAGTCGGGCGTGAAGCGCACGGTGTTTGAACACATCGTAAACAATGTGTTATTGCGATATTGTCCACGCTTTACCAACGATCGGTGTGCACTCTTGCAAAGAATTAGACGTGAACTTGAATAGTTCAATTGGCTTGTTGTGACTGAATTCAATAACTGCGACTCGTTCGCTCGGTTTGATCTTTTTGTTTCATTCATTTGATGGCTGTCGCAATTGAATTTTAGTATTTTATTCATCAGTGCGGCATAAAGTGGACAATGGGATTGTGAGCAATGTTGTTTATTGTTTCGTAACAATGAACTTGAGATATAATTTTACAAATTTTATTTGATGTTTACTCGAGTCTATAGTTATAATTGATCACTGTATTATTGTTTAATGTATATTTCATATTCCTCAACATAACGTTTATGTTGAGGAGTATTAAATAACCACAAAGACTTATTAGATATGAAGGTGTATCTTTAATTGCTGTATAAATTAATATTAAGTAAATAAATAAAAGACAATACAAATAAATGATATTATAACTAACTTTTGTCTGCAACTTTGCTATCGTAGCTTTTAAAAATATTTTTTAACGTTCAGGAACTTAAATTTTTTGTCGATGAAAGGTTTTCTGTCCTTTTACTAACAGACTACTTGTGTCACAGAACACATAGAAATCTCGCTTGTTCAACGTCACCGAAATATATTTTCTATATATATATAAGGCTATTTACATAGTGCTGTTCTCTAAATTAACAATAATAAATCATACTTACGCAATAAATTACTACAATAATATTTCCGCGTTTATTATTTTAGGAAAAGAAGAGGAGGTCGTGGCGTAATCACTGGTCGACATTTCAGTTGATCGCTAGGTTAAGTTGCTCTTGCTGCGACCGGGTGATAGATGGGTACCCATTTTATAACTGGTTTATATTTGATATCCGACCTCCTCCGTGTTTCGGAAGACACGTAAAATAGGTAGACCCGATTAATGTCACTTTGTGGCATGAGTCGTAAGGTTGCAGAGACCGTGGTGATTCCGAGGGTGACGTCAGATGGCAATCGGTCATCTTCTATCATCTCTACAATCTAAGCGGACCCTGGTACTTAACCGGGATAAAGCTAGGAAGAAGAAGAAGAAGATTATTTAGCAAAAAAGAAGACAGCTTTTTGTCACCATCCCTTCGAGCGAAATGTAATATCTCTTTTGATTTCATTATATGGTCCATAAGTTTGACAAAGATCTTTATAATTGTTATTTGTCAAATGAAATGCAAATCATGTCTGTTTCAAATCTAAAGAAAATAAGAAAACAATACCCAATATATGTGACAACATAATAAAAACAACAGAACGTCGTGCGACGATGAGATATTTGCTGAAAGATTCGCTCAGTCATCGTCCATGAATAGAGGGAACAAGCGTTTGTCATATCTGAGTGTCTTCATAAATTTATTTTTGGATTAAAGACGTCCAATGCAGTTTGGTAAAACAATAATGTCAGAAACATAAAAGTTCACCAGAGTTTTGAAGAATGCCGTTACTCTGATTATCCAGATAGTTTTTTATCTTGAAATATTATTTCATCCTTTGGATCTTATATTTCATTATTTTCACGTACATTAAAACATTATTATCAAAGTTATTCAGTCAAATAAAAGAACTTTCTAGATTTCTATTAATATGTAATAGGTATCTATTATTATCAAATATTACTTACTTATTATAAAGATCAATTTACACTTCCCAGTTTGTCTAAGTGACACTGATATTGCAAAAATCAGTGCGCTCAGCACTAAATGTTATTTAATCACTGAAAATCTTTCTGTTTACACATGAAACAATTTGATCTTTGCATACCAATGTAATACTAAAATTGACACTCTTTTTAAGAAAAACAAAATAATCTCAATATTTCATTGAAAATAAAACAATATTCGTATAAAGGTAACTTATTTTGACACGAATTTGTTTGTATAGATAGCCTATTTTACAGTTATCCTAAAACTAAAACCTTTAATCGAGGTTAAATATTGGGAACTGAAGAACTAACGCAAGTGATAAAAAGGTTTTGCAACTAAACGAAGGTTGAGTATGTTTATAGCTCACATTCGAGCGTTTTCGCAATACGAATTTGAATTAAAAAACACTTTTTAAGAATGCTAGAAATTGCTTGAAATATGGCTCATATTCCTATGCCACTCCGGTAAAAGTCATTAAAAGAAGCACATTTTATAATATTCTTTTTTTTTAAATCTATGGTCACTTTCCTTTAAATATAAATCGAAAATTAAAAAAAAGACAGTTCAGAAGGAAAATCGTTTTACATGGCTCGTCAATCAGAGGTGTAATGCCAACGCCATCTATTTGTAGTGATCTGAAGTAACGAACGAATTTGTATTTTTTTAGTATTTTTCGATAATCTTTTGACTTTTACTTTCTTTCTTTTCTTTTTAACCTTCAATAGCTATTGTTAAACGACTTCCAAAAAGGAGGACGTTCTCAATTCTACTATTTTTTGTTTGTTACGTCTGATCTTTTTCTATTTGTAAGCTGATGCTTTCCGTGTGGTGCCATTTAAATTTTGTTTAGTTCTGACAATTTAGAGTAGGTTTTTTTAACAAAAAAAAAAGATTTCTTTCAATCTTCTGCAAATTTATTGTATAAGAAATTGTACTTCTAAGATTTAATGCGTAAATAAGTACTTATTCTAAATTGAAATTAATTATGAAAGTTTTTGTAAGGCGCAGACAAGTCGCGGGCATCAGATAGTTTCAAAGTGAGTATAATGTAAGCTTATCTTGAGGAATAGATAGAGCAGTCAGAGAGCAACGATTGATTCATGTTTTGGGTAGAGGAATGTCAAATAACTGGATCAAAGATCGGCGGCCGCACAGGGCACAGAGAAAAGTAAGTACCCAAGTTAATCATTCTGATGTATCTAACACCACTAAAATAAAGTTACATAATATAGTAAATCTACCCATAGTTTTAGGAGTTATTGCAATACTAACAGAGTATATATAACTTCAGCATTTTGAGTTTTATATGTTTGAATTTGAAGCCCGTGACTTTCATTACTATGGATATAAAATTGGTATTTTAACTACTTTATAGTCATTACTATTGTCATTTTGCATTGAATGGTTTTGATTTTCCAAGCCACTACCTTTAAAACGTCCTGAAAAATAGATATCGTGTATAAAGAATTATAAATCTTATATCTTTCAATAAAAATGCTATCAAAATCGGATGAATCCTAAAGGTTAGTTTTCCATATGAGATAATCGCTAAATAGACGTTAGGGCCCATCACGAAATCTCGAAGACCGTAGGATGTACAAAGATGAAATTTGGCAAGCAACTAGTTTAAAGTTAGTAGACATTCAATAAAAAGGAATTTTTCGATAGGGTCAGATTAAAGGAATTTAAGGGCTCTCGCAGGTTTCACAGACGAAGTCATGGGATATGGCTAGTAAGATATAAAATCATAACTAAAGATACTACTAATAGGTTCAGTGTCCATTATTGTATCCACTATAGTGTGTCCATGTTTAAAGAGATAAACGAAACGTCTGATAATGTGATCTTTGAAATTGTTTTACTGTAAGTTGCCATTTCTTTGTATATTTTATATCTAAAACTAAATTTGTCTTGTAATAGTGCTATGTTATGTTTAGCTTAAGTTTTCATATTATGTATATCAAAATGTCACAATAAACATACAAAAGAATTGATGTCCTCAGTAGATATATTCAGCTTCAAAATTTCCTTGAACATGAAATATGAGCAACCACTTCAAATTTTATTAATGTTATATTGTTGTTAACTGTGACTTCAGAGTTATAATTTACTTTTAATGCTAAGGGATATGTTTAAAATTCGTGACTACCTATGCAGTTAATCCACATCAAGTGACTTTAATATAATTTATGTATTACATTATTCATTTCTGTTCGTATATCGGAATAGCTTCAACTGTTATTAAATATTTAAGTATATATTCCTCAGTCAAAGTTTGTGAACAGAATTCTGGCATTTAATATTATATACCATATTGGTAGAAGCTTGACATACAGTGTGATACTAATATGATATCACAATTCATAAGCTTTCAAGCGTATTACAAAGTGTCATGTCGTATTATCATTTTGGAATCATGTACTATCGGTTGATAGAAATTTTAGTCGAGTTAAACCGTGAGTACAGCTAGTTCACGGTAATAAGATACTACTAGGACATCAACCCTTTGATCTTCGGAATTCAATATCTTTCCAACGTTATCAAAGGATCCATTCTATGAAAGAAGCACAACGCTATCAACTCTTTTGAAATGATATCCTTAGATAAACTAATAGGAACATAATGGCAGGGTATGAATCATTTTTATATTATAAGAGATTCAAAAATAGTTCTTACAAAATAATTATTTTCAAATGATACACAAATCCATTAAATTTCCAGTAATTTCAATAAAATAGTTCATTCTAGGAACATTGCCTCCTGGCAGTGACGATGTTTACTTGTTTTGAATTTTATTATATATTTTTTCCAATGGTTTGTAGTATATAAATGTGAGCAATTACACGTAAGTCTTTATTCTTTCACAGTTGATTAATAAAACACAAAACAAAGTGATTCATAACTGCTAAGGTTCTCCAAAGTCATCTTAATTTAAGGGGGCACATACCCAGCCTTTCGATGTGTCCTAGTATCTAATTAGGAATAAAATTCAACATAAATATACTGTTATAGCCGTCTAAATAATTAAATGTTATCCCCTTCAATTGAGAGCATCCGAAATGATGCGACATGGAGCAGAATCGAGATCAAAACGGGTACGATAAACTTTTGGATTTTCATTGAGAATTGTCAGTTGTCTAACTCAGAATAACTAGCATGAAACTCTATCGTCAGTTAATTACAATATCGGAGTCTTAAATATAAAAGGTGCTGATGAAAGTATACACAAATCTCATGGCACTTTGAGTCTTCGTACTGCTATTGTATAAAAACGCGTGTTTCGTTGCTTCAAATAGATGACGTTCGCGCTAAAACCTTTTGAGTGACGTGCTATGTAAAATTCTTAATTAAATAAAACAATCGGCCAGTGTCAATTTTTATGGAAAAGACATAAAAAGAGTTGGTTATTTGGCTAATAACAGACGAGCCTCTAAATTCGGGAAAGACAACGTCTGTCGGGTGCGCTACTAATAGATAAATTTTTCGATGTGGCCATGATCAGGAATTATGCCAAAAAATGTAAATACTCAAACGGTTAAATCGGATAGAAGAAGTCGCGGAAATGAGCTAGTTTCAGAATTTAGTAAATTTCTGTTATTTACGCCATTTTGTCAAGGCTATTTAGTGGATTTCTAATTTTTTCTATTGATACACTTTTCTATTGATTTCGTGAGTATAGCGATGAATCATCTTTATATGGAGAACTAGTGGACCCGGCAGACGATGTCCTGCCCGAACTGTGGGCTACTTACTATTTACTTCTATAATTCTATATCATCCCCGTTCCCGTTCCCGTTCCCGGTCCCTTTTCAAGCATGGTACTCTGATTGAATGACGCAGGTATCCCTAAATATGGGTGTTTCGGTAGGTTTTTTTTTTGGCGCATTTGGCAGTGACCCTGCCTTCCGATCCATGGGTCGGGGGTTCGACTCCCGCCTCGAATCTGGGTGTATTATCTATATGTATAGTCTGTTATCTATAACACAGGCATTAAGTTGTTTAACTTAGGAACAGACGTCCGTGTGCCATATAGTCCTACGTAGTTATTTATTTATACAGCCATATACTTAATATATGGCTAAAAATAAAGGTATGTACTTCGTTTTGTCGTTGCTCTATAGATAGATTGTTGAGAACGGCCGTGATGATTATTGAGGACGTAAAAGTGTACACAATCCAATGTTATGGCCATTTATGTCAAATTTCCTATACCAAAGGGAACGAAAACCTCTTCCCGTTGACCCAGAATCATGAAATTTGGCAAGAAGCTATATCTCGAAGTAAAATTCCGAAAACCGTAAATTTGCGAACAAAAAAGTCAATCTTCAAAAATATAAATCTTAAATAACCTGATAAAGTATTACGTGATGGTACGGAATCCTTAGTGCGCGAGTCTGACTTACACTTGTCCAGTTTTTCATAGATAATTATGTGATCTACAGTTTTTACCTGAGTTAATTTGTGATAAATCGTACCTTTAACTTTTATTCAGGTCACGAATCGATGAGGAATTTTCTGATTTCATTTATAATGACGTCTTAAACAATCATACCAATTTTGAGCTGTATGCGAATTAAGGTAACTTCGAACGTCTAAATTAACCGTAGTAAAAGGTAATTAGGTAAGTTTGTGCAGTATCAAAGTATCGAATCGCGGCAGTTGGTATGCCGGAAAATGTTCAAAGCGATATTACCTTTGGTTTGAAAACGCTTTGCATAATTTTGCCCGGTAAATTAGTACAGACTCCAACGGCATATAAACAGGAAATTAAGGAAACAAAGCTTTCGCGATTACGTTTATTAAAAGGTTAAACATTCCTCCTTCTTTGCCTTTATACAAAAAACGTTCAAAGGCAGTCTTTAGGCGGCTTTATACTATGTATTTTTGCCATAAAAATCTTCACGCTAGCAGGATTACTGGATTAGTTATCATTTTGATTAATTGTGCACATCCATCCACTAAAGCTATAACCTTCTATCTAGAGTTATCCAGGTCTAGTACGAGAGTCCACTTAAATTTCCGAGGATGTATTTCCGGCTATGGGACGAGTGAAGATGGCCGACTGCAGTCTGAAATTAATCCCCGAAACCTCCACAATCTCGCAACTAATACCACTTAGTGACATTAATCGGGACCCATTGTTTTACGTGCCTTCGGAAACACGGAGGAGGTGGGATATTTGAAATTAAAATTGGTCAGCCATCTATCAACCGGCCGCGGTAAGAGGTACTTAATTGTATTGTCGATTAGACATCGACTCAAATGCCGGCCACAGATTAAGCTGTGAGCTCTTCAGTTAGAAGAAGTATCAATTATTTCATAACTGGTGAGTTTGACAATTCATTAGTCGACAACGAAATCTTACAGGCCATTAATTTAATTTTGCCTTTACGTATATTTTACAATTGCCATTGTCGCATCGTGCCTTCCAAAACATCTAGGGTGTCCGATATTTAAAAGTCAGTGTTAGAAATGGTCACCCAGGCCAGGGTAAGAGTGGTTTAACCTAGTGAGCGTCTTAAAGTGTCGGCAACTACTTAAGCTACCACCACCTCTATGTGTGAAGGGGGCAACAAGCTGGCCTCTGAAAATCAGCGTTGGAAGTGGGAATTCTCTCCCTTCCAACAAAAAGCCCTGAGGTATTCACCTTTTTGGGCATCTCACGGGGCATATATGTATTTATTTATAAGGGTTTTATTCTTAATACTTTTAGGATTCCGTAGTACTACAAGGAACCCTTAAAATTTCGCTCCGTCCGTCTGTCTGCCCGTAAGGTGGTCCCCCCTAGATTTTCCAAACTATTAGACGTAGAGACTTGAAATTTTCCATGTCGATAGAACGAGCTAAAAACTCATTAGCTTATTCTGAACGAAATCGGACAATTTTTGAAGTTATTTAATAAATACGTTTATAGCGTATCAGAGACGAAACCATTCTATATAAGCGTGTCTTGAAACGCTTTTGGCCCTTTTTTTATTGTTTGGAAGCGTGTGTTATATATTTGTAACCATGTTATGTATATCTATGAACAACAAATATTTTCTTTCTGTACACATACTTGAATATGAGCTGTGAATAAAATCCTTTCCTTCATTTTTGCGTAAGTAAATAGCAGCCAGTGCAGATGGCCGGGTCCAATATTGTGTTAGGTGCCATCACACTGAACACTGGCCAACAAACAAGGCTACGTAATTGCTGTCAAACGGGCGTACGGCCCCGCTTTTGAGGGAGTATATTAATTTACCGCACCCGCGAGTGACATAAAACTGCCACTCGCCCGGACACAACAAAAACCCCGCCACTAATTAACATTTTGAAATAAACAGTACTGAATTTAAATTTTTGAATTATATTATACACTGGCTTCGTCCGCGCAAAGAATAGATTCAATTTTAGCGTGATCATATATAGCGTACAGCCTACCTCGATACTATTAGACCGATTTGAAAAATGCATCCAGAATCCTACACATAACATAGGCGACAGAATATTGTCAAAAAAGTTAGGGACCCGTACGAAAATTTCTATAAAGTAATTATACCCGTGCCAAGCCGCAGTGGGCCGCTAGTATATAATACTAACTGTGCCCACGACGTCGTCAGTGTGAAATTGGGTAAAAAAAAATAGATCAAATTTTAGCGTGACATAGCCTATAGCCTTCCTGGATAAATGGGCTATCTAACCCTGAAAGAATTTATCAAATCGCACCAGTAGTTCCAGAGATTAGCGCGTTCAAGCCGACAAACAAACAAACTCTTCGGCGTTATTTATTAATATAGATTTTGGCATACAGCTTCTTCTTAATAGAAAGGAACCACGAACCACTGTAGCCCAAATTGATTTACAAATACCATAAGCCCATGGGTATTTCTTTACCACAAAAGAAACAAATAGACGTAGTAGCACTACCGAAAGTTAATAGATATTTAAAAGTCACAGAGCGGCACAACAATGTTATTTACTACTTCAAAGCAAAACTAAGATAAGATTTAGGCCGCCGTTTTCGTGACAGCGGTATTTCTGGAGCACGTGTACCATTAATGGATCCAATTTGGAAACTTGACATGGAGTTGACGTCTCGTAGCGGCATCTAATGCAAATTCCTTCCGAGCTTCGAGTGACGGTGTTTCCTGCTATAATTCTCGGGCTGAATTGCCTGTCTATCATTCGATTATATGAGAAATCCTTCGATAATCGATTTGAGACTATATACATAGTCTAACTTTTTACCGCGACTTCGACTAAATAAAAAGAAACTTCCCGTCTAACGTCTATACCTTAATCTGGCACTATCGAAAAATGCGTTCTTAGCGGATGTCTACTAACGTTATGCCTATACATCCCTCGGTTTTCGAGATTCGTTGGTGTTCTTTCGCTTTTATGTATATAGATAGATAGATAAAATAGAGAGAAGGTCGTGACTAGTTTAAGTATGAAAAAAATACTAACAATAGTTCACGTGGGCCTGTAGTATCCACTACGTAAATATTATTATATATTTACTGTAATTATAACTCACCAAATTAGTGTATGCACGCGTAGTACTCACACTGATCACAATGTACTTAGATAGTTGTTACCCAGTCAACAGTCGTAACACAACTGCCTCTCAGATTTTTTTTTTCTGATCGTGTAATGCTGTTGGTCAGAGTGACCTTCGCAGCGTCAACGAGTGGGTTGTTTGGGGCGAGCCGAAGCTTAGCCGTTCGCGAAGCCCCGGGTGGGGCTTCCGATCGAGAGTCGGTACTCCGTGGGTGCCTCCTGTGAGACCGAGTCCATGCTACTTTATTCATGACTATTCCGTCTGCGACATAATAATTAAGCTTTACTAATTAAGCCATAGAGGTTGTATTAGAAGCGAGCGCGACGATAGATGAAGCCTAGTGTGATTCATAATTCAAAATAAGTACTTTAATGATTATGGTACGCCCTTCTTTTTCTTCTTAAAGTGTCATTTCCTCACGATGTTCGGCGATCGTTTTGGCAACTTCTATCTTTGATCAATCTAGGTATTCTTCATACAAGAACCCTTTATTATCACTTCAATTTGTAGCGTTAATGTAATTAGTTACTAAAATCATTTTATTTCACTGTTCTACGGTTATTTCCTTATATAGATTCACTTATATTTACGATTAAGTAGACTGATTTCTAACCCTTACACCGGAGCCAGACATAGTTGAAAGTGTTTATACATTTTTTAGAGCTTTATCAAGGCTTTAGATACATACAGCTTTTTGCATATACAACCTCTTTCCGTTATTGCGTTTCTCCCAAATATTCTTTCTTTTTTAGTTGGTGTTAATAATATAACATGCATCAAATTTCAAGTTTTTAATCGTCGCAGTTAGGACTCCACGTAGTTAAATAATTATCAGGACGAGCAATTACATAATCGCACGCTTAATTATAAATTGGCTCATTACGTATTAAGTCTAAAGTGAGCTAATGATACAGGCAGCTTCAACGGCCTCTATGTCTAGGAATTATTTTGATATCTCTATCCAACATTGTCATACATCTATTTTTATCTTTTTAACTAAAATACGTTTTTAAATAACAAAATATCATTATAATAACGTGTCAATATCATTATTCACTTCATTAGCTATTATTAAAAGACATTATAAGAGATGTAAAATTGGAGGAACAGACTAATTACCCTATGCACATACTTTATTTATTATACTTGCTACACTTAGGTAACGTTTAATTGCCTACTAATTTTATTAATCTTAAAATTATTATGGTCACTGTGTTGCTTGCTATTTTCGAGAAACTTTTTGAGTACCCAGTTTTTAACTCTGCAACTAAGAAGCTCCATTTTGGCATTTTCTGAATGAAATTTCTAGATTTCGTGTTGCAAAAGACCTGACGAAAGTTTATATCGTCTGACATGTTAAATTCTGTGTTAGTTAAAGTCTTTAGGAACTTCAATTTGTGTGTGATTGAAACTGAACCTTTTTATTTCTTATATTTGTTGTTATTTATTTATTTTTAGTACAGTCACATTACAAGATGGCGAGACAACAATAAGATTAGTAGATGACAATATGCTCTATTTTAGAAACCTATAAGATATATATAATAACAGGTTGTAAGAAGGTTTTTCTCAAATTTTTATATATCTACTAGTGCATTTGCTAAAATAGTCAGTCAAATATTGTTTATTCATGTACACTTTTTCCTAAGTACTTATGAAGATGATATTTATAATTATTATTCTTTTAATAATTAGGTGATAAAAATCAACCGGTGGCTTGAGATCTTGCCCCGCTGCCGACGGACATGTATTTTTTATTTATTTTTATTTTCATAATAATATTTAAAAATGTATTTAGAATAAGTGTATTAAATAAATGATAGAGCATTAAAGAAGGTGATAAAATTCATGGATTAAAAACTGAGTTTACTATGGTTTTTGCATCTTGCAATCTGAAGAACCCACAACAAACTCAGTAGGGTAATTTTTTCATTCTTTTATTTTCTATTTGAATAGAATAAATCACGTTTTAAGAATCTGTTTATTCCAAACTAGCTGTGCCCGCGATTTCGTCCGCATAAAATTAAGAATGAAAAATAAATTTCATTGTAGCGTGATGATATAAACCCTCGTTTAGATGGGCTATCTAACACTGAAAGAGTTTTTCGAATCCGACCAGGATCCAGAGATTATCGCGTTCAAGCAAAGAAACAAACATACTCTTCAGTTTTATATATTAAAGTACAGATATCTAATATAGTGTTAAGATTAAATTTATTAACTAAATAAGCACAATAAGTGTTTGTTTCATGATTTATATTTTATACAATAACTGTGGGTATTTGCGATTCGATACGATTTTGAAACCTTTAAGAAAGAACCATATTCATTACTCAAAGTCCTGCAAAGAACCTTTTAGACCGAGAAAAATGTTCACGCAGTGGGACACAACAGGCTAATTAAAAAAAAAATTAAATACCGAGTGGCCCTCTTTGTTTGTACATTTCTGAATTCCAAGTTTTGGAATTCAACTAAAAGAGGAAGACCAAAAATGTATGAAAAGATCAGTAATGGAAGAAAAACATAACGATCTTATGTGTTTACTAACATACATCCCACCAGATTTTCAGGACCATTTTTAAAATCTTAAACACTCGAAATTATGATAAAAATGGATTACTTTTTAAAAATAATAAATGAATATTTATGAATTATTTCGTTAAAGTTGTTATTTCAAGTAAAAATCACAATTTTTTTTACTTTTAAGTCAATTATAGGACATTCAGTTAATTATGAAAATGATCTAAGTCAATTCAAGCTTTAAAAACAACATTTTCCTACATGATAAACTTTGAAGTTAAATGTTATGTCAAGAACTAATTCATGCTCCTTTGTCACTTCAAATAGGTACTGGCCACGAAGATGTGGCCAGTTCATATATAGTAACAGTCTTTTGTAAATAAGTGAAGAATTAATAAACAACTTAGGAATGTCTTTTATTACTATATATTTACATAGCTAGAAATGCCGGTAGGCATTGTGACACATCGCAGACTGCTGGTCTAGTACAAATGTCAGTTATTTAAAGTCTCGACCAATTTAGCATTTTTCAGTATTTTTAAATAATCTTTTCACTTTTCCTTTCTTTCTTTTCTTTTAAAGCTGAAAATAAGGGGAATAAAGTAAAACAAACAGAATTCAGATTGGTTCAGCTGTTTCTATGTTTAGGCGAGACTAACAAATGTTTGCTTTTATATATTAGAAGGTTGCCATATTTACCAAATTTGTAGGATATTACGTAAAATACCCTTCCAGAATGTTATTCACAGAGTAACATACTTTAGAAAGACATTTACTAAACCGCGGTAGCTAAGAGAAGAGACTGAAATTTCTAGCATATTTGGTTAGAAAACCTGACCCCTTCTCTACCGTTGCGACTTACATAAAGATCGTTTAAAAATAATAATGAAGATTTTTATTATAACCACAAAAAAAAGAAAATATTATTCATTTATACAATATATATGAAAAAAATTCTCGCATGTAAGCTCTGTGAGCTCATTTTTTTTCTAGTCTTAACTGTTCTTCGGGTTGCCAACTTTTTTTGACAAAAAAAAACGTATAGAATGGTTTGAATAGGGAAGGAAAGGAATTGAAAGGAAAGTACCTATTTAGAAAGAAAGTATTAGAATGGGTCATGCATCTATCACCCGGAGTTACTTAACCTAGCGATCGACTGAAATGCCGCCACTAATTAGGCCTCGACCTCTTCCAACTGTCATTTTTTTTTAATTTAGGTACTTCCGTTCATCTTTTCGGATCGTTTTAAATTTACTCATCGCCTTCTCAAAATACAAAACATATACAGCTTTGCAAACGTTTTCTCACAAAGTAATCAAACTAATAAAACATCGTTTAAAACTAGTTCTCGAAAAATCCTCGTAGTTGACAAAAAAGACAAAAAACACATAAAAAGGATATTAAAAATCAAATAATTATTTAATTTAAAACGTATCCACACTAATATTGTCATTTCGGGAATGTGGCACAGCTTGCCACACGCGAGTCTTATTTACTTACTGGAAGCTTTCCTCAAGGAAATTGCCTCAATATGTTTCGCAGCACTGTAAAACCTTAACTAATTAATATAATTTAAAAAGTTAATAAGTTCATAATGAAAATTATTCGTTAAAACACCATCTATAATATGGTCTGACGTTTTTTTTGGTTCATATTAGAAAAAAAATGTTAAGGCAACCAATAATTTTTTTTTAAATGTTACTGGTATAACTTTTTTAGTTCTATGACCAAAGTTACTTAAAAAAAGGTGTAAATAACCTTATTTGCAACAAAAACCGTTAACTATAGTTCGTCAGATAAATCCTAAAATTTATTTGACCTCTTTTTCCAAGATGGCGACTGCGAGACAAGGGTTGCAACTATATCTAAAAAAAAAATGCGTCGTCTAAAAAATTCAATCCCAAATGTTACTTTACAATGGAATTTATGATTTAAAACAGAGTCACTTCCCATTTGAAAATATGGGGTTTTTAACATGTTCAAGCAAAATGGGCCAGGGGTTGGGAAATGCAAGGGGGGGGGGGGCATCTTAAGGGCAGACAGACGGACGGATGGACAGAGCGAAATTATAAGGGTTCCTTGTATTTCTACGGAACCCTAAAAATAGATTCAAGTTTAGCGTGTTGATATATAGCCTATACCCTTTCTCGACAATTGGGCTATCTAACACTGAAATATTTTTTTCAATCAGAACAGTATTTCCTGAGATTATCGCGTTCAAGTTAACATACAAACAAACTCTTCAGCTAGATTAGATAAAACCACTTGTTAAATAGTTTAATTTAAGATTTCTTGAGATTTTAAACATTTTTTTCTTTTAACATAACAGCGATTTTAACAATTGACTGAACCTATATTTGTTGAAATTCTAATTTCAAATCAGATTTGTTCTTTGAAACTTCAACTTTTTTCTATAACAACCTTTAGCAATGATAGATATATTCATTACATGTTCAAAGTCAGCAAATCTAATTGCAGAATATTGACTCATTGCTTTCATGTTTTCAGCTTTAGTGAAACGTCAATAGCCATTTCGGTCAAATAGCTATGAAGTAAGACAAGGATTGCGCTTAACGCGTGGGCGTACCTCGTGACGGATTCGAATCTGCGACACAGCAATTACCGGCTCACCTATCATTACGGACAGGTGCTTGCGACATCGCAAATTGGCCACAATTTTGTTTGGTACTAAATTAAATTTGAACGTTTCTGCGAGCTTCGAAATGGCTCCAGTGATTCATGAACTGTAATTTGACGGTTAGGTTATGTTACATTGTTTTTTATTTATATATCGTGATTTATTCAAAACAGCATATCTTGCCATTTGAATTTTATTTCCAGGTTTTTATTTTTATTTTGGTGCAGCTCGAATATTAGGGGATACATAAATAATGAATGTATTTGTTTTTGAGTTAAAGTTGTATTTGTTTTCGAGAGTAACGACTCCTTTAACTGAAAGGTAAAGTGTTGTATAGGTTTACAGATAGTTAAAATTTTATCACGGAAATATTTTGGGATCCGTAAAAATTTTAAGTACTGTCAAAAGTTAGAGAAACTTTAAATTTTGAAAAAGAAGCATACATGCACTAATGAGACCAGGACAGCGGCGTTTTGTTACCATAATATAACGATTCTATCAAAATTAAAAAGTCAGTCCTAGAACCTGGTACAAAAAAATGTAAATTATAAATTTATAAGACTACGCGAACGAACTTACGGACATCAGCTTGTATAAAAGACTAAAAAGCATGCAACGTAAAAACTACAAGTGTATGAAGACTTCCCACGAATAATTTTACAATATCATTAACGCGAACAACATCTTCATAAAGTGTCGCCAGCCGCGGGACATCTTTCATTACTCTCCTAATGACTTTAATAAAATCATTTGCTCATCCTTACCACATTGTACTCTGCGTACTTTTAATATTGCCTGCAGTAATGTACATTACGCTTTTCCTTCAGCAATCGATTGAGACGAATTTATGAAATGCCGCAATGAAACCTTACTGATGTCTCGTAACTGGATTTATTTCAACCTTAGTAGTGGATAGGTGATTATCGAGAGCCTGCAGGCTTATGAACTTGCTGAGGAAGGCTTGCACGCGTTAACAGTGGACTCCCTCAGGGTACGCCACTGTACCTGGTGAGATTCTATCTGTTTACTCACGTTGTAATGGTACCGTTTGCGCGTGTCCTCAGGCATTAAACTCGGTAATGCTAAGCTTATTGCTGTTTTATTATACCTTTTAAATGTAATAAGGTGTAAGTGAAACGTATTGACGATTTTTTTGTAACGTGCCACTTTATGTATTGATATTGTCCATTAGAGTTCTTTTTGAGTGTACGTTAACTTCTTTAGTTCTACTTTTGTTACTTACATATTTTAACAAGGAGAGATTACATTGTTTTGAATAAGTCCAGAAATTTACACTAACGCCACTATCATACTATTGAATTATTCTAATATAATATTACGCACATGGATCATGTTGTCACCTTTGGGCGAGGGTACCAAAGTGTCAGCACCTTCCATCTGACTTCCATTAAATCGGTCCGAACCGTTGGTGACACAGTTTTATTTAATCAGTTAGACTTAGCTTTGCGGAGAGATGTTGGATCACTTTGCACCTCTTACCGCAACGTCTCACGGGGAGTGTTTGAGGAATCGTTTAGACTAATTTTACAGAACATGAGACACATAAACATTATGAATATTTTCGTCTTATCTCAAAGTCAATACAGTTCTAAAATTCTAAAAGTTTCTCACCTATATTCAACACAGGTTGTGTAATACTGCCAATTCGTTTACGGAGGTAATTCTGTGCCTTGTTCTGATGGATGTTTAACGCCGCAGGCGATTTTAACGCGTGAGAGGGTGGGGTGTGTACACTCGCAAACACGACTTCAAGCAAACGCATTACGTAGTATGAAAGCCGTAAATACAATTTATTGTTGTTTTGTGTTAAACTTGACGCAATTGACAATGATTTGTTGATATGCTTTGTAAATTGTTGTAAATAAAACGATATTTGTCTTTATCGTAAAAAGGAAAAAACGAACACAAAATAAATTCGTGTTCCAGAAGTAAATAAATATTATTTAGATTGTGGTATGACACTTCTAATAAACGTAAAATCGATTAACAACTACAAACGGACAAATATTGATTTATTTGAATTGCATCATAGTGTAGCTACCCACTAAGTAATATGAAGATGAAGTTAAGCTATATCAGAAAAGGACAGTTAGTATACATTAAAAAGAAAACCATCAAGTCGAAGTTTTCATTGCTTCTACATAATTTTAGGAATTTACATTTTTAACTTAATTCCCTACGAGTATCGGGTGTAGATTTGTAAATCGCCTATAAATTTCGGTAGTATGTCGGATAATTGAAGTGAAAATGTTTCCGATCAGTTGTTGGATCGACGTGTGTGGAGGCCATGTTTAATTTAGTGGAATACTTGCCCTACGCCCACGCGAATGCCGGATGCGTTACAACGAAAAGGGATCGCCGGGAGCAGCTCAAATGTTATGGTTGCACCACACTAGAGTGCTGTACATACGTCTTAAAATGCACGCTCCTCCAAGTACCACCTCTATATGAAAAATAGCGCATAGACGCAGACACGGAAGCTCGTCAATACCATTGGCTTACAGCTCATGGTTAAGTTTGAGTTTACAATAAAAATGCCGTACACACACAAGCAAGCTCTGCAATTAAGGGGCGTGCATTTTTACACTAAACGCACTATAACAATGTTGGGATTGATAAAGTTGAATTTCACCACCGGATATATTGACGCATCAGATCTCTTTTTGATGCGCGATGTCTGTTATGCCGGAGCCATACATAACTCGAAGTATTTGTACATGTTTGTCCTTGAAGACTACAAAGTTCTACAGAACTTTGCGCATCCACTCAAGTTCCTCGGCCACACTACATGATCATTGTAATGATCATTAAAATGAAGCTATATCTGGCTCCGGCGTTAGGTTTGGTGTTCAAAAAGAAAAAAAAAGCGACACGGTATCTTTTATTACTTTTATTACAGTGAATATTCCGAGAACTGCTGCGACTAATAACTGCGAATATTACCACTGAATCTCCGACCGGTTGAAAGATATTCAATTCTTTTTTATAATTTGATTGTGATCGTCTTCAGCGATTGAGTAAGAGGTAAGACTTTAACCATTATGAAGATCGATGTATTTGTGGCAAAAAATCATTTGTTTTATTTAGTATTAAATATAGAATTGTAAATACACCAGCGGCTCGGATACACTTCGTTTTGTCAATAGTTATTTTTTTTATTTTTGCTCTTTAAAACTTTCCATGTACCTGAAGGAATAACGAAAAATAAATAAGCAGAATTGCTTGAGCTGTTCTTGACATCCCCTAAGTAACATTTGCTTCCATTTACATATACATATTCCTAAGAAATAATTCTATTGGATTTCCTAATAAAAATAATATGATGGGAGCCGAGCAAAAATTTTTAAGTGTCTACCGAGAAGGCAATAAGTTCCGCAGTTTTCAATTCTTATTATAATTGTTTTGTTTTATTCCCATTATTTCCGGGAAGGCTTTAGTGAAAAGAAAGTAAGGGAACGTCGAAAAATTATTAAAAAATACTAAAAAAAAAAACAGATTTGTTCTATACTCCAGAATATTGCAGACGACGTTAGCACTAGACCTTTTGACTAACGTGCTATGTAAAGTTATTATCATAAAATATACGGCCAGTGTCACGATTTATGGAAAAGGGATAAAGATTGTTTTTAGTTTGTTTGTTGAAGATTTTTAGTAGGCTAATAGCAGTCGAGCCAAAACTCGGAAAAGACAACGTCTGTCGGGTCTGCTAGTGAGAATTTATTTCTAAAAATATAGGCATCCACAACCGCTACTTTTAGGGACCAACTAGAAGCCTCTCGCCGCCCTTGTTTCAAACGTGGCATATTAGTAGGGGAAAATTTACCGAATTCAATGAACATACCCGCGTGGAGTATCGGGATTTTTTTAAATTTCAAATTTAATGTTACTTACTATATGGGGCAAACGGACAAGCAGATCAAATGGAGTTACTTTTGACAACCTTAGATTACTGAACTACAAGACACTATATGCGTTTCTGAATCACGCAGAGTGGCTAACGAGTTTTTTGCCGATGCATCTCGTAGCTCGACTTTTCCGAGTAAGTATTGGCCATTCAAAAGATCCTGTAAAAATCTTATTGAATAACAAATTTTGATTTCATTTGAATTTAGAGAAATGAGTACAAATTAGTCTATGAAATCTGTTAGTCGTTCGGTAACACTGAGCTGGCAACAAATTCAACAATCTGCTATAGGTAAAGCCATTCCTTCAGTTATAAATGGTGTAAATAGCTATACCGGCGCGGGCGCTTAGCGCCACCTCGCGGTGGACGCGCGAATCAAGTCATGGGACACAGATTGTCGCCAATTCGAATAGCTGAGTTTAATAACATCGAACATATTTCCGAACACATGTCAACTTAAAATTTTTCATGAATTTTAATGTAATCGTGAATAAAGGTATGGGTTTTATATGGGTACTATTGTATTTTTCCATTAAAAATAAAAACATATACTCCATACGGACTTCCTAGAATATTTATTTTAGTTTAGAGTTTTATTGGTCATGGTTTCATATCAGTTTTAAAAACATAACATAGCCTGGCTATTTTATGTTTTTAAATTTTTATTCAAATTAAAAGGAAGCTTTATTCAAATACAATTTTAGACAATTTACAATTTTTATTTTATTTGTGTTTCTATGAAGCTGTTACATGCATATTGCCTACCTATAGTGATAGATTCTTGATAAGAACTTAGTGTTACACAACTGATTACTGCTTATAACATAGCTCAAACGTAGATAACGACTATTGATTGTAACCATTTGATTACTGTAAATTTATTAAACTTTAAATGCCAATCTACTTCTAAAGTAAAAAAAAAACTATTCCAAAAATAATACTGTAATATACAGTGCAACCTTAATATAACGTACCTCAATATAACGACTTCCTCTATTTAACAAATTCTTCATATTCCCCTTGAATTGTCTATAAGAGAAATTTAACCTCAGTTCAATGAATTACTTGATATAACAAATATTTTCTTGTTCCCCTCTGATTTGTTAAATCGAGGTTGCCCTGTATAAAGGGAAATAACGATTTTATTTCCATTGTAAAATCGAATGTTAGATGAATTTTTTATCAGTAAGAAAACATAAAAATGCTTATACATTCACAAATGCCTTGAATATAAGAACCATTATAATATTTTAATGCGTCTTTATGAGCAGAAAAGTTGAAAAAAAAAATCAATCAGACCCATCTCCTAGATTAGTCTACTAGATTAATCTACAATATTAGTTTCGAATGATAACGAGGATAAAATATTTTCAAGCATTACCACTTGGAGGCATTGTTGCGTAAGCGTGGAGGTAACTGAGTAAACAGCCTCCCCAGCTCCGCAATATACCGAAGAAGTTCCCTTGATAAAATCAGCATTTGGACGAGTGCCCATCTGCCATGAAACGGCAATCTTTGCCGGTATTGTGTCGTTGCGTATAGAAAGAAAAACGTCAATCATTCTCCTTCAGAATTGATAGGGTTTTGAAACAAAAAGTTGCCTGGCAATAAAGCTTTTTGAAGAGCGGATTCACGTAAATTACAAAATACAATCGGACAGACAAATTAACACAATTGTATTATTAATCAGCACTTCAACATCTAACGAGCTTAAGACATTTTAATTACGTTATTTTTTAAATAATTAATTATATGAATGTAAGTTCCTGAACGCGGCTTAGGAAGATTACAGGTAATTCGATTTTGCAGAAATCGTCACGTAACAAAATGCCGTATGCTGTGTGAGTGTGTGCACACGAGCAAGGGAATGCACAGCCGGGTGCGCAACTTACCCTCTCTGTCCCTTTTTTGAATAAAGTTCCTTCCTTAACGTGGATTACGAGTTAAACAGGAAAGAGGGAAAGTGGGAAAGGGGAATGGGGAATAGGGAAAAGGGAAAGGGGGAGATGGGGAAAGTGGGGAGATATCTCAATTTTTTATATCTCGATTTTTCCATCTCAAAAAATTCCCGATATGCCTAAAAAAAGTATTCACTTAAAAACTGTATAACAGTCGGTCCATTCGTTTAGAAGCTACGATGCCACAGATGGACACACAGGCTCATCAAACTTATAACACCAATAATTTTGCGTCCTTAAAATTTCAAACACAAATGAATCAGCTGGTTCAAAGATTACCTCGTATATTAAAAAACCTAGCAGACAAGAAAATGTAAAAATTGTTAAAAGTAGCTATTTACTGAAAGACAGATGGTTACATAATATAAGTAAATAAAGCTGAATTCAGTTTTCTTAATTGGTGGATAGCAATAATAATTCTCTGCTACTTCATGAATACTGTAATGCCCCTACGACACTCACTACCGATTAATTGGAACAAAAAATAATTAAAATATCAGCCAATTGTATAAAAAACGTCAATTATATAGTAATTAATAGTACCTAAGAGTTTTAAGGTATTTTGTTTACGTCTTGGGTATTAAACCACCCCATTCTCTTAATGATAGTTGTGTCTTTGTTTGTGAGTGTTTTTCGTCGGCTATTCAAATCTATTAAAACTGTTAAAGTTACTATTTCCTTGTATGAAAATCTATTAAAATTGTTATTAAAACTATTAAAGTTACTATTTTCTTGTATTCCAGGAACTTTATGATCGACACGTACCGGCTGAACCCGACCGAGTACCTCACCAGTACCGCGTGCCGCCGCAACCTGGCCGGCGACGTGTGCGCCATAATTCTTTAGGGGCACTTAAGTGTCCCCACAAAAAGAAGCCCTGGATTTATATCTTCACTGGGAAGGCTCATTCCAATAATAAAGTAATTGTGTAAATAAAGTATAACTTTTAACGATTGGACAGGGATCTAAGTGCCTATTTAATTTTCGAATTCTTTAATTTTTTTCTGTTTTTTGATATTTTCCAAAATTCCTTTAGAGGCAGGGCGTGCCCCAACAAAAAAACTATATTTATATATTACTATTATATTATTATTTATCTTCAAAATATTAAAGAGTCATCGCATGCCTACTTTCTTCTTCTTGATCATGTCAAGTTTCATTTTTTTTTTCTTCTACCGTTTTAGGAACTTTTGTTCTTTTACGAACATGCCAGCCCCATCGTAACCTAAATTAACATATATCTACTATGAGCTAAGAATAACAACTAACTAAATCGTACACTGCAAATGCCGCTTTTGACGTAGGTTTGGACAAAACACTTTGCAATACGCCTACATCAAACTCTTCAACTTTATATATTAGTATAGTATTTAAATTAAAAGAAGCAACTCCGATAAAATAAACCTTTTAATCGGTTAATCTAATAAAGTTAACAAGTTTTATCATATTATATTCATGTATGTTATTTATTGATGCAAATGTAATTTTGTCTTCTTTTGGCACCACTTTTTCTTCAAATTTGTATACGACTTTTAACATCTCCGTTAAATATTCACTATTCAAAGAAATACAATTGTCAAATCTATCAATATATGGTACACAGTGTGCTCCAACATTTATTTGATTAGCCATCCTTATCACTACACTCGTCTGGAGAGTATCCTGTGTTCCTAAATACGAATTCATTTTAAGTTAAGATCTTAAGCAAAAAACGGACTAAAATATGTGCAGGTAAACGATTTCATTGACCTTCATAGAGGTCTCATGTGAGAAAGAGGTACTGGTACCCGGCCGCGCCGGCCCAATTCGGCTACAAGCATGGCGCTACCTCTAATTAAAATGCATTATTTTAGAACATATTTTAAACATTCTTCATTAGTGCTCCGCTCCTATTAGACATAGCGTGATGATATAAAGCCTGTAGCCTTCCTCGATAAAAGGGCTATGTAACACTGAAAGAATTTTTGGAATCGGATCAGTAGTTCCTAAGATAAGCGCGTTCAAACAAACTCTTCAGCTTTATATATCAAGTATAGATTTAATCACTTTGTTAATTAATATATAATATAAGATCATCTTTTGGTATTCTTGGTTAATTAATATATAAAATAAGAACACCTTTCATATAGCTTAATCACAATCTGTCTGAACATAAAAGATAGAACTGAAATAGTGTATACACGAATACAGCTAGTACACTATAACTTGACCGGTAACCGTACCCGTGCAAAGTCGGGGCGGGTCGCTAGCTTGCAATAATATTTTACAATCACTTTCACAAACGGAACGAGATCACAGTAGGTACCGATGTCTTCCGCAAAACCAGGAAATACGAGTGGGAATATGCTTTATCCCTCTCATAATCGGCGCAGCGCGCATAAGTCCGTCTCACTCGTTCATTACAAACTCCATAATCACTAACGGTCCAGGGAATTGCATAAAACGTATTGTTACAGTTTTACATTTACTTTCTAAGGTATGAGCATGAATTATTTTTCTATAAGGGGGGACTGTTTCAGTAGCACAGAGGACATTATTTACAAATAGAGCCTCAATAGCTCAACGGTATAAGGTAATTGACTGAAATCCGCAAGGTACCCGGTTCAAACTCAATTTTACATACTAGTACTTTCTTTATGTATGTGTTTTTATTCCGTACATAAAAAGGGTATATGAGGGTAAAATATAGGGTATACAACATTACGCTAAAATTTAATGTATTTTTTTTACCGCGGGTGAAGTTGCGGGTATAGGTAGTATTAGATATCATAATATAAATTTTCACTTTGTATAACTTGACATTATTATATGTGATATTGATTATTTGACATTACTTGTAAAATTGACATTTTTTTTTTACCAAGTCCAAATTATTAGTACTTGACATTATTTCTAAATTTGACATTATTAGCCTTGACATTTGAAAATCGAAATTATTTTATCCATTTTTTTTTCCCTGCTAATTAAATTAAATTTATTAAAATTATCTAATTTCCTTGACATCTTCCGACTTTAATATATTATAAAATTATATGCCGGATCGTCGCCGGTCATTGGTCCATCCAGGAAGTCGCGATATTGGCCCACCTTTGCGAGTCTATTTCAACCACATGCCCAGCCCATTCCCACTTCAGTTTTGCTGTGCACAAACAAGTGTGCATTTTTTAAGATATTTCCTACCTTAATTACCATTTGGGTTAGGAAATAGCTTTGCCGATTTCAACGGGATTTTAATTGAGAGCTAGTTTATTATACAAGGAATAACATAAGTTTCTTTACTTCTTTTTTTTAAATAATAAAAAATAACAACTTTTTTCACATTGAATGATTCAAAAGTAAACTCATTTGAGTTTTACCGTAAATCATAGCCGTCGCTTTTGATTTTAAACAATTTAACCATGGTACTAAACAAAAAGATATAATGGCCGATGATAAATATAACTTAAAAAAAAAAATATTGCTAACTCTGTTAGCAACAAACATCTAAGCGAAGTTAATTATAATTGATTACTGTAATCTGGAAAATTACGTAAGTTCACTTATCACTTTAGCTACGTAGTAGTTATTAATTTTGGTATAATACGGAAATATTTAACAATTCACTGTCGCAGATTCAGTTCCAATATTTTCGGTTCATTTATTATTGAAAATACAAATAAAGAGATGTGTTTAATCAAAAAAGAGAGAAAATACAATTTATACTTTTTAGCTTCATAATATCTAGTGTTAAAAAATTGAGCACCAAGTAATACGTGTACGTGTTGAAACACCGGTACTTACGTGAATATCGAAGGCAAAAATGTATTTATTTAGAAGAATTAGAGGTAGCGCCACGGTTGCAGTGCTTTTGGTCTGCAGCCGAATTGGACTCAGAGGTACCTATATTGAACAGTTGGTGTTATTATTGATCCCCATCAATAACTCCCGGAAAAGACACCAACGTGTCCGTTACAATATAGCTCGAAGCAATTTTTACGATTTCCGGGCAAATTAAATAACACAAAAGAGAAGTTAGGAAGCGAGAATTAATGAAAACCGTACGTGACATTATTGCAGTTTCGTTAAATGGAACGTAGACATGAGACAAGGCAATTTATTTGTTTGTTTAGTTTTTTCGTTTATTTTTAATAAATAGATATATACAGGACTATATGACACACGGACATCTGTTCCTAAGGTAGAAAACTTAATGCCTGTGTTATAGGTAACAGCCGCCTGTTAGACACAAATATTTTTTTTTAGAAATATATAATTACATACATATGGATAATACACTCAGACTCGAGGTGGGAATCGAACCCACGAAGTGCGAGTCAGACTCGCGCACTAAGTTTTCCGTTTTACTTTACCTGGTTATTTTGTAATTTATACTTTTACCTATAAAATACCTTTTACATATGATAAAAGCTATATGTTTTTGTCAAATTGTATGTTTCTAGGCCAACATGAAGTACTCTTTAGTTTTGTTTTACTCTTTTTACTAATATAATAGTATTGGAAATAAAACATAAATCTTTCGATTGCGTTTACTTAAAGGGTTGATTTTAACACGGTTTGAATGGATCAGCATCATCATGGCCTCAGTATTGAAAAAAAAGTTCTTGATGGACAGACAAATAGACACACAGAGAAAGAGACACTGTTGCTACAACAAATTCACAATTGACGGTCATTTTCTTTTATTTGCGCTACAAACTGTAGCTTTTTGCAGAGTTTCGTGATTCGAGGATAAAACGGTACCTAAAATTTTCGCTTCACGATTTAATATATAAATTAATCATATTCATTGTATTAATTTCAATTAAAGTTGACTTTAATCAAATTAATGTTTATAACCTGCATAATTTTTTTTAATTCTTTTTAAATATTTTTTATTGGCATAACTATATGTATTTACGTGTTTTATTCCATAATGGCCGTGAAAAGGTTCAGAACGTCTCATCTAATTTTGTCGATTGTTTTATGTTCGGAATAATATATTTAGCTCGGCCCTTTTTAATCGGGAAATGTAACCAGAATACATATAAATATGCGGAAACGGGCAAAGTTGAAGTCTAATAATTATATAAAGTTAAACTAGGTACATATAAAATTGGGTTAAAACCTGTCATTGGTGCTCGCAACACGGCTTGGCTGGCTAACGCCAAACTCTTGTGCCACGTCTCCTCTGTGAAGCTGCGGCTGGTGGTGCTTTGGGTAGCTCAGGAATTCTGCAATCAGTTACGGGTCTACAACCCTTATTGACGTAAGTTTCATTGTTTCTTCAATTTAATATTGATGATTCAATACAATATTGAATGAATGAAAACTTTATTCAAAAATGTTACACAACTAGAAAAATTAAATATTTCAACAAGAGCTCGCATAAACAAAAATAATAAGACCTTAATAAATAAATAATACATTATTTTTACTCGGTAGTCATGTAACATTTCCAAAAAGGATGACTACTCAGCTTATTTTTTTTTTTTTATGTTACAAGGGGGCACACGAGCAGGCGGCAGGCACCGAAGTGCCTACCGGCGTCCATGGACATCTGCACGACCAGAAGGCCAGCAGACGCGCTGCCGGCCCTTATATATAGGGAGAATCCTTGCACCCTATAATGTACCCCCACCAAATATGAACTCTTAATATAGGGGGGTTCTTAAGAACCCTTATAAAAACTCAAGCGCATCAGATTAAGATAAGGTAAGTTAATTACATGGAAACAATTTAAGTATCTAATTAATTAAAATAAAAAATATTTGAAGTATCTAACAAATTCAGCGTGAAATAAGAGAATGGGAGAGTCACAAAGTTGTAAAAAAAAACGTCCGCTCGTCAAGTATTCGAGCACGATCAACTTTTTTTTATTGTAAAGGAAATACTTTAAGACAAAAATGCTTTAGGACAAAATTTAATCTGACGATTTTTTCAAGGCTATGTCGCTAAAGCATTCACGCGCCCCAGGCGTTATGTACAACATTACCTTACCTAACATAACCTATTTTTTCGTTTCTGCACTTCTTCTTCTACGTCCTCGTACCCTTTTCCCAGTTTTATTTGGGGTCTGGCCTTGTGCGCTTGCTCCAAGATTATTTGTCTTGGGTTGTCAATTATGGGATGTCTTTTTTTCTATAAATCCCTTTCGATATTGGACCATCAAGAAGCTCGCGGTCTGCCTCGTATCTTTTTCTTGGTGTTGATGCTTAGTACTGCCCTTACGGAGTAGCTTTTGTTCTCTTCCGTACCATCTGAGTCTGCCCTCCGTAAGTTTTTCCGTTATTGAAGCCACTTTGAAGGATCCTCTCACGTACTTGTTTCGCACTCTGTCAAAATGCGTGATGACACCTGCCCAGCGAAGCATTTTCATTTCCGTTGTGTGGAGTTCATGCTTCTTCAAAGTAGTATTTTTTAGTTTCTGCACCTAATCGACGTAATCCAATAGATCCCCACAACCCTCTAGTGTCCACAAATTTAACATCGTTCCTTCCCCTACTATTAATTAATTGTATATTGTGAGGTTGTGACCCAACGAAACGACTGTTTTGCTTCAAGTTCAGTTTATGAGTGATTACAAACTAAAATTATATGTATGTCTGAGGGACCCAACACTATATACTATCAAGCTACGTCATATAAATCACGTTTGTCCTACTAATATTATAAACGCGAATTTTGTACACATGGATGTATGGATGTATGTTTGAGGCGGGAAACTGAATACATTTTATTAAAACCTTCGAATTATATAGTCTATACGTCAGAACAACACATAGGCTCTAAATTATAAAGATATTTTGTGAATTGTTCAAAATATAATAATAAATGGCAAGTAAGTATGAGAAAATTCTGCCGTCTGCGGGCTATTCTGGCGTGCGCTGCAAAAACCGTTAGAGTTATACGTAGTAGTAGTTTATGAAGGAGATTATAGTATATTTAGCAAGAGATTTTTTATTATAGTATATTAAAGTGAGCTATTACGTATAAAAAGAGCAAGAACTAATCTACTTATATATCTACTAGCGGACACGGACACGGCAGACGTTGTCTTGCCCAAATTTTGGGCTACTTCCTACTTAATATGTTGCCGCCGCTACATAACGAAATGGCGATGATGTCGATTGGAATGAAAGTTACACCAAAGCAAAATAGATGGCGCTGTACGGAAGGCGCACCAACGCAGTACAAACGCAGAAAATCACCATACAAATTAACACACGCTAACAAAGTTCCCACATACAATCGCTATATACACCTCCCGATGCACAAATATCGGCGAGGCGCAGCCGCCCTGAGCAACTCCACGTACAACGGATTGAAGATCTGTCCTTTGAGGCGGTCGAGCATATCAACATTCCTCGCCACAAATACATTTTATTATCCTATAATATGTTGGTTAAGTATTCAAAAATTTTATAATTTTTCGTACAATAACAAACACAAAAAATAACAATTAGCTAAATCGGTGCAGCTCTTCACGTGTGATGCCGTGACCAAGGGAACTAGGGATTAATTTTATATATATACCTATGTTACCAGTGGCAACATGTCAGTCACATTTGACACTTGTTTTCACAAGAAATATATACATAGTATCATTGTACGTATTAACACAAGTGTATACAACTGTGGTACGAAGGTTCTTGTTGTGACATATGTCAATTATTTGTCATTTAAATAAAATTACTATAACAATACAGTTTAACTTCATCAATTCTTTTTTTATTGAGAAGTAACATATTTATTTCTCATTATACTTGATACATAATATACTTTTCGGCTTAAAGGTAATTCTGTGATGTCACCGTTAAATTGTAAAAACCGTTATATTGTAATCAATATCGCAAGATTGTATACTATTGAAAAATTGTGAAATGAATATACTGCTTACAATTTCAGATATTATTTTTCGGTAGATTATAAACTATGGAAGCGAAACTTAAATTAAAATCTTTTGCACGTGAATTCGTCAATTGTCCGAAGATTGTCCCTTATTGGTCGGTCTTATATTAGGCCGTTATGTGTCTGTCGCAGGCAATTCGTATTACAAAATGGTTTATCGAATTTTAAGGTATAGACTGAAATCCGCAAGGCACCAGGTTCAAACCCCACCGCCGTTGGGGTATTGTCGCACCCACTCCTAATACAAACTTTTAATTTAAGCTTAGTTGGAGGGGAAAAGGGAATATTAGACATACCTAAAAAGTATTCCTAATATTCTTTAAAAAAGATAACCACGGAGCTTAAGACCTCTCGTCTCGGCCTTCTCCCCATCTGTTTTCAACAGAAGTACGATCGCGGTAATTAATTGAAATAACAAACAAATATGGCACCGCGGGGCACATGACGTTTAACAGAAAAGCGCGCGAGTTGCGTTTCATGTGTCATTTCACACCTTGACGTTTCCACTTCGAAAGATTGTAACCTACCGAAAAGTGACATGTTATATTGTAAGCAGTGTATTCAGTTGACAATCTTTCGACAGTTTACAAGATTACAATCTAACGGTTTTTACAATTTACTGGTTTTTACAATTTAACGATTTTTACAATTTTACGGTGTTACATATATGTATATTGAGGGAACATAAGGGCCCGCAATGAATCTACGTTCTATCTGGAAGAACAGTTGTTCATAATACCCATTTAGAGTATTGCTGTTATAAGTGTGGAAACATTGAGGCCATGGGGACTGGAAGCTAGAAAGTTATTTAATGAACTGACAGCCAAAATTATTGATGTCACCCATGATCCGAAGGCTGGTTGGTATTTAGGCCAGAGGATAAGTATTGCAATCCAAAGAGGGTATGTTGCCAGACTTCTGGGAACATTGCCGCCTGGCAATGATGATGGTTATATGTTTTGAAAATTAGTACATATTTTTAATTAAATTATTTTATGTTATTAGTGTAAAAACAATTTATATGTGAGTACTTATGTTTACTTTATGTAAAAATATAAAGATATTATGTAAAGGTAGACAAAAAAAGGGTTCTTAAATAAATTAAAATTACTAGTGATACTATTTACATACATTGCAATATGGTATTAACAGTTAACAAAAAATATAATGTTGTGACATAATCATATTCTTAGGGAACTTCCAAGAAAAGAGCACAGTCACCAAAGCCTGACATTTGGTAGAGCAGCTGTCTAGGAGCAAACATCTCAGATCATTGACACTTACAGTCGTGTATATCGCCTGCCCGTGTGCCCCTTCGCGTATAAAAGAAATGCATATAAATAATCAACAAAACAGTGCGAAATAAGTAATTTTTATATTTTTTCTTTATTAAAACTTTCCGTGAAACTTAAGAAACATAATTTTGAAAAAGATCGGTTGGATGTGTTGAGCCGTTCTCGAGATTTGTGCTAAACAGCATTCATTTTTATTAATATAAATATGAATGAATAAATAAAAACTTTAAATATATACATATACGAGAATGTCAAATAATATTTTTGACAAATTAAGAGTCCGTCGCTTGAAAGTATATTTTATTTCATTTTATTTTTGAAGGCTTGCTTCGTTGATAAACTAGGTGATAGCAAATTTATGATAAACTAATATTCGATACTAAAAGTTGCTGAAACAATATCTTTTACGTATGAAATAGAAGTTTTAGAACTATTATTTACTAAGAATGTTATGTTTAGTGTATCAGATAATCAGCAGACCGTTCATTTTTATTGAAGTTACTTGGAAAAGTAACCTTCAAACACATAATGAAAAGCTACTTAAGTAAATATTCCATGAAATGACCTAATTTTGGGCGTACCGAGAAAATTGAATACCTACTTTAAGAGTGACTCTTAAAAAGTTCGCTTTACGACTGCGTCTTATAAATGAAGAGGACTTTTCGCTTTTCTTTACTGCCTAAGAAAATTAATTTTAATAATATATATTTTAATATGTTTGTTTCAGATTACTAGACATGCTATATATATGTAACTGTGGTTCTCGTTTCCACCTTAACTAAAATTAAATGAGTTTGTGTGTATTCCAAGCATCTTATATATTTCAGTCAAGTCGCGTCAAGCTATAAGCTTAAAATCTTATGCCGTAGGTGCGACAATAGTCAATACTCCAGTAGCATAAGTATTTGGTATGAATTTCCTGAATTTAACGAACATACCCGAGTGGAGTATTGGGGGTTTTTAAATTTCGAATTTAACTTTATTTAAGCGCACAAGAGCAGGAAACAGTTCTGTTGTATTTGGATGTAAAATCTGTAGCTTCGTTTGAAATTATAATGATAATAGACATAAATAATACAAATAAACCTTTACTGAAAACGAATGCTATTAAAAAAGAAAAAAAATAAGCTTACTGATAACAGTATCTTTAGATGGCTTAAACAAACCACTAAGCAATTACACGAATAAGTTTTAGTGCGAAACGGTGTCACGCAAAATTATACCCCGACCAGAAATTCACGTACGGGAAATTGTTCATGGAAGCGGCGCAGCGTCGAGGTAATGCAGCGTTATGCTAATGTGGACTGCCTAAATAGGGCCTGCGAAATATGGACACTATGCGATAAGATAACAAAATTTCGGGTAATCGTTGTTTGGTCTTGCTTCATATTTAACGAGAGCGTAATTCAAGACGTATGTATGTATTTGTGTTTCAATTACAAACACTATTTACGAACCGCGGTTTTGCACACGTTCAAAAAACGGTAGCTGATAGTAGGCTAGTTGACTATTTTTCAGAAATTAGTTAATATTATGCCTTGCAGTCAACTAAATCTTAAATATAAATATTTTAGCGAAAAACAAACTTTCAACTGGTTAATTTCGCGGTTTTATAAATCCACATAAATTTTAGCGCCAAAACGCTCTGACTATCATGGCGTCTCGTATGACGTAATCACGTGCTAAACAAACACAGTATTTTAATGTGATTGGAGCATACGTTAGCAACGACAATTTGTTTGACGCGCAGTGACGTTTCCCTTCTTATTATAATATTATTAACGGTAAAATGACGCACTAATGTAGCCTTTGTAAAAGCTTAACTAAAGTGGTAACGAGATAATGAGTCACACCTAATATTTCTAGTGTTCTGTAAATAAAAACACGAATAAAAGATTTTAAACCAAACGAGTTAATTACTGACTTTTAATGCGGATTCTATGATTAATTTAACAGATTATCTTAATGTTTTATTAGGGACTTATTAAATTTAAATTAATTATTTTGAAATATTTTAAATATTTGTATATGGACATAACAGACATGTTGCTACACCCAAATATCATCATCGTCAGGTCATGTTCTAATTTTGATGCTTATTCATTAACTATGTAATATCTACTTGTGAATGTGCAAAATACATAAACGTATAAAAATAATATTGTATAACTTATTAGTTTAACAAACAACTGTTCCGTTACTTATAATTTTTATTCAGTTGCTGTATCTCTATTTCTCTTTTGTAAAGTATAAACTCGATAAAAGTCCAAAATATAGTATCACTTTTTCAAATGAACACAATTAATATAATATAATATTTGTGTATTTGATAAATTTTATACTAAGCCACTATGAGATTAAGGGGTTTCATTATATCATTCCTTTTGTATAAGAAAATCATCTCAAAGGTCATTTTACGTCTTCTGTGAATTGATCATCTGCCTTAGGAAGTTTATCATATAACCATTTCCATCATATCCCTGTAACATATAATATCGTCTCCGATGTTTGCTCTTAGAGTGTAACGCCCTTTGTCTCCCTTGTTTTGTTACAAAACATTGAACGCCGTTTTATTTAACACTAACTCTCAAATTACCCGTGTACGTCTAGTGATGGTGTTGTTGTCGCGTTTCGTTCGGTTTGTGAGACTTCCCGGTGGCCTAAACTCGTCATTAAGGGGCGGCAGCGCATCTGCTGGCCTTCTGGTCGTGCAGATGTCCATGGGCGCCGGTAGGAATTTCGGTGCCTGCTGCCTGCTCGTCTGCCCCCTTGTAACATATATATATAAAAAAAAATAGTAATTAATAGGACGTAATACACGTATAATGTATTTCTAACATACTAAGAATTTTGTATGCTTCACGTTGTCATTTCTTCTTTAACTTTAAGCGTGAACCTCATTTATTGTGAAGAAAATCAGTGATTTTAAAATATTTGACGATTCAAAAGGGATCTCAAAGGTCTATTTAAATAAATGATCATTTAAATTTAAATTTTAAGATCAAACGAAGTATTTCTCAATTCGGTTGATGAAAAGGTTACATTAGCAAATCAGATGTATGACTTAGTTGATAGATATCTCAGAAGGCTAGGTAAGTCAAAAATAAATTGTTTTCTTTTCACATCTACCATATAAAAATTTCAAACAAACCTTTATTGGTTTGAAGAAATTGTAAGGCACATATGAAATAATGACCACAAAAATTTATTTACCCTACATACATAACCATTTTTATATACAGATTAAAAGTAAACTTTTGTGTACATATACCATAACTTCCTTTTCTGTTTATAATATAAAGTAGTACATAAATTAATAAATAAAATGTTACATACATTATTAAGACTAAAAATGTTTGTGATATTTTACATGAATATCATTACATTTTTAAATGTAATCTAGACTAAATAATTGGTTCAAAATATGTGTTGTTTTATAAACTGAATAGAGGATTAAAGCAAAGTAGTTTAGTTTCTCATGCATGTCATGGATTTCCGCAAAGTAACGCCTGATTCTATCAATCATTAGCTCTGTCAATTGATTCTTTCTAACATTATCATCATCCTCGTTTGATTAATTTGTAAACATATTTATGGTCCATAAATCTATACTATTAACAGCGGACCCGGCAGACGTTGTCCTGCCCGAACGTTGGGTAACCTACTATTTACTACATTCTATTATTTTATAACAATATTCCCCGTTCCCGTACATGTCCCCGTTCCGTTTCCGTTCCATTTCCTTTTCGCTTTCGCTTTGCCATTCCTTTTTAATAAATAAAAAAATAACTGTTTACTATCGTTTGCTTATTATGACAAAAATTTCGAATTTCTGTTTAAAATAGAAACTCGTCCTACTTTAGAATCAAAACTACCTAGAAGAGAATATTTTATTCAGTGGTGATTGTATCTTAGGGGAGGGTACAGCAGTGTTTGAGGATCTTTATACTTATATGAAAAGTCTTAAAAGGATACTGGAATTGCAACCTTCGGTTATATATCCAGGTCATGGTAATGTTGTTGAAGTAAGTTTTTTAAAATTATGACTTATTCTTAAACTATATTTGTATATAAAAGCGAAACCTCATCTATACCTTATTCATTTCCTCTTGAGACAAAAGGTAAACAAACAATAAAAAAGGTTATTTTATGTGTCATCTTCATAATAGTTTCAAATTTTCTAATGATTCCAATAAATAAAAATGTGGTTATTTAATAATCAGAATTTAAATTTTTTTCAATCATTTAAAATAGTGTCTTAAAAAGAACCTAAAATGGCTAAGGTGCTTAAACTTTGCATGTACATTACAGAATCCTTAATCTATGTAATACACCTTCACAGGCATGTACAGCGTTATAATACTTAATTGGGTAAAAAAAGACTTAAAATTAAAAAAGCAATATATTATTCAATATAAAGTTTTCTAAGTTCAAACCCAAATATTAAAATTAAAAACATATAAAAAAAATTAACTCTGTTATTTAAATAAAGACATTAGAGGAAAATATAAATATAAGTTTGTAATAATTTAAACTCAAATAAAATACATTACCAAATAGAACCGTACCACACTTTTGTTGCTTTACTAGCATCACTTTTTACTAGCAACTCGCCCCGGTTTTACACGGGTGCAATATACATATGCATATAATTATTATACACATAAACCCATAATACCGCAGGATTAAAAGCGTAAAATTAAATTTTTCACAGATGAAAATGTTGCAAAAAACTATCATTGCAAAATTGAACATCCACAGCCTTGTCATTTATTTTTTATAGTCAAAATTAACTTTGAAATGCTCTACTGAAAAGTTGTCTTTTTGCAGAACCGACATTGTTAATAGGGACCATCTGTATGTACCTTTAAAATTTTAATATATTACTAGTTTGCATGATAAGAAAAACTTACAACATTAAAGTTGAACTATTACGAGAAAAAATTAAAAATGAGTTTTAGTATAGTGCAGCGTGATATTTTTGGCAAACTTCACTATTATAAAATAAGTTACGGGTTACGGCGTGAGTTAAAAGCTTAGCGGCATAGTTAAATGATCACAATTAATATTTAGTCAAATATATACATTCCGTTATATACATACCATTATAGTCAGTCGGTGAGATTCTGCTTATTGACGGCCTCTGAAGGGTCCGCTTAGATTGTAGAGGATGTGGATGTGGGGCGAGTTAAGATGACCGATTGCCATCTGACGTCATCCTCGGCACCCCTACGATCTCTACAACCTTACGACTAATATCACAAAGTGACATTACAAAATTCCAGAGGATGTTGTTGTCTCGTCATCCAGGCCGGACATATTCCTTTACTCAAACACGCTAAAACGAGTAGTACTTGTAGAACTTACAGTTCCACGGGAGACCAACATCCCCAAAGCCCATCTGATAAAAACGAACTAGTACTTTGACCTAACCAATGAACTTACTAAAAACGGTTATAAAACCAGCTTATATGCGGTAGAGGTAGGAGCAAGGGGTATACTAGCAAAATCCCTATACAACCTACTAAAAGACCTTGGCTTGTCAAGAACTATCATAAGTTCATTACTAGACTTAAATTGTTCGTGAAAGCGTTATGCACTGGACGGTTTCAATTTCCTCGCGAACTAGCCATTGCAGATGTTCGGACGAACCATAAATATGATTTGAGAATCGCTTTATGTATAACTCGTAAACTTTTATGCTCACTATTGAATGTCGTTTCGCTGTGTCCACATTGCGCACTTTACTTGTATGCGAAAACGCTTTCTTTTATCTGTTTCGTTGAACGATATGGCGTAATGAAACTTTGTCATGTGAATCATATTTGAATAATAGTTCTGTATTTGTTATTTTCATTTATATGTATCGTTTTTTTTTTTTCGTTAGTGATAGATTTATTTTTAACTCTACACAATTTATAGGTACATTTTGGTGGCTCATTTCGCCTTGTCGTGCACGAATGTGATGATTTATTTTTGTTGTACTTATTAAATTTTTTATGAAATTGGTATAATGACAACTCCAGTTAAAGCAGGTTATTCAGCACTTGGGTGGAACCATCCTGGATTTGCCGGGAGTACTGTAAGTTCTGTTTTAATATGCAGTCATTTTTTTTTGTTCTAGATATGGTATTATAAGAATTGTATTCATAAAATTATATGGCTAACATATCGTTAGATAACAGTTTCATCAATGGAACAAATTGATATTATTCCTTTTCCAAGGACACTAACAGAATTAAATGCTTTATAGTTATATTTTTAAGTTTGTTTTAGTATGATTATTATATTGCTTTGATTATTATCTAGGGTGTCCCTTATCCACGTCAAGAACAGAATGCCATTGATGTTGTTATGCAATATGCTATCAATGAATTGGAATTTAAAGTAGAAAATATTGTACTCTATGGCTGGAGTATTTATCTGTATCTTAATAATAAATAATATTACTATTTATTTATTTAAGTAACCTTAAACCTAAGCACACAATTATCTTGAACCTAGGACTAAATACACTTAATATAAATAATATCTAAGAATCAAAATATAATAATAATGAGGTTACTCAATTAGAAAAGGTTGCCGTCTCAGCGTAGATGTTGTAGAATTGACAAGGAATGCTGCAGCGCTGGTTTTCTGACGCAACCTATTTACAATAAAAAACCTTTTATTTGTTACTAATAATTATACAAGAATTTAACATATACCTAACTTATTAAATATTCTTTTATAATACTTATTGATTGTTATTGTTATTTATCTTAATGTTTCTATTAAGAACCCTTCGCTAATCCGAAGTGAAGGCCTCCTCTAGAGATTCCCATGTGTCTCTGTTTTTGCACTATTTTCGTTCTTAAATTTATGTAACTTTCTTTTAAATCGTACTTGTATTCAATTTCTTGATATAAATTGTCATTTTCAGTTTCGAATTCAATTTGTTCTTGTATGTCCTGGAATTTCCCAATTGTCTTTGTAGAGAATTTCCAGTCTTGATTCAAGTTCTTCATTTGAAAAATTTCCTTGTGAGTTTACGTAGTTATTCGTTTTGGAGAGAGTTCCTCTTAAGCAGGAACGTACTCTCACGTAATTTTTTTTGCTTGTCATGTATAGTCTCGTCGCCAATTTGTTAAATAAACATTATACACATTTTATAGTAATGTATCGTTTCAATAATTTTCTCACTAATTTGATAATGACATAACAAAATATGATTGTCAAGGCAATGCGTAGAAGGAACTCGTTGGAGTTAATATGAGACATAAGTAAAGCTCCCACGACGCATCGCAAAAAATTGCAAATAGATTCGCATCGCGCATTCCTGCGATGTTACATCACACTAGTTGACGCTATTTTAATCCGCTCTGACATAGCGTCGTTTCTAAAGATATGGTGATAATAAAATTAAAAGCTCTTCGAATAAAGACATGCTCAATCTAAAAATAATTAAAAATGCTCATTGTTCGGATTTCAAGGCTTTATATTTTAAACTATATACGAAAATTGTTCTCATCGGCGTTCAGAATTTATATATTAATACGTGCAGCCAGAACTTTGGGTACCATTTTATAAAAAATGCGTGGACGGAGGAGTATGAAATTTGGCACAATTATAGTCCATAAAGAGAAAGGTGTGCGAATGCTGTTATTTTTCTATAATATGCAATATTAATATATTAAATTATTAAAATAAAAGCGCCGGTAGGCACGTCTGTGCCTGCTGCCTGCTCGTCTGCCTCCTTGTAACATATAAAAAAAAACCGTCCGTGACAAAAGTATCTGCATCCTTTCTCTCCTCCTCACCTATCTTTATATCCTTTTAACAAATAATCCAGCGCGAACAATCGGATTGGAACTTTTTAACCTTGCGTACCTTATGCTTATTTAAAGATATACACAAAAATTTTAATCATAGTACAACGACTTTTGACAATTTCATCACATTAAATGTCATAATTAACAAAATGCATTGTCATTTTGTCGTGGTTCTCATGAAGTTGCCTTGAGACGGTCGTATTATAAAATTTACACATGCGTGTGTGAAGCGTTTGATATTGGAGTGCATCAGGTTTTACGGTAAAATAATTTTTACCGTAGACCAGGTAGGCCGAGGAAGAGGCAACTGTTTAATTCTGAAATTATAGCGAAAAGAAAAAATGTTCTTTTTCTATTTTCAAAAAATTGTTTACTCGATAATGTCTTTGTCAATGTTTGTTTGCCTAATACCAGAGCCAGACCTAGCTCAAAGTATTTGTACATTTTTGAACTTGAAGTCTACAAAGTTCTACAAAACTTTGTGAAGTTACACAAAGTACCTGGCCACACTACATCATCATTGAAATGATCATTCAAATGAAGCTATTTCTGGCTCCGGTATAAGAACAGCAAAGCTATCTAATTCTGTTTTTATTTTTTGAAATGAAGAAAAAGATCAGTTTAGTTTGAATTATAAAAACCTATACAAGCCTTTATTTGACATTAAATACAAGTTAATATAAAAAAAAACGAAACAGGTAAAAAGTACATATATCTACAGTGTACCTCGCAGCGTAGGTAACAAGTTTTTTTTAAATTGCAGTACGGGCACGCCATTGCTGAAATACGTGATTGTTTTTTTATTCCATGACTCGGGAGTATTTCCTCATAATACATACGCAACGGCCTTTTTGTACGCTTATTGAATGTTGTGCCCCATTGCCTTGGTTTACAGGGAAGATATTGCAAAAACATGTAACAATTTCTACGTGTGCCTTCTGTCGGTTTTGATAAATTGTTACAGTCTGAGGTTCAGAAGACTAATGATGAGATTGCGAATAGAACTAATAATAATTAGGAACGTGTTTATACTAAAACTTCATGAAATCTGGTAGAAAACAGTAGCATGTCCATAGGAAGATCTTCCTTTTTATCTGTTCTATAACTGGTCCACCACGAGTATGCGATCCCGGCCTACTGTTGCTGCTATTGTCACTCCCCCTATATCGTCCGTGGCAGCAGTGACCCCTTTTCTCCTTTCCATCTACCTTAATATTCTTTTACTCCATCCCTTATACTCTTACTCCTATCTATCTATCTATCTGATTAGAAGTAGCGCCACGCTTGCAGTTCTATTGATCTGCTTCTAAATTGGGCCTGTGCGTCCTGGCACCAGTATCTCTTTCTCACATAAGATCGACGTAAAGTGGCGGTAATGGCAGTCAATCAAGTGATGGTATTGTTCGTATATTCGTATTTCGTTCAGTTTGTGAGAGTTTCCGGTGGCTCAAACCCCTCTTTAAAGGGCCGGCATTGCATCGTCAAGCCATCTGATGGTGCAGATATTCATGGACAGCGATAGTTACTTAGGTGAATCGTCAGCCCTTTTGTCTCCTGTAATACAAAAAATATATAAATAAAGATACGTAGTGACAGCTTTTACAGAACGAGGGCGACTCAGAGTCTGCTTCATTTCCTCTGCTTATTCCTATAGGGAGTTGCTATATGGTTATGTAGGCCAGAATAAGAACCTAGAGACATCCTAAACCCAGAAAAAGTGGTAATGTTACACCAAACATTTCTCTGGTCTCGGTCAAGGGCGCACGGTTTTTTCGAATTTGGAATTTGGACGATCATAAATCTTCCCCCCCCCCTCCCCTCCGAGGTGGACTGACCAAATCAAGTCTGCCACAAACTGTCCTCTGTACGAGAGCACCAGACGCGCAGCTGTAAGAGAAGAAAGGCGCCGCGTGCTTAAGCTTGCCACACAAATTACAGCCACGACCACTCTGCCGAGCGCCAGGAGGAAGAATAAATCTTTTCTTTTTGGGACCTTGTTAATACTTAGGAGGGCAACTGATAGAGAGGAGTGGAGGCGCATTGTTAAGTGAATAACATCTGCATTATGACTGTGACCAGTCTGTCCAGACTGTAACGACAAAGAAGATGAAGTTGAGGCTTAATTATTGGAATATAAAGAAAATGAGGGAGTTCAAGAGATTAAGGAAAGACCGTGTGAGAGAGAGTGTAAATACTCTATACGGACCCATTAGTTGTTATGTAGTAACATTATACATTACAATGAATTGGAAGAAAGACTTATCATAAAGAATGATAAAGAGAATAAATAAGGACTCTCCAGGTCGATAATGCAAACTCGATCTAATATTCGAGTACTTCAGTAAACATCGTTTCCCAAATTAAAAACCCAATTACTTTTTTGGGGCGATTTTGATTTATTGACATCCATTATTTGAGCTTTCATATCCCAATGAAAATTATTTATTGCTTTTTATACCGTTCCAATATTTAATATAGATCCTTGGCATACGGATTTGCTTGCCTAGTAGTTTGTTAAAATTATTCTTTTTGAAGTGGCCATGACCGTCCGTCCGTCCATCTGTCTGCCCGTAAGATGGCCCCATCCTCTAGCATTTCCAAACTATTAAACGTAGAGACTTGAAATTTTCCATGTTGGTAGAACACGCTAAAAGCTCATTAGAAAAAATGTTTTAAACGAAAACGGACAAGAACTTTTGAAGTTAATTAACAAATACGTTTATCGCATATCAGATACGGAACCCTTGTATGTAAGCGTGTCTGGACACGCTCTTGGCCAATTTATTTAAGTTTTGCCTAATGGTATCTTTATGGTGGCCACGACACTATTGTCATATAGCTTAGCGGGGTTGAAACCGAGCACATCATAGTTTTTAGTCCATCTCCTCCTAGCATTGAGTTTTCAACGCTCATTTCGTTATAACTGAATCATTTTTCAGCAGAGCACGACGTTATTGCTTAATATGTGTGCTGAACATTTCACGTTATAAAAATCACGTATCATTCGCTGACATACCTCAATAAACTCCATCTAATTGGCGTGATATTTTGATGATACTCCTGTGTAAATCGTTTTTATATTCACCAATTTTCACGATTACTTCACATCGGAATAAAACGGCTTAATTTGACAGATGCACGTCGTGTATATTTTATTAAAGTATCGTGTATTTTATTAGAGTATTTGAGTATTATGTATGAAAGTATTAATGTAATACATAAAAAGGAAAGATTTGATTTTTTGTTTGCACTGAATAAGCTCTTAAACTAGCGGACTTATTTGAAAAATTATTCCACTGTAGCCACCGCTATAGAACGAGATGGCAATGATGTCGAGTGGAAAAAGGTTACACCAGAGCAAACTAGATGGCACTGTACAGATGACGACGACCGCAGTACAAACACTGAAATTTTTTATACAAACGAACTCACGCTAGCAAAGTTTCCACTTACGATTATTATGTATAGACCTTCCGACGAACAACTACCGGCGAGGCGCGGCCATCCCGGGCAACTCCAATATATCGACCTACGCTCCCACCTTTCATACCTCGCCGAAACCTTCTACCTGGGTGTGCGTTACCACACCACCATCGCTGATAAATATAGGTGACAGAATATTTTCAAAAAAGGAAGAGATTCATATGAAAACTTCGATAATGTAAATATATGTGCGCAGACGGGGCATGCCCATTATTAAAACAATAAACTAATGGTCTCGTTGCTTAGTAATATCATGATGTACAAACTAAAACCCATGATTTATTCTGCTTTGAAATCAATGATTATGTACAATTTGCTAAACAAAATTCCACAGTGTCAATAAAAATATTGTTGTCAGTAAAAACAGTTGTGTGAATCTACAATTTGTTTTCGAAATGGCCATGACCAAAGGTCCAGCGGGCCGAAGTGTGAATCGAGAACCCTACGATTTTAACCGTTAAACTATCAAGGTATATTATGTAACAACTAAACATTTAAATATGCCAAATGGTAGCATTGTTACTATTAGCGTTGTTTTAATGGCGGACGCGGAGCGAGGAAAATACACTGTCATATTTAATTTTGTTAATTTAGCTCGAATTCATTGCCGTTCATGTAAATTGTTACATTTGTGGTTTTATGACGGTATGAACACAGTTTTGTATTCATTTGGTTTTCATGTTATCTGTTTTTTAAATGAATAAACATATTGTTTATTCGTTTAAAATAAATGATGCTGTTTAAAGGATCTTCAAGAAAATAATACCTGAGTTATACTTTTTTTAATATAGTATAAAGGGCAAAAGGGCAGGTGATTTACATTAGTGATAACAGACGTCCACGGACACCTGCACTAGTTGGCTCGTGGATGCGTTGCCTGCCATAAAAAGGGGGCATAGGTCCCCGGGAAAATAAGTATTTTGTAAGAATATACATAAATAATATAAGGACATACAAATGTAAACAAATTGCAATTTTGAAAGTATCTTTTTTAGTAATTTATTAATTTAGTCTTTGTTTATGTCAAAAAAATGAGTCAATAAGCAAAATAATAATTATACAGTACGTATCTAATTTGTTTTGTAAGTAGTCTAATATGTGAATTAGTTAGCAGAAAATATTTTATTACGTTATTGTTTCATCATCTATTATTATTTACTTGCCTTATATGTTCACTACTTTACTGTATTATATTAAAACATTACAATAATCCTATTAGACATCGCAGTAATAGAAATTGCCATCTATAACTTATATATGTATATTAAATCGCATAGCGATAGTCCACAATCCACTAGTATTTCTAGTAAATACAGATTAAAATTTCCTTGTCTATGCCCTAAAGTCATGCTTGAGATTTGAATTTGAAATGCTAAATTTCATGTTTGTACGTCCTGCGATTTCCAAGATTTCTTAATAGGTGACCTTTCGATTTTATATATATATATAGATTTGAGAATCACGGCATGTATTATATAAAAATTATAAGTCAAATGAAGAAATGGCTTTTACTTTAACTTTAAGTGCTAATAATAATTAATAACTTATAAATAAAATTACGTTATCTATCAACACTTTGTTGACGATTGTTTCCCAATGTTCACGATACATTGCGCGCTCAAGAACGGGACGAGGATCGCAATATCTGTAACCAATCATCATTAAAATCTAGTATTAAAAAAAAATCATAACTTTAATATAACCAGATCTATATCTCTCGCTCTAATTACGTTCCCCGTATCAGCATATTCTTAGGAGTGAACGATATATTAAATACTGGCCGATGCCTGCAATTTCATTTGAGAAGCTAGAGTCTATCGTAGTTTGATATAAACATATAGTAGGTATAATATATACATTTTTTGTTACATTTAAATTAGGAACACGCAAAGAAGAGAAAAAAAGTATCAGTAAATGTCTTTGCAAATAAGCAAAGACAATAAGTAAGATGAAAAATTGTAAATGAAAAGAAAAAACTACCCGGAGTGGAAAATGCATGGTAATTACCAATTGCGAAGTAACGGAGAGGAGAAAAATGTAATTAAGTGCTTTTGAATATTTTTACGCATTGCATTTAAAACCTTTTCCATTAAGGCGATTAGTTATATGAAAACTGTAAACAATTGCGCGGACAATTAAAATTTCGACCATATAATTGAGAAAATTAGTAAAGAAACCATTCAGAACCATATAGAAGGAGGGTAGGGAGGCCTTTGCCCTGTAGTGGGTAAAAATAGGCTCATAATAATAGTAAATAATGATACTTTTTCCTAGTTTTTAAGGTTGTTATAATTTTTAAACCAACGATATGTATATGTGATGTTTTGTCGAAATAAAAAAAAGAACAGAGGTCTATTTGGAAAACTATAATTTACTCTATTTTATTACTACTATTATTCTTTTTGTTGTTTTTTTAATTTTAAGTTTGTTTTTTTTTACAAACTGTTTCTCTAACCTAGTGATTTCTAGCGTAAACGATTGTGTAAACCTACAAGTGGGTCTGTAGTATAGCATAGTATCTATATGATTATCGATAATTTAGTTTAAGTCCATATTGTATTACAGCCTGTTTGTGCCCTAAATAAATAAAATAAAATAAAAATAACCTGTTGACCCAAATCCCTTCTTGAGTTCGGCAACGCATCTTGGACCCTGGTGGTGATGCAAATGTCAATGGGCGTCAGTGGCCTTAGTGAACCGCCTAACCGTTTGCCTTGAAATATATACAAAAAATACATTTTTATGATACGAAAATTAAATTACTTTGCATTTAAATAGGATTCTTTATACAATAATAATTTATAAAACTTACTTGTTTATCGTTTACCTTATAGTAGACTCTTTATTGACTTAAGAACTATTATTATTTGTACAGCTATATATTTTTTAAGTATTTGGTTTGTTTCCCAAATATTAATAAAATGAAATTAAAATAAAAATGTTTAAGCGGTCAACTCTTGGCCTATAATTGTACATGAGTTGGTGTTAAAGAGGGGGGTCAATTCCTCCCGCCGTGAAATCCTCAGGGACATCTATTGTAACTCGTAATCAGATGAACCGTCAGCTCATTTAGAACTTAAATAAAAACATTTTAATATTCGAAAACGAGTATGTGTTAACAAAGGTAATGACTATTTTTAGAATATATTTTTTTAACAGGATGCATGGATCAAGGTATTATAAACGGTAGGTTTTAAGGGATGTTTTTCACATTATGCTAAAGCACGTTTAAATTAACTAATAGCCAGAAACCAGCGCATTTTTTTTTTAATTGTGCGCTCTGTATTCAAGCGTTCTGCATAGTCTATGTTTCTTTTCTATTTTGTCTCTCGTTCGAATCTGTTCGATACGCAAAGATTTTCGAAAACTTATAATGATATATATTTTTCAAAGTAATATAAATTTATTTTATTTAGGGCTCCGCATTAAGATTAAAAAACATATCTTAAGAAACGCGAATGAATACGAGGGAAAATCGGTGTAATGCTGCAACCCGAAAGCTACACCACCGAATCCGCCACCAAAGCACTGCACTACACTGACTTTCCGATGTGCCTCAACGCACGTTTCGCACCTAAGCATCATCAGGAGATAGACTCTACAAAGGTTATTCGTAAAGTACTTTACAAAGTAGTTTAGTTTCTCATGCATGTCATGGATTTCCGCAAATTAACGCCTGATTCTATCAATTAACATCCATGGATTTTGTGATATGTCTATAGGTCTAAAGGCTTTCGCAAGTTTACGAGAACAAAGTGGCGGGAATCAGCTAGTTCTTAATAAAAAAAGTGAGACGCCAAGTGACGTCATATTACCTTGTAGTAGCGGGTGACTGACCTCAGTTACGCTTTGGTGGCAACATGATATACTACTTTACCATACGAGAACAAAGAAACACATAGAATTTTTATTATCAATTCATATCATTACGGTAGAGATATGTATTTTCGAACAAATTAAAATAAATGTTTTATGCAAATGAATGCATTTAGATACAAAGTTTCCTTTTTGATTTTCTTGCCTTGATAGCCATTTGTGGGTTTCTTATAAATGTTCAAATAACTACGTTTAAAGGGATTAATAATATAAAAAGTTTAATATTAGACATATACATTCAAATTTTTTTTAATTATTAATTTTAGAGCCAGTCCAGTAAGCAAAAATTAGAGCAGATTTGAATTTTCAACATGTCTACGCATTTTAATCAAATAAATAAACAATTATATAGGTCTATATGACACACAGACGTCTGTTCCTAAGGTAGACAACTTAATGCCTGTGTTATAGGTAACAGCCACCTGTAAAAATTTTCATGTAGATAGAACATACTAAAAACTCATTAAGAAAATTATTTTGAACGAAATCGGACAACAACTTTTAAAGTTATTTAGCAAATACGTTTATCGCATATCAGATACGGAACCCTTCTATATAAGGGTGTCTTGACACGCTCTTGGCTATTTTTATTTATGGAACGAGAGGATCTAGTCCTGACTATGCGTAAATCTTTCACCGCATCACCCTTTGGTCTAATTAGTGACCTTCAATATTAAAGTAGTCAGATTTCTGAAGAGCTGGAAACTCATTTGCGAGCATCAGTAGTACTTGTCATCAGAAAAAAAGGTATACATATATTTTAACCAAAATCGTTCTATAACGTCCTTGTGGGTGTTTTGCATTTATCATGTAACTTATCGCTTAAAGTGCAGCTTTCTGGGAATGCGGAGTATTGAATATGTCAACTGATAGCGGTAATCTCGCGCACTAATTAAAACAAAGGGTAACACTTTAGGGTCGTCACCTATTTGGTACACAATAAAAAGTTTTAAAAGGTCACCCATACAACTAAAAGTTTCATAAAATAATATTTAAATGCGAATAATTACTTCTTGACTCGCTTTTGTGAGGTGGGTATATTTTTTTTAATAATTATGGCTAAAATAATAAAAGTTTAAAAAAAAAAGACCGATTTGGACGTGTATGTCTATCTATGTATACTAATATATAAAGCTGAAGAGTTTGTTTGTTTGCTCGAACGCGCTAATGTCAAGAACTACTGGTCCGATTTTTTTAAAAAGAATATTAGGAATACTTTTTAAGTATGTCTAATATTCCCTTTTCCCCTCCTACTAAGCTTAAATTAAAAGCTGATGTTTGCCCTGGAATATTTTGTGGTATACTGATAAATTGAAAGCAGTGGTAGTCGTGTCTTGGTAGTCGCCTCTGTGGCAGTGACATTGATATTGGTGGTAGTGTATACAGTCTAAAAATGCACGCCCCTCATTCATTCACCTCTACATGCAAAATAGCGCATAGATGCAAACGGGCAAGCTCGTGAATATTTGCTTACAGTGCTTGGTTGAGATTGAGTTTACAATAAAAATGCTGCACACACATAACCGCTGCAATTAGTTAGTGGAGGGACGTGCATTTAGACTGTCACAACTATACCTACTTCACAGCATTTGTCACGTATTAGCAGGGACATTATTGGTGGTGACTTTGAGAGTGGCAGTGAGGGGGTGCTAGAGTCGTCGCCGCGGGACACAACCTCCTTGCAGGTGGGGCGGAGAAGGATGGTGTGTTCGAATTGGGCGGTGTAGGAGCCCTTTGTGTCGCAGAGCGGGGGATAGGCGTCGACAGCGCCCTTGTCGCACAGGTCCTTTAGCGCCATCGCGTAACGCGCCGCCCCCGCGCGCTCCAACCAGCGCTTGCAGAACGCCAGAGTGCCGAAGTTCTTGTTGATCAGGTTCAGTAGCTGCTTCGAGGATTGCAGTCTGAAATGGATACTTTCTGTTAAAACATATTTCGAAATTTTAGTGGCTCAACAGTGAAAGGACCGATTGAAATCTGTATGATTTTTCGTTTCTAATTCCAACCTATTGGGCTATTATTTTGCCCACCTATATCCCGAGGAAACTGAGAGAATGTTTGGACCAATACCAGCGGCTGATTTTTACACACATAACTTGAAATGAAGCACCACTATAAAACGAGGAAATTTCTCGATGCAACACTTTATGATCTCAATTTACTTACCCTTTTAAAGAAGTGGCCAATAAATTATCTGGTATAGGTACACCCCCTCACTAATTAATTGGAACGGTTGCTTGTTTCGTGCAGCTTTTTTATTGTAAACTCAACCACGAACTGATAAGCAGTGATAATTGTAAGCAATAAGCCAATGATATTGACGAGCTTGTGTCTACACGCTATTTTGCATGTTAGACTGTTCCGTTAGCGTAGTGGGCAGTAACCCTGCTTTGCGCTCCGGGGGTGGAGTCGATTCCCGCCTCGAGTCTGGGTGTTTTATCTATATGTATGTATTTATATATTACTATAAAGAAAGTGTTTGTGTACGACAGACGTGTCTTACCTATAACACAGGCATACTTTAGGAACAGACGCCCGCTTGTTATATAGTTGTACATATATTTATTTATGTAGAAGTGAATACTGTGGACAGGGCGTGTATTTATATATTGTACACACTCTACTGACCTTAAAGGCACAAACTGTTGGTCGAAGTTCTTCATGTAGTGCGAGCAGTCCATGTCGTCGTGCACCTGCCCACGCCCCGTGGAGCCGAACGTCTCGATCGCGTAGAACTCATTCTCTTCCATACGCGTCGTTTCACCGCCCTTCACTATCGGCACAGTCTTTCCGGCGTGAATTCCTAAAAGGAAAAAACATAATATAAATGATTATTTTATAATGTAAAATAATATTGTTTCTCTGTAAAGTCGGTTTACAGTTAACGTGATAACACCGAAAGCTCAGAAAGATCGTGCCTCTGTATCGCTTGTTCCGCGCTCTTGCTACCGCCTGAGCCAAGCATACATGCTCGGCTCAGGCGCAACGTGACAGTTTTTTGTGTGTGCAACAGGAGTTCATCAGTTTATTACACGTTATTACGTCAGAAAATAAGGGTGATATAATCAAATGTATCATTTGTAATGTAGCCTAATGAGAAAGTACTTCCATCCTACCAACCATCCATCCTACCAACCATCCAACCTTCCATCCTACCTAACTAAAACAAATATTATGAGGAAAACTCTACATTACTCTAACGGTAAAATTATTATATTGAAATCCGAAAGTTTTTCTTGTGTTCATATTTATACTCACTGTAAGGCCCAATAGAGTGTCCATTGAGGTTTCGAATCGGTTTCACTTGATACACTTTTCCATCTATTTCAACTTCATGTGACTCCATTACCTGTAAACATCATTCGTGTGTCAACTTTTTTGGTATTGTAAATCAACACACATTTCGTTCCAAAGCTAAAGCATTTTTTGTAGATATTTTTTTTTATACAACAAGGGGCATTTATATATGTGACTACCGAGGCCTATGAACAACTGCAACACCAGAGGGCTCACAGATGCATTGCCGCCCTTTGACAAAGGAGTATGCTCTGTCCTGTTCCTAAGTCATAACCTTTCGTAATACCAAAGCTGGCAGCTGATTCCGCAGAGGAATTGTGCGAGGTAAGAAGTTCTTAGAGAGTCACACGGTTGCGGACTTTAAGACAGTGAAGTGATAAGGATGATATACTTTACAAAGGTTATTCGTTCAGTGTCTTAATGGTGGGGTTATCACCCCAATATGTTCTATTTTGTGACAACTATTAGGGGGGTCAAAAGCTTGATGACATCACACAACAAAATTAAAATTTTATGAATTTTTTTAACATAAGTAATAAGATATAGGATGACATAATTTATGATTCACTATGACCATATCAGGAATCACAAACTTCAATATTATCAATTATTTAAAAACCTGTATGCCAAAAAATAGTAACCTCTTGCACTGCAGCCCCAACATCGCACAGCCTGACATCAATTCCAGAAGCTTTGATGCCTGCCTCTGTGGCTTCTTGCACCCCCTTGACCAGGGAATCATAGCGCGGGTTAAAGTGCAAAGTGAAGGCGCAGTCAATGATACGGCCGTTGATGTGGGTGCCAAAGTCGATTTTAACCACGTCGTCATATTCGAGAACTGTATCGTCACCTGGTAAATTAGACTTATATTAAAATATATTCTTTATTAATTGTCAACATTTAGCCAGAAATCTTTACTTATGTACTTTTTTAAAGCTATGTACCAAATTTCAATTCTTTACTTAGCACAACATTTGACATTAAATGTCATAACTAGCAAAATACATTGCTATTTGTGATGGTCGTCATGACTGCACTTTGACATAATCTTATAACGAAATGTGTGTGTAAATCGTGTGGCATTGGTGTGTGTGAGAAATTAATATATTATATTATAAAAATATTAGTATTCGCAAATCACCTTTTCCTAAAATGGGACCGAAAGTTTTTGCTTCACATATAAATATATACACAAATATACAATATTCGTAGATGAAGTAAAAATATAGGATACTTAATAAAAACAGTGTGCATATAATTATATAGTATAGATTCAGTATAAACTGTATCACAACACTACTAGGTGCTGACCATGACAAAAGAAATTAACCCAATTACGATAAAATTATCTTGTTTTGTTTACAAGTCATACTCATAATTTTTCTTGTTCACAATAATCTTAGCAAGTAGATCATGTGCCTTAATAAGATGTATCTCCTATCAGATTCTTGATGTACCACTAAAAAATAGTACATTCAAATGGATGGATCAGTTGTGTCTTCTTCTTCCTAGAGTTTTTACGGTTTAGTGTCATGATCTGCTTAAATTGCAGAGGATGTGGCTGTGGGGCAAATTAAGGTGAATGACTGCCGTCTGACGTCATCCCCGGTACCCCCAATCTCGACAATCTCACGACTAATATCACTCAGTGACACTAATCGGTACTCTAAACATGACCGTAAACTTAGGGAGACTGCTTGTTCTTAGTAATGATTCTCAGCAATGAGGGAATGAGTAAGAAGAAGAATAGACATTTAACTAAATGCACACAACTAAATGCAGGCAGAGACATTTTATTATATCAGTAATAAATACATACCCGTATTTGGTGTATAATGTGCAGCACAGTGGTTACGACTGCAGCCAGTGGGGAATGCCAGCCCCGCTTTTAAGCCATCCTCACCAATGAGGCGTCTTGCTGTGGATTCCAGTTCTTCACATATTTGTATCATCGTCATGCCGGGCTTTATCCAATCACGAATATATTTTCGTGTCTAAAATAAACAACTTTATTTAATTAGAAGTCACAATTAAAATTTTTGAACTCGCCTGTCCTTGTAACATGACGTCACATTTTCAAAACCCCTTCCCCGTGATGTGCAATCACATATTCTTAATTTTTAGGTGTGTATTATAAATAATCAAAAGAAAACACCGCTATTTACTTTTTTTTTGAATATTTTAAATATTGGCATGTGACATCACAAAGATTTTTACCTGCATGTTGTCACACAATGTCACATTTTTTCAATATCCTTATTCATGTGACATAATTTATGGATAACTCCATACAAATCAAAGATTTTTTACATTGAAACAGTATTTGCAAACTAGATTGGCTAAATAGAAATATGATATAGTTTATTGCCTATATTTATATTAAAAACTTAAGTTTTAATAGAATTCAAAAATTTAAATCCTCATTACTGAGGATTGTGATCACAAGATCCACTTTCTCGGACAATCTGTCTCCTCTGGTCCCGGTTCAAACTTGACCTCCACGCCTGATAGAACTGATTAGGGGAGGTGGCATCCTTGATCTGGTCTGACCAACGGGTTGAAAAACGATCACGAGGTGTATGATAATTTTTGGTAGACAATAATAAATTAGTAATATACAATTAAGCTTTAATTAGAAGGATCGACAGAAAATTGCTGATTAAGGCAAAGATATAATCAGAGTCCCAGAACAAATTCATAATAAGTATAAGAAAAGCTAAGAAGGGATATAATGGGTTTAATTTATAACCTGTCTATGAGCTTCGGCCGCTTGTCTTATTTCTTGATACATATAATTATGCATTCTATCTAAAGCTCTTTTCTCCTCACTACTGAACCGATCTTTAGCTGTCCTTTCGTCAATCCCTTCTGCTGGCCCATGCTCCATTATTTGACCTTCAGGGAAATTTCCTACAGCAAATAAATAAAATGTTATGTAAGAATTTTAATGTCATTTAATTTAAACTACTACTAAAAGATTAATAGAATATAAAAAGTCCATTCAAACAAGGAATGCTATTCACTTTAGAATGCAAATAGTTCTATTTATTAACAACACAATCACATTATGAACTATGTATTGTGTCAACTATAAAAACAAACAAATGTATCCGTCAATATTTCTGTATCTATATAAGAAGAATTTTGATGATATTTGAATAAATTACCATCAGTTATATTTGAAGTTTGTTTATAATGCCTTACAATAAATTTATGGATTTGAAACTACAACTTGTCTAATTTTCAAATAAAGTAATGGCAATTTATTTTAAAATACTATTATATAGGAGGACTATAATAACTTACCATTTGGAAACAATTCAGCAACAGGAATAGTAGGAGGGTCAGTTTGGGCTTTGCCAGCAGGCTTGCTGCCCTTATTTTTATTCTTTTTTTTCTTCTTGTCTCCTACACCGGCATCTTCTTCTATAGCAATAGTTTGTTGAACTTTTTCTGTAGAGTCATTTTCGTTGTCAACAGCGTTTTCAGTTCCCGCTAAAAATAAAGTCTTATTGGTACGATTTCTAACCAAGCATGACAAATCAAATAATATCTTTATTACTAAGAAAAACTTGTTCTAGTAGTTATTCAATAATAATAAAAACCATATTGATAAAAATAACTATTCTATTATTAAGGAAATCTAACCTGTCTTCTTCTTCTTCTTTTTCTTTTTTTTCTTTTTAGCGGGGTCTTTAGTTTCTATTTCTTCAGCACCGTCAACCTCCTCTTCTTCCTCTTCATTTTGTACATCGTTATTTACTTCCTCATTAGTTTTAACAGCAGCCATTATGATCTCAAAATTTACAAAAATAAATCCTTGTTGCTGGCTTCATACATGCAGTAAAACGTAGTGAGTGGTTACATTACTTACTCTTTGTTTTTTAAATACAAATATGCATCAAGATTGGTTGTTGAAACATTGACACAGCCATGGCGTCCGATATTTGGCTCTATTAAACATAGAGCGCAAGAAATAATTCAATCAAAGATTAATGAACCACAGGAAAATAAGTTGTTCTTAGTTTTCTGTGGAATACACCTTGATGTGTAATGCCAGAGCTAGACATAGCTTCATTTGACTGAGCATTTCAATGATCATGTAATGTGGCCGGGTACTTAGTGTAGTTGCACAAAGTTTTGTAGTACTTTGTAGTCTTCAAGGACAAAAATGTACAAACACTTTGAGCTACGTCCGACTCCGGTATAAAAATACTTCTATAAACAGTTAACAACTACATGGCGCTAGTGAGGTAAAAGGACTCATGGTTGCTGCAGTTTTCGTGCATTCTTCAAAATATTATTCTTGTGTGATGACAAAAGCGTTACCGCAATCTCATATATTATTTATTAATACTTTTATAATTTATGTACATTATAAGTCTCTTATGGCTGATCTGTTGTTCTTTAGTTTGATAATGATCAAAAAAGTAACCAAGCATAGAACGACCTTTTGTAAAACTATTACAAAATTACACCTCTTCGCCATCTTAAGGTGCAAACATTTTCCGAAGCACTCGTGCCCTAAGAGTCCCTATAGCATTCGGAAGCGTCCTCTCCTTTCGTCTCAGTGGGACTGGGTGGATTCCTTCAATCGGGCCAGTACTGTGGGCCCTACACGTATATTCTCGATAGTTTTACTTACTTTTAAGTTTGAAACGAAATGTCAAATGAAGGTCCATACTTCCATTTTACACGACTTATATGGTCGTACAGTCGAGTATTCGATACGTGCGAGTTCTGATTTCATTCGTGCAAGCAATATTTAGCAACGAAGTCGTGTAAAACGGTAGCATTAATGTTTCATTTGACGTTCGGTTTCGAATTTAAAAGTAAGTAAAAATATCGAGAATGGTCGTGTAAGGCCCTCTGTCAATTGTACTGAATCGGATCATACTTCGCATTCGCATTGCTTCATACTGTGTGAATATCATGAATGTATTATATGTTTCCATAAGTACGCAGTACCTAAAGCATTAAATTTTCTAGAACATGTGGCACATACAGCTTATCGTATATCTAGTCGTGCTAAGCTGAGACACAACAAACACGTAGCAAGAACGTGTTTTATTACGCCATCAAGCTTTATCCAGTCATAAAAGGAAAACAGGCCAGAACAAGTCAATATAACATCCTACACGAAACTTTCTCCTTACGTATCGCTCATATTACTTTATTAAAGAGGTCAATTCAAGCGGACCCCGGTACTAGACCAGTATAACGTCGGTAACTACGTAGAGGATGCCTATTAGAGAATTAATAAACGGGCGCCCAAGCTACCCTTTGTAATTGTGGATTTAAAAAAAAAAAACCACCGACAGGTGTCTAAAAATCAAAAAGCAACGCATTAATGAAAACCGTCTACGAAGTAAAACCAAAATAAACGCACAAAAGGAACCAATCGAGGGGCATTTTCAATTTGGAGTCTGAAGATACGAGCTCCGTAAATAAAACTTCGAAGCAATCCCCGGGCGCCAGGTTCCATTTGAAATTTCAGATTTATGCTCCCTCATCATTTATTACTACTGTTTTTAACTGACTTTTTACAAAGAGAAACATAAACAAGAACGGAATCGTATTGAATGACTACAGTCAACAGAAATCAATTAAATTTTATGTGACAAAAGAAGATACATAAAGCTTAAACAACGTATTTATTTTTATATTGCAAGCGAGATTAATAGGTATTAGCAAAAAAGGAAACTATACAAGTAAATTTGAATCAATCAGCCACAGGAACGCGTGGCTGGGTCTGCTAGTACATAATAGGGATGACGACAAATTTTGAAAAATAGGTTTATAATGTTCTCAAGTATCTACTATTGCCAAAAAATTTAATATTTCTGTAGAAATCAACGTTTCTGTCCCAAAAAAAAATAGTTAAATTCGCTTCAAACACTCGAAGTTGTCATGACGTCACTTTATGGTAACAGTGCGTTTCATTTTGTCACAAAACACAACAACCTTTTTTTAAATGTACTTTATTTAAAAATTATTATATATTTGAAACACTCTTTAAATATGCCATCATAATATTTTCTCCCTTTGTTTTTGGAATGTATGCGAAATAATTCCATCTTTATTTTTACAGTCACATTGAACCTATTTACAGGCATTGGTTTTGCGATCAATTGAAACAAAATTATACGATCAGGTCTTTTTATACCCTTTGCGTTGGTTTTTATACCAGAGTTTTATACCGTTTCATTAAGGTCGTATTGTTACGTTCTAGAGGATTCAACATGCCTTTTTATTTCAGCCGGTTATTTAAAAGACTTTGTTCATTACAAGCTGAATTATAACGACAAAATTGCGGCTCGAATAAAGTCTCTTGGAAGACTTTTTCTTTCGATAATTTGGACACCACAAGCCTACTACACACCTACTACACTTTTATGCTGTATAAGTTATGTTATGCATAGACTAGGTTTTACCTAAAATGTAATTCATTATTTTCATCATTCATTATTGCAGTGTGGGCCATGGGTGACGGTAGGCACTTCGGTGCCTACTGCCTGCTCGTCTGCCCCCTTGTAACATAAAAAAAAAAAAAAAAAGGTAATTACCAAACGATTCCTAGAAACACTCGCTGTAATGAAACTGATAGAGGAATATATAGGATAATATATAATATAGGATGCAGAGTGGTCAGACACATCCACTACTAAGTTTAAAAGCACTCGGAATAAACGCAGGACTATTAATGATTCGGGCCACTTAACATTGACTTAACAGTTCTTTTGTTCAGAGAATCCCATACCCTTTCTATATAGCTATAGACTAACACACTTTTTAGTATAAGTCTAGTACTGTACTTAGAGGACATCCGTAACTTACATCACATGAATTTATGATTTTTTAACTCCATCCCCGACATTATCATAGGATTACACATTTCCGATACCCCCTTTTTTATGTTTGATGTCACATAATAAAAAAATAACGCAGTCTCTTTTAATTCTTTTTCGTGGTATGTTACTAAGGGACAAAAATATGTGACGCACATAGCTTTTGTCACTCAATGTCACATTTTGGTGATACCCTTTTATCATAATATGACGTAATTTATGCTGTCTATGAGACTCATTGTAAGATATAATATATATTGTATAAACGTTTTTTCTTCCTTTCCATACCTTGTGCTCCACGCTCTCGACCATGCGGCCAATCTTGTCCTTCATCTGTCGCGTGATGGCGGTGAGCTGCTCCTCGACGGCGGTCAGCTGCTCCTGCAGTACGCGCTGTTTCTCCACTTTGGCCGATTTCAGGTCACAGGCACTACTGTATACCTATGGACAATTATACTTTATCACAATAGGTACTCTATAGACGTTAAAAAATAAATAAATATAGATTCTCAATAACTCAGTGGTAATAGGGACGGACTGAACTCCAATGCCACTGGCGTATTAGCGCACCAGACACAAAGTTTTAATTTAAGCTTAATAGGAGGGGAAACGGAAATATTCGACATACCTTAAAAAGTATTGCTAATATTTCTTTAAAAAAAAATTGGAACAAAATATTGATCATAAATTCAAATCATAATTCTATGCATGTACATTAAATTGAAATGACTGTAGGTGATTGCAAAATAAATGGCATTTCCATAATTATATTAGTTATATGGTATCACTATATTTTAAGTAATAATATAATCATTATGTTAGCTGGTAGTATTAAAAAAAAGTTTTGATCAATTAGACATATAAAAGCTCCTTTGAATCTTCATGTAATTTAAAAGCTACCACCGGTTCGGGAAACATGAGCCACCAAGAAGAACAAGCAAGAAACTCGCTATGGCGTAATGGCTAGTGACTCTTACCACTTCCAAAGCACTCATGACGTCACCGGCGATATTCTTTCCGCGTCGCGAATGTTGAGCGAACTTGGTCCGCACGGCTGACTGGCTGATACATTCCTCAAATTTCCGTTCAAAATCCACAAATTCGAAATAACGAACCTGGTGTCCTTCCGCGAGGATTGGTGCTGAAATTATTAAGTTAATCACATATATTAGGGACTCTTTCCTGCGACTTCATCCGCGTAAAACTACCAGAGGCCTTGGATCTCCTTAGTCTGACCCTATCGAATCCTTTCACAGCCCGTGTCTACTAAATATAAACTGTCTCCCAGCAAAATTAGATCATTGCACGTAGTGCGGTCTTCGAAATTTCGGGACTAGTGGACCCGTCAGACGTTGTTCTGCCCGAAAGTTAGGTTACTTCCTATTTACTACATTCTATCATCCTGTAACATTATTCCCCGTTCCCGTTTCCATTCCATTTTCTTTTCGCTTTCGCTTTGCCATTTCTCTTTTATTAAACAAACCTTGTCCTAACCATAACGAACACAACAAAAAAGAAATAATCCAATTTGGTGCAAGATCGTTTGGAAGTTTTTCACTTACATACATTTTAGCGACTCAGTTTTATTTGCGACTATATACTACAAATTCAGATATAAGCTATCCTACCTTTCAAGTTGTATCAAAGGGCACACAGTGTGCAAATTTGATTAAAATCGGTTAGTAGTTTAGGAGTTCAGCGCGGACGAATAACGTGACGCGTAATTTATGTATACTAAGATCGTAATATCTATATCTTAATAGATAATACGATTTTTTTTTGTTACAAGTGGCAAACGAGCCGGCAGCAGGCACCTAAGTGCCTACAGACGCCCATGGAATCTGCACGACTAGGAGGCTAGCAGATGCGTTGCCGGCCAATGGCCACGATGCTTATATAATTGTATGAATTAAAAACGCAGTCTTACTATTAAGTCTTACTTGTAGCTTTTGAGTTGCTTAAGTTAATTAAAAGTCGTTAATGGACAAAATTAAATAAGACTTAAAATAGCCCCGTTTATAATTATTAATGATTATAAAGAAAGACAAATCTATAGTTATATATATAGCTGAAGAGTTTGTTTGCTTAACCGCGCTAATCTTGGGAACTACTGGTCGGATCCGAAAAATTATTTCAATGTTAGACAGCCCATTTGATGAGGAAGGCTATGTATCGCCACGCTAAAACTGAATCTACTTTTTGGCCTAATTTTACGCAGAAGATGTCGCGTGCACAGCTAGTGAGAGATATAACAATGAATGCCTATATCGCTCATCATGAGAATGGCTGAACCAATTTAATTCTATTTTTAATAGACCTTGAAGTCCGAGGAAGCCCATAATGTAAATAATAAAATAATTAGGGTTTTTCATAAAAAGTAAATACTATGAAAATTGGACAAAATTATTAAAATCAACGCGGGCGGAGTACCGGGTTGAATTTGTAGTGAGCACATTATTTTTTTTTAAAATTCAAATTCACCGTTTATTTTAAGTGCATGTTGTGTTCTCCTGTAATTGGGGACACATTTGAACTACTGACGATCTGGTGGGCTTATTCACGTACAACGCGTTCGTACTACCCCGAATGCGCAGAATATAATATTATATATATTATGTATTATAAGTTATTTTATTATTTTATTATTGTATTGTGTAATGAGTTTTGTTTTTTTACTATAAAATCAAACTATTTTAATCTGTATATGTAGTGTATTAAGTGACTGATGTAAATTATAATTTTTAAGCATGTTGTGATAACCTATAATTATTTGGACATATTTGTAATAATTCTCTTTTTCTAATTGTATCTTATGACTTTTTATATGTACCTACTGTTGGTTATTCTGAAATAAATAAATTATAATACTATATATTATAGAATAATATTAATGCGTTATAAGAGCACCGTGTTATAGGGGGGATTATAGTATTACTTTTGTTACATATTTTTCACAATGTATTTCCGTTGGAGTTTCTTTAATGAAAATAAAAAAAAGTAATATTTACAGGAGACCGGCTTCTCTCTTTCTCGCATTCTCGTTAGCAGCGCCTCCTTGGCGGATATGAAAAATATTCTCTCCTCAGCCTCTTTGGGTGTGCACACGCGAAGTTCGCGCGATAGGAAGTCCACGCATCTATTTGCGTGTTGACTGCGAACCTAGAAACATAAGAAAATAGTAATTGAGATTTAAAAAAAAAAACATTCAATTCCTGCAAAGACGCGATTAAGGTATTAAAGGTAAGGTAATCTATTTATATAAATAAAATTGGAGATATAGATCACATTTTACCTGGTCCCAAAGTCTTCATAAGATAATATAAAATAATTAGTGAACGTGACCTTAACAGCAATAATGCGAATAAAACAAATCGGTCAGGGGTCAAACAGGCCCAGCCGTTTTAAGTTGTTTTTTTTATGTAACAAGAGGCAAACGAGCAGGCAGCAGACAGCTAAATGCCTACACGATTTTTATACATAAAGAAGATATGGATTATGCTAAAAGCCAAATTTTAAATCAATGCTAGACGTAAACTTTCCATATTCATTCAAATGATGAAAAGTATAACTTTCCATCATTTGTAATGAATATGGAAAGATACATTTAAATTTTTAATTAATAAGAATAACAATAAAAACTCATGATCTACGAAAAGATTGATCCTTAAATATACCCCACTTCGAACTGATGGGTACGTAATAAAGATTCAATTAAGAAATTATGACTCCTTCCTCTGTAACGCAATGAACCCGGCACCCGGACGGTAAATCCATGGAATAAGAAACTCTTCTCGTCTTATCTATTAGTGATAACATCTAATTAGCTTCTATATTTTATAAGTTTACTTATGTATAGCTGTATGATTTCCTTAAGAAATTAAATAAAATAAAATGTGCCCATAGCTGTTGTGAAAAGTATCACCGACTTATTTAGTTAAAAAAATACGAGTTACGCACAAAATCTAATTATGATCATTGATATCAACAAGTCCAACGCGAACAAAGTCGAAAGTAACAGCTAGTACTAAAAGTAAGTTTAACGTTTATTTCTATTTTTACTCTTCCTCTACCTAGCATTATCCCGGTCTAGTACCAGGGTCCGCTTAAATTGCAGAGCCACACCGGCTGTAGGGCGAGTTAAAATCGTTACCAGTCTAACAAGCAATGCACAATAGGAGATTTTACGCATACTTAAAGTGTTACTAGCATTATATTCTAATTTGGAATTATACACAGACAACAGCGGTAAAAAAAAGCAAAACAAAAAATAATATTATAAAAAACACAAAATTTAAAAATATTAGATACTCTGATAAAATAATTAAATTAACTAGTAAAAGTGGATTCAATATACTAAAAGTCTTCCCTGCATGAGAAAGAAATACAATATTTACTTATCTACAAACCCTCATTATTTAACTGAAACTTCTTGATGTTAAAACATTAATACACCTAAAAGCTGACAAATGAACGAACAGAATAAAATGTACGGAATCTTTAAATTTCTAGGAAAGCGTCACTAATAGGAGACACTCCTCACCTCTACCCTCCATAATTACAATTTACAGCCACCGGGAAGTCTCACAAATCGAACGAAACGCGACAACAACACCATCACTAGACGTGACAGCATTGCCGCCACTTCCCGCCAATCTCATGTGACAAAGAGCTAAAAATATGCTAATGTATGGAATCTTTATACAAATTTGCCGGTCTCTTTTAGTTTGTTTACTCATAACTGAGTTTCACTCAGGCCCGCGGCGATGATCAAGTTGATTTTTGGTATTACGTAGCCCTCATTCACATATTCAGCCCTTGCCGCGTCCTTGCCGACATTCTAAATTGGAAACATACGTGTTTAAATAGCAATCATTGCCGCATGTGAACATTTTACATCTAAAACGGTTTATACGTTCATTGCAAGATCTCTGGTCCATTTTGTTTATTTAGTAAATACTTATTTATTTCTTTGTTCTTTGTATTAGTTACATTCCCTGCAGCCACGTCCTCGGCAATTTAAACGGAACCTGGTACTAAGCCGGGATAACGTTAAATAGAAGTCTATAAGACATGATGAATCGGGAAAAAAATAGTCATATTTATGCAAAGTAAAGTATTTTATTTTTAAACAATTTTATGTTTTTTTTGTTTCATTTGAAGAAAGTTCTATAAGGAACATTTTGGTATAGTTCGATTTTATGATAGGTAAAAAAAACACTTAGTATTTATTGCTGCTGTTCTTAAATTTATTTATATATAATAAGAAACAAACGTCTAGGATGTTTGTTGATTAAAAGGTTCATTGTAATCTGTATTAAACGTCTATCACTATTGCCAATATTATAATCATGACGTAAGACGAAAGTTATTGGCCGTTCGCAATGGCGGCATCAGTGCTATAGCAGTGCTACCATCAATGACATTTTGGACCTTAAACATTCAAGCAGAAACGGTTTCTTACCCAAAGTAGTAAAGTTTTAATACTATGTTTAAATTATATTTAGAGTCCTAACCTGCAGGTACTTGGGGTGAAATAAAGTAGTAGCAAATATACCCAAGATGGAGTAATCACAATATTGCTAAAATGCAGATTTTATCTTGATCAACTTGTTTCTGTGAGGTCGAATCCTGGGGAGCGAAAATTTTCTTTATTTAATAAAAACTGACTGCTGGGTAGCACTTAATAGTATATAATTTAGATATAATATTGATTAAACTAATACATTAAAAAGTTAGAGTTTAAAAATAGTTACTATTAAATAACTATACAACTTACCTATAAGAAGTGCACTTGGTGATAATATAAATTGAACTGATTGTAATTTTTTTAAACAAAAGTTATCAAACTCCTGGTCGCCACGAGCGTCGCCATACGGGGTGTGGACGTTAAATAATTGTTGCTAGTCATCAACTACGAAAATATCAATGACTATGAGGATTACTTCTATAAGTAAGTGATAATAATAGCCACGGATCCTCTTTTATTGACAAGTAAAGGTCAAACTGATGGTCGCCACGTGCGTCGCCGTATGAGGCTTTGACGTGAAGTAACTGGTTCTGGTCGTCAACTACCACTGTCCCAACGACTATTCGGATTAGGTCCACAGGAAAGTGGTAGGGGTAGTCCAGAAACCTCTTTTATTAACTAGCAAAGGTCAACCTGCTGGTCGCCATGAGCGTCGTTGCGCGGAGGCCAGACAATAATTATTAATGCTGGTTGCAAAAAACTTTTCAGCAATGCAAATAATGGCCTTCTTTAAACTTGGCAACGGTGACGTCAAAATCAAGCGGTCAGTTTCCCGCTTTTTTTCATCCAAAAAGTACAGATATATACATACATATATGTGAATTCAACAGCTTTTCCCATCTTAAAAAAAATGCCCAACGCACGCATTAGTGCCACTAAAAACATTTTTTTCACTTTTAAAATCTTCAATAACCTGCCAGAATTTGTTCGACATAGAAATGATCCGTATATGAAGATTCAAAAAAAAAATGATTAATTGAAAGTTCCATTTATAATTTATTAGAATATTTTAATACGTTTTAACTAGAAAAGCATCAGTCTCCCTGCGTGACTAGAATAGTAGAGATCATAAAAGGTAACTATCTCTCTTTCTATCTTCACTAACGTATATCTTCCTCTTAACTTTATTCGTCTCGCTCGATTACACTTTCCGTAACGCTCCAAGGTACCCGGTTCAAACCCCATCGCCGTTGGGGTATTGTCGCACCCACTCCTAATACAAGCTTTTAATTTAAGCTAAGAAGGAGGGGAAAAGGGAATATTAGACATACTTAAAAAATATTCCTAATATTCTTTAAAAAAAAAAAAGGTTTCCGATCGCTGATTTTTTACTTTTTACTTTCTCTACTAGTGTGTTTTTTAGCTTCTTTATCTACCTCCTAATTCAGTGTAGAAAGATAATATATTATAAAAAATCAGACGAAACAACCTAACAACGCTTGGCTTATAATAAGAATAAATAAGAATAAGAAAAACTTTATTAAGTAATAAAGCACTACATATGTTAAGACACTGTGCACGCACATGTAAAATATTGAAATTCCACTTAATTTATTACCGAATATTCTATATATATATACATATAGTCCATGAAATGCATATCCGGTACTATATGCATCCCATGGGTTCAGTACATGATTCTAGACTCCGCAGTGGTGAAATTTTTCGTGGGCTTTTACATTGCAATTGTACAATTTTTTTAACCATTTTTTCAAGTGCATACTGTATAATATCATTATTACTATCTGTCCGAATACGATTTTAAATCAGAAACAAATTTCTTCAATATTTTTACATCAAACCGCAATGTAAATAAATCTTAAAAGTACGTAGCAAGGGTAGCGCGGCGCGGGTCGTTGATTTGTTTTGCGCGTCAACATTTTGTTGACGATTGCTTCCCAATGCTCACGATACATTGCGCGCTCAAGAATGTGATGATGATGATGGTAATATCTATAACCTCTCATTTCCGAGATGAATGTTTTTAGTGATTTTATTTAGGACATTAACTAGCTATAGCGTTTAATACATGTCTAAATTGAGATTCTTCAGCAAACTGTTTGAAATAGCGACTAGTAAAAGCCTTTTAAAAGCACCAAAAATATTTACTCGTACTTTTCAATCTTTCAACCGTACGGATACACAACCGAAAATTTAGAATTTTAGTCTTTTCTGCACGTTGAAGCCAAGAAAATTTATACAAATACTAGCTGTTTCCTCCGACTTCGTTTGCGTTAAATTACGAGAGCCCTTAGACCTCTTTAAGCTGGCCCTATCGAATAATCTCTTCTTAGCGGATGTCTACTAAATATATACTACCTCCTTGCCAAATTTCTTCATTTTACGTCCCGTGAGATTTTCTGGGTTTCATATTAGCTGACCTTCCCCTTTTATATATAGAGATACCTAGGTAAATTACTTGTCTTATATGTTTTTGTAACTTAAGAATCCGTTGAATCAGTATTATTAAATAATAGACTAAGGAGATAGTTTTTTTTTGTTAATCAATTTTCACCACAGGCTAAGTGCCTATGCCGTTTTTAAAGTATTACAATCTGGTATTTTCTTTCACTCTTCTTTTTTTATTACTCTACTAGTTCTAAGGAGATAAATTGAACACACTCAGAATTTAAATCACTGGATGAAAATAACTGTATCTTATTCATCATCAAATATTTAAGTATTCTTTAAAATTTTCGGCGTACCTACAGAATTCTTTAGTTATTGCCTAATTTTTTAACTTTCTATCATCGGACTAAACGTAAAGCTGGTATATTAGGAAAATGTACGACGATACGCAGAATTTATTTCACACACTTAATCTTTGAGTTTACAGGATATTTTACAATTTGAAGAATTTCCTATATAGAAGAGGTGGTAGCTTAAGTCGTCATTTGAGTCGATCGCTACGTTAAGTAGTTCTTATCGCGGCCAGTAAATAGATGGGTGACCCATTTTAACGCAGGTTTTGAAATATGCAACCTCCTAGTTTCGGAAGGCAAATAAACCAGTGAGTCCCGATTAATTTCACTGACTGATATTAGTCGTGAGATTTTGGGGGGTTCCAAGAATGACGTCAGATGGCAGTCGATCCTCTTAACTCGCCCCACAGCCACATCTTCTGCATTTAAAGCGGACGCTGGTACCAGGATAGCGCTAGGAAAAAGAGGATAAGGAAATTCCTATATAATGATATAGGTATTGATTTAATTGGAATAGATTCCCGGGCCCCGTTTCCCCATACCCTTCCCCGATAAGAGACATTTCGAGTTTCATTCAATGGGTTCACCGTTGATCGATTGCATTGTCCCGCTAACAATGACTGTGAATGGTTGCTAAGATTGAAGTTCCGATTCCTCCGTATTGAAAGTTCGATTGGTAGACCTGAAAGGTTCTCCGCTAGTCGTAGGAGAAATTGCTTCTTTTTCGAGGCACGTTTAATTCACATATAAACTGATATTTATATAAGAATTTCCAGACTTATGCTTCTATTTGCATCATTGCTTAAAGTCGCTTAATTTAAACAGCGAATCTAAACTCATGATTCCTTTTTTAATTGTAATTTATTATATCAAATAGATCGCCAACTATCTATTTTCTGTAATATTTTTTTGACATATTCTACTTAATTTCAAAGCATAAATACATAATACCAACGTTGTTTCTGTGTTAAACTTGCAATAAAATTCTACTTGTAGTATTGCAATTTGAACTTTATTAATAAAATCACAGCAATTCTAACCAGTAAAATAATTAAATGTCAAATCGACTAAAGTCAAAGTAAAGGGACTTGAAAGTACTGGATTTACATCCATATATCCAACGACATATCAGTTTACTAGAGTGCGTACAGGCAAAAAATGCACGCCACTTTCAAAGTATTCACCTCTTCATGCAAATTAGCGTGTAGACGCAAACACGCAAGTTCGTCGATGTCATTGGCTTACAATGGGTGGTTGAGTTTCAGTGAGACGCTGCACACACACAAGCAAAAATTGCAATTAAATAGTGGAGGGGCGTGCAATTTTATACTGAAACATCTATAACTCAGAAAGTGGCACCTGGTTTCATAGAGATGTAGGGCCAGAAAGATTTGTTCATATTTCAAAAGTTGACACTTTTTTAACATTTGATGAAAAAGTCTATAAATATGCATTACCTCTATCGTTCAATCCAAATATTATTTCAAATACCAACCCCTGTTTACACGCGGATATTTGCATAAATATTTTTTATTCGGAGGGGTGTAAAATACATTTCTAATTCTGTATCGTGCTTCCGGTGCGCCACGTAGAGTTCGGGACATTGAGGGATAGGTTTGGCTCCTCTTATGTTATTTTTGTGTCGGTCTCTTTGAGATACAGGGGAAATAGACTTGCCGTTATAAATATGCATCGACTTATTACGTGTCTACGTATACGTCGATGCATATTACGTGTCTGTATGATGTTATAATATCAATATATATTTCAATATTTTCTATATAAACAAATAAAATTAGTGGCAGATCTGTAATAACGGAATATTTTATGGCTCCCTATCATTAAAGAAAAAAAGGAATCCCTAAAAGATCACTGCCTTGTCTGTCTCTCTGTCAAGACCCTCTTCCCCAGGAAAGAATTGAGGTATAAAGTTGAATTTAATACCAATACTGAGGTCTACGGACCCGTAAAGCTGTGAACAAATCAACTCTCTGAGTGTATACAATCAAAAGATATGGCCGTTTTTGTCACGTTTCCCATACACTTGTTTCCTTTACAAACAACTCGTTTTCGTATAAATGACATAATAAGTTTGTATGAATGGAACAAAACATATTCGCTTACAAGCTAGGTTTAGTAAAAGTTTAATATTCTAATGAATACTGCACTCACACTTAAACATATAAGCCATCGGTATAATTAAAGTAACAAAAAAATTTGGATATTATTAAAAAGCCATTTCGGTCTATAATTACACTACCACATTGAAACACACCAATCCCATAATTCATGTCAGGGATCTCGCACACACTCACATGAAGGGTGTGCACGCATATAAAAACGTCGAGACGAGGACTATCATTATGGTATTGCCATGCTTACAAAATTTCCCATGTTTAATGCAATTTTAATAGATAATTTTTTTTTAATTATTCTGAACAGAAAGTAGCTTTTTAATAATATCCAAATTTATTTGGATATTATTCAAAGGCGATTTTGGCCTATAATTACACCCCAGCATTTTAACACACCAATTGCATAATTCATGGCCAGGATCTCACTTTACGATGAAGACTATGACATTATTATATTGTTCTTAAAAATTTTACCACTTTTAATACAATTGCAAATAATTATTTTTGTTGCGTTTTTTCTATAAATAATATTCCTACTGTTTGGTAATCTTCCAAAAAGTAAATTAGATGTTGCTGGCTACTTGAAAAAAAAAAATTAATTTCCTTTTTATACAATAATTGTCTTAATAACAAATTTAAAAATCAGACGTAAAAACAATTAAGGTTCATTTAGTGTTTGGGGAGCTTTAAAGCATCTGACAAAAGTACTGGGCAACGTTAAGCCTTTGAAATTTTCATATTACGTCAGAATAATATCCTATAAAATATATATAAAAATTAGGCACTTAAAAATAAGGTAAACATTTTAGTCACTTTTCTCACGTGGTACCTGCCTACAACCATATTTATTCTAAACATTTATTAACGTTTATGGAATGAAACTCAAGTGTTTTATAATATAATTGATTTAAATTATTATATCTTCCTTATTTTAAAGTTATTTGTTTTAATCATTACTTTGACTACAAAAATTGGCTCTTCTTTAGTTTAGTTATAAATATTTTGTTAAAAGTGTTGGAAATTCATGCTTTTTTATGACAATTATTCACCTTAAAATTTATAATATCTGTTATATAGAAAAACTCTTACCAAGAAGTGGGTTAAATTCCGAAACGACAAAACCTATCTTGATAAAATTTAGTCACTATGTGTAATGGGGTTCTACTTAAAAGATATAATTTTCTATTTATGTTCGGGCTAGACAGCGTTTACGAGGTCCGCAAGTAATTTATAAATAACATGCCTTAGAAAAAAGCTTCGATATTTAAAAGTTTTTCATTACAGTTCAGATAAATCTAAATTAATTAATATACATATCTTTTAGTTTTTTATTGATAATTCAAGTGTGCTTAAAGTTTTTTGAACTGTCCTGTATTTCAAAAGGGCTAGATAAAAGAAAATTTTAAAAGTTTGTTTTTTATAATATTTTATTAAATTTTTGGTCTTTCTGGAGTGAAATTTGGAGTTTGTCAAATATATTCTAATTTTAATGAGATTTACACTAAATACCGAAGTTATACAAATTAAGAATTTATATTTCATGAAACGCCCTCAATATTTTCCCGCTACTTTGAAGTCGTTCCATGGAATCTCATGCAAAGAAAAAGTATGCAAATTTATAGCTTCTGTAGAAATGTGATAAACTAAGAAAAGAGGTATAAGGTACTTTTAAATAAACTGTTATTTGTTGAGGTTAGGATCTCATGAACTAAAAAAATACAGCAGAATTCTTGTCTGCAGTCTCTTAATTTATTCAATTTGACTTCTACATTACAACACGACATAATCAGTTCCGAACAAAGAGTACATAGACAATTTGAATAGATACTAATTTAAGTGTTTATGGTAACATTATATATTTAAATTTATCAGCTCAATAATGCTACATAAAATAATCTGTTGTCTTGATTATAGAATGACACACCAAGAGGAAAGGCTTTCGAAACTTGACAACCTGCGACAAGGCCAGGGGAGTAGTTAAAAATAGTAAAATTTGTGTGACGTTATTTATAGATGGCCCCAAACTATTTGTTGGTACTATAAAATGAGTAAAATAACGTTTTGAGCAATTTTAAAGCGATTATATCAAATGTTTACACACGAGGAACCCCACATACAAACACACACCAACACGCACAAGTACACAAACTCATATTTTGTACGTTTTAATTTGTACTTTTTCTTTGGCTTCCTATTGCGTATTCTTTCTTTACTCTGTTAATCTATTTCTTACGTTTATAAATGTAATCACTTTTGGCCTTATTTACCTGTTATTGTCTATATGTTAATGTTTTCTGTAACGCTGATGATTACTAATAAATAAATAAATAAATATGCATGTATGCAAATCTCAAGATTTCTGTTCGGATGTAGACTAGGCGATTTCTAATATAAATGAATATGTGTATATCATTTTACATTTACATTGAAATGTATATGTAGGATGATATGATATATTGAATGGTTATATCTATTAGTAGCTAATGAGATAAACTTCTGATTTATATCAGTAATAATTGTGTTCGTGTCGGTATTTGGGAATCAAATATTGATAATTGCGTCGGGGCTCATTATTTTCGCACACAGCTTGTCAAAAAGGATTTAACGACCATATTTCATTTGTCTGTTCCCAGGTTCGATTCTGGGTTGTCCGACATAAGTACAATTCCTCTGCGGAATCGGTTGCTAGCTTCAGTATTTCCGAACGGATACGACTTAGGGACCTTCAAGAAAAGAGCATACTTATTTCTTAAGGCCGGCAAAGCATCTGCGAACCTTTTGGTGTTGCAGTTGTCCATGGGCGTTCCAAGTCACTTATGTGAATGGCGAATACCGCCTGCTCCTTTGCCCCTTATTTTATAAAAAGAAAGTAAATATTTTTTTCTGATTTTATAGTAGATTGAGACGGCTACAAAACCAGTTTATACGCGGTAGAGGTGGGGGAGTGAGAAATATAATGTCTATAGTCCCAATAGCTCAGCGGTAGAAGAAAGGACTCTGAATTCGCAAGACGTCCGATTCCGATATCCCTGGAGTATCATCTTTGACAACTTGTTAAAAGTATCTTTACTATTCTTCAAAAATAAAAAATATTTAATAATCAAGGAGAACATTATGTTTTCCTTTACAATTACACAGTTTTTTTATATATCATAAAATTTTAGAATTATCTGCTTAGATTTCTTAAGCTTTCGAAGATTTTTAATTCACAACATTTTTAACTGTGGCATTTTATTTAATCGTTTGTTATTATAAGCTGATAGCTAGAAAGCATCCTTATACAATGCTACGATATTTAAAATAGCACGACAATGTAATAATGTAACAATTAACTTTCATATACCGCTTCAGTCTTCTTTATGTATATTTCACGATACACGTGACCCTAGGAAAGTTAGGCTAGGAAGTAGATTAAGCTATATTTTCGATGTGAGCGGATTTTAATATATATTTTTAATACTTTTTTTTTCTAGCAATAAACTAGCGAACTCGACAGACGCAGTCCTGTCCGAACGTTGGGTTAGTTACTATTTGCAACATTTCTTAAACTATAATATTATTCCCGTTTTTTTACCGTTCCTTTCTGTTCCCGTTCCCCTTCCATTAATCAATATTTTCGATACTTGAGTTCACGCGTAATGCTGTGACCAATAGAAATAAGGATTTATTTTTGTATCTACATTTTGGATTATAAGTCTATTTATTAAAGAGTCTATTTATAAAAGATTATAAGTATATTACATTAAAGAGTCATTACATAATTACAGTAACGTATAAGTAAAAATTTTAACAACCTGAAGAGACTTTGCAATCGGAAATTTTATTATTGAGGTGAACCCGGAATTGAATCTCGACCGCCGATGGCGAAACGTAATCTAGTAACGGACCCAACTATTGCCCTTTTCAACCGTTATAAATCCATGTTTTTTTCAGTTTGTACATATATTACGCGATTTCTCCGTCAATTATGAACCGATTTTGAAGATTCTTTTTTGTTTGGTAGAACATACTTCAGAGTTTCCATAGCAATTTTATCGAAATCGCTTTTTTTTATGAATTTCTTTGTTATAAAAAAAAATATTATTTTATTTACCAAATGCGATCACCAAAACGATTGACTCAATTTTCACGAGATCTTTACTGGCATATAAATATGTAATTTTACAAAAAGGTTATGTAACACTAGCTGATTCCCACGACTTTGTCAGCGTTAGATTCAACTTGCCATGGTCTTAAGCAATGGTAATACAGCTCATAACGCCTAAAATGGGTCCGCTGTGGGCTTAGCACGACCATTTTCAGCCTAAGCATAGTCGACTCGCCGACATACTTCGCGTCGAAATATTCCTGCTAGGCCCTAATCGTGTATCGGGTATTTCAGTAAGCGAAAACAAAAACACCACACAAACAAACAATAACATAACTTCATTTTGACTTACATTAAAACTATCCAAAAATATCGTAATATGCCGAAGAGGTAAAAATAATATTAAAAAAAACAGGTACAAGAGAAGGAATAAAAATATTTGCGCCTTGTATGAAAATTTTCTTCCAACTTAACTTAAAACGAAACGACTAAGAGTAGCTCTTAAAAATTTATATCTAGAAGCATTCGGATTTCATTTAAGCTATTGAGATTTTTATGGCATAACTACATATGTAGCATAATCATTCACTAAATTTTATGGAGCAAAATTTCCATTTCTTTTTACACAAAGCAAATACCAGAGTTTTTTAAGTTTTTATCATTTCAAATACTATAATTTAAACGAAGTTGAAAAATAATACAAGATTGGTAGGTTTATTCAACTAAATTTCCCATAGTGTTTGTAGCTGTGGGTGTTTTTGATTAACAAACTTTTATATAAAAGCTTTAATAGTTATATTTTAAACATTTAAAACGTGAGAAAAAAGCATTAAAACCTAACCGTCTATAGCCTTCTTTTCAGTATCATTAATAATTTCTTGAGCTATAAATTCTAAATCATCAGATAATAGCTTCTGTACTGTTTCTCCTTTTTCTGCCATTATGTCTTCAATGTTTTTCTTCCCATTCATGTCAGAGAACCAGTTAAGCCGACCTCCTCCGTGTTTCGGAAGGCACGTAAAACAGTGGGACCCGATTAATGTCACTTTGTGATGTTAGTCGTAAGATTGTAGACATCGCGGGGGTTCCGAGGAATGGAAATCGATCATCTTAACTCGCCCCACAGCCACATCCTCGTATTGGGCGATTAATATGCTTCGATCAAATAGACCCTTTTCATTTACTTCGTGATAATAATTGTCATCGCAGATCTTAAGACTAATGAGAAATTGACGTTATAACATCGAATTCGTACACGACGATGGGTCAAATGCCACGCGCAACATAGAGGTATTCCGCGAACCTCCTGGCAATGCAGTAGTCCATGGGCGTCTGTAGTAAGTAAAAAGGCCTGCTCGTTTGCGTTTTGATAAAATAAATGGCCAAAAGCGTGCCAAGACACGCTTTTAAAGAAGGGTCCCTTTCTGATACGCTATAAACGTATTTGTTCAATAACATCAAAAGTTGTTGTCCGATTTCGGTCAGAAACAATTTTCCTAGTGAGTTTTTAGCATGTTCTATGAAGATGGAAAATATCAAATCTCTACGTCTAATAGTTTGGAAATGATAGGGGGGACCACCTTACGGACGGGACAGACTGACAGAGCGAAATTATAAGGGTTTCTTGTGGTACTACGGAACCATAAAACAATCAACAATCACTCCGGGAGTGCCGACGGAAGTGAAGGAGAACTATCGGTAACGGTAAGAGCATCGAATTTAATTTTTTTTTCCCACATCATAAAATGCCCAATGCGCCTAAAGAAGCTCTCATCATCATCGGGTGCCTTCTTCAAACTGAAGTTTGGAGGCTAGCTGGCGAAAACCTGTACGGTCCACAGCGATCCCCTATAAGATATGGTGGTTAAAAAAGAAAACGCCTGTTTCTCACCTTCGCCGGGGACGACTTCGTAGGGCTCGAGCGATTCGAGCGGCTCGCTGCTGCCGATCTCGTTTCGCGCGTAGATCCGCACGACGTAGCGGCGGCCCTCGTCCAAATCGCGGATCGCGTACTCGAGCACGTTCGCGTCGACCTTTCCGACCTCCATCCACATGGTTTTGGTGACGTCCCGCACCGCGATCGTGTACCCGAGCAGCGGCGCGCCTCCGTCCCACTCGGGAGTGCCCCACGAAACACGCGCCGCTGGGCCGCGCACCCCGCGCACCGCGCGCACCTCCAACGGCCCCGTCGGCGGTGATGGCACCGCTGCACACAACAATAGGCTAGTTGACTATTTGCCATAAGCTATAATCCAGTCGCCAGTCAATCTAGATTTGTTTCCCGGAAAATATAGTCCAGTCACCAGTCAATCTAGATTTGTTTCCCGGAAACTATAGTCCAGTCACCAGTCAATATAGATTTGTTTCCCAGCAACTGTAGTCCAGTCACCAGTCAATCTAAATTCGTTTCCCAGAAACTATAGTCCAGTCACCAGTCAATCTAGATTTGTTTCCCAGAAACTATAGTCCAGTCACCAGTCAATTTAGATTTGTTTCCCAGAAACTATAGTCCAGTCACCAGTCAATCTAGATTCGTTTCCCAGAAACTATTGCCCAGTCGCCAGTCAATCTAGATTCGTTTCCCAGAAACTATAGTCCAGACATCAGTCAATCTAGATTTGTTTTCCAGAAACTATAGTCCAGTCAATCTAGATTTGATTTATTTTTATTATATTTTATTTATTTAATCGTAATCAACAGCGGTATACATAACATGTGTTACAAATTTCAATGTGCGGTAAATCAAAGGCCAAAACGATTACATTATATTATAGCAATTTAAACAAAAATACGGACCTAGAAGGTGAGCATTTATGTTATCATAGAGCTAAGACCCGGTCTAATAGACATTTGTCTGGCGAACTTCTTGTCAAACAAGCAGCTATACCATAATATGGATACATGATAGCCTTCAAAAAAGGAGCATAGTAATTTCTGGCAACGCCCCAGCCTCTGGTAGTGGAGTTGGCCATAGGCATCGGTAGACACTCAGGCGAGCCCCTTGAAATATGTACAATAAAATCTTGAAAATGCAGGGGATACGTGCGCAGCGAGACCCTGCGGTCAAGGTCACTGGCGGTGTTTTTACGGTAACGGTGTCGCGAGTTCAATTGTTTTTTCCTCATCTTAAAAAAGCCCAGAGCTCCTCAAAAGTTTTCACTTCACAGAAAATATGCTTACATGCGCGTCCACGAAGTCGCACGGGGTCGAAGTACGCCGCCGGGCCAACACCTGCCGAATTCTCAGCGGAAACTCGGAACAGAAGGTCATCTCGCGTGCGCAAGTTCTCAATGCGGTGCTCAAACACGGCACTCGATAACGTGATCACCTTCGACCAGCTTTCGTGGTCCTCTCGCCTCTCCACCACGTAATCTGCGAAGAGAGAATTTTTTTTTTTAAATGATTCCAAAAAATTTCGCAGCAAAATAATGTGCTGCTCGTTGATATACCTTCTTCTTTTATGTTACAAGCGTTAGTTAGCGTTGTTAGCCCAAGGACCCTGGGCTATCATGTCCATATTGGTCCAGGAGTCCGTGGTACTAGACTGGGAGTAACGCTGGGTGAAAGAAGATTATAAATCGAAGGGTTATGATATTTAGAAGTTCCATATGTTAATAACAGATGGCGGTGTAAGGTATAATCTCTCCCAGGGGGTGGATCTTCTTTATCTGTCCGATAACTGGTCAGATCGACTACGGATACGCGACCCCGGAGCACCTGCTACTATTGTCACTCCTCCTATACCGTCAGTGACAGTACCATCCGCATCCTTTCTCTCCTCCCATCTAACTTTATATCCTTATACTCCATCCCTTTCCCCTACTCCTATCTTTCTAATTAGAGGTAGCGCCACGCCTGTAGCCGAATTGGTTTGGCGCGTCCGGGTACCAGTACCTCTTTCTCACATAGATCGGCGCGAATCGGCGGCAATGCTGTCACATCAACAGATGGTAATGTTGTGGCGTTTCGTTCGGTTTGTGAGACATCCCGGTGGCCTAAACTTGTCATTAAAGGCCGGCAACGCATCTGCGAACCTTCTAGTGGCGTAGAAGTCCAATGAACGTCGATAGTTACTCAGTTTAACCATGCCCGTTTACTTCAGAGATATAAGAAACTTACTCGTGACGAGGCTGCCTCCGTCACTTTCTGGTGCTGCCCATCGAAGCGTGACAGCGCACGATGTGACATCCAGCGCCGTCGGTCGTAGTGGCGCTGAGGGGGGCGCTGTAAAATACGAAACACATAATATGATTCACTTTTTTTGTTAAAGAATTAAAAGAATAATCTTTACCCTTCTTTATTTATTTTTATTTGAATCATTAAACTGGTTACAAATCAATATCATCGTTACTTTAGACAATGGTTTTTAACATTCCAGTCACTGTAACCTACTTGAAATGACCGCAGCGTGCATTGAAAAGATTACTGAAGTTAACACTAAATGGAAAACAATATTATATACTAAATACCCTTATGTATCTTCCATAAAACGTGACACTGTACGAATGTTTTACGAAATAATAATTTTACAGGGTAGGTCAGTCAAAAAGTCGAGCACGATGTCATCTATTTGAAGTTAGAGCCTCAATAGCTCAACGGTATAAGGTATGGACTGAAATCCGCAAGGTACCCGGATCAAACCCCACCGCCGTTATTTCAATTTGCGCTATTTGTTGACACGTCTTGTATTGCATGATGTGGTCGCTTTTATACGTTTCTGTGTACACGCTGCTTATAATCTTTTATAAAAATATTATTCTACTCCTTTTCATTTTGTATGCAACAAACACTTGCGAACCAATAAATATAAAACAAAAAACGTCCGTATATCCTAACGTGAGAATTGAAAGCGTTATTTTTATTCATATACCACATAATATGTACCAAAAAAATAACTCTTGTATTCTAATAAATTACAGGGACATCAGATCGTTCGCAAATCTTCTAAAATCTTCATTAGGGTCTGGAATCTTAGCAATGCCTGCTGCTTTCAAAAATGCGGGAACAGTTGTTGGTATATTTGGAACAATTATCCTAGGATACATATGTACGCACTGCGTCTTTTTATTGGTAATATGTAAACCTATATCACTCCCCTCAATCTTGAGCCATCTCAATCCACTCCTTTCCCGCAAAGGCGTCCGACTCATCGCATCACCCCTTCCTTGGTCTACCTGGTCTTCGGCGGCCATAAAGAATAAATAGAGAAGAAAAATATTAGACAACATTTAATAATATTTCCAATATTATACTTAAAACACAGTATGTGATCTGGCCTAAAAAACTTCTATATTCTAGGTATATTTTAGTCTGCGTAAAATTGCGACAACCATTAGACCTCCTTATTCAAGTCCTATCGAAAACTCCGTTCATAGCGGATTTTTACTAACTATAAACTACCATTTTGCCAAATTTCATCCTTACACGTCCTGCGATTTTCGATATTTTGTATTAGATATGACCTCTTGCTGACTGACAGACTGACCTCTTGATGACACAGGGATTCCGTTATTTCAAATTTAACAAGATTCACGATTATAAGAATGCCCCCAATAACTCACCGTGGGGCTTTTTCTTCTGTCTCTCTGCTCTGTCTTTCGCTATCCCCTGTTAGCTATCTACTCTTCCGACGTCGCTACAGTTACAAAAAATATTACACAAGAAATGCTTGGTACCATGAAAACTGCCGTTAATTCTATTTATTTGTCACTTAATTTCTTCTTTCTATTTTATTATTATACTTACGCGTAGACATCTTTGAAACAACAATAAGATCCTCTACTAATAATCGTTACTATGCGAAAAAAAATAGTCAATAATAACGATAAAATAATAATATTAATTTGTCAAATAATGACGATTAAGCTTCATTTGGAGCGCTCTATTGTTATTAACATTATATTCTCTTTAACCACTTCCAATAGTCACAATCATTGTCGATCGTAATCATTAAACGTATTACTTTCTACTTACTTCAAAAGTTTCTTTCTTATCAAAAAAAAAGAATACATACACTTTACATATGCTTAATATCCTCGTAAGCTTGTGCCAGATATGGGTCATGACAGTTAAGTTGACTCTTTATACATAACTAGCGGTCCCGGCAGACGTTGTCTTGCCCTAACGTTGGCTTATTCCATATATCAAATTATAGCGCCATCTATTGGTCGCTTACGCCACCGAACGTTCGCCGTCGGCCCACTCTGCCTGGCTATTTTAAATCTCTGATATCCATGAGAAGCTAAACTATTTTGCTTTAATCCGCGAATGAATTCATTCGCGGATTAAAGCAAAGTAGTATAGCTTCTCATGCATGTCATGGATTTCCGCAAAGTAACGCCTGATTCTAAGAGTAGTATTATATGAGTATTATGAGAGTAGTAT
>JANCMC010026410.1:583032-714610 GCA_024363005.1 Charaxes varanes
TATATGAGTATTTTGAGAGTAGTATTATATGAGTATTATGAGAGTAGTATTATTGAGTATTTTGAGAGTAGTATTATATGAGTATTTTGAGAGTAGTATTATATGAGTATTATGAGAGTAGTATTATTGAGTATTTTGAGAGTAGTATTATTGAGTATTTTGAGAGTAGTATTATATGAGTATTATGAGAGTAGTATTATATGACAATTTTGAGAGTAGTATTATATGAGTATTATGAGAGTAGTATTATATGAGTATTTTGAGAGTAGTATTATATGAGTATTATGAGCCATTTATTTGGTAGTCGGTCGTACTACACTCTTTTTGTCTAGAACTAAATCTCAAGAACGATTCTAGAAATAAGATCTATCTATCTAAAAATACGGAAGAAATAGTAGTAGATAAATTAACTGACAGGTAAAGTACCAATAGCTCCACGCGTAGGTTCACCACCAAAATCAATAAAACTCAATCGGATTCGTGTCAAAGAAGCAACGTCATCGCATTAGGCATATTTACGACCCCATAACCGTGGATGGGTGGCCATTTAATTAATATTCGCCACTGGAGCAGATTACTGAACTTTGAATCCGTGTAATTAACCGCCGGGGGACTTAATTCGTGATTAACTGCCCGAATTTTATGACTACACAAAAGATCCGCGCTTTGCATAAAGTATCTGACGCGTCTTTTTATAATTCTGCTAAGTTTTGTTAGTAAATGTGATATTTGCGTTAGTCATTTTGTTGATGATTTTATATATGAAAATACAAACATTGTATGTGTATAGTTGATTTATATTCATTACTTTGGTATCTTTGTAAATTTTGCTGGTAGGTGTTAGGTATGGATAATTAAAAAAGCATTTTTATTAATTTATATATACATATAGTCCTGTATATATTTATTTTGACTGAAGCACCATAATACTGTTTTAGATTTTAATTTTGTACTGTACTAAAATTTTAAATTAGTTTTCTGGTCAAACAAAGTCTATCTTTCTATCTATCTATTAGAAATATACTTATGTGTACTTCGGTCTAATGTAACTAGACGATATTATTAAATTAGAGGTAGCGCCATGCTTGTAGCCGAATTGGGCCGGCGCGTCCGGGTACCAGTACCTCTTTCTCACATACTAGGACACACAGTCATACAACAAGACAGTCTTACACAATGATAGATCAAATCTATACCTATACTAATATATGAAGCTGAGTTTGTGTGTTTGCTTGAATGCGCTAATCTCAGGAACTACTTGTCCGATTTGAAAAATGATTCCATTGTCAGATAGCCCATTTATCGAGGAAGGCTATATATCGTCACGGTAGAGTTGAAGCTTCTTTTATAAGCTAATTTTAGGCTGTCGATGTCGCTGGCACAGCTAGTATAATGTAAGAGGTAGGTGTAATGTGTAGGATTTGTTATATGGGAATCAATTTGAAAAAACTTAATTATTTTCTGACTTCAGATGTTTTAAACATGACTAAGGAATTTTCAGACAGTCAACACCATGCTAATAGACTTTGTTTTGGTGGCAGTCGTACTCAAATTTCTAACAAGATTAAATTAATAATAATTTCTTTAATTATTATTTACGTATGTCTATTTTCTTAATGGCGTGGCCACTTTGTTGTTTGCTAAACTCTACCTTTTCTGTTAATACAAAATCGTTACACCGTTTTCTATAATTGTTTGTTATTTAACCGACAGATATTTAAGTCAATGTAATTCTTCAGAATTACAGAATAGGGGTAGGGTACTTTTTATATAATTGAATTCATTAATAAAAAAAGAGCTTATAAAGATTTGAAAACTCTATGATTTTTTCCTGATAAACATAGGCGATAGACTGTTTTCAAAAAAGTTAGATAATGTAAATCTCGAGCGCAGCCGGGGCGGGCCGAGAGTAACTTAATAATTGCTTTAATGCTGAAGAATTTCCAGTAAAGTTAAGATCTTTGTGTACGAATTTGTGGCTAACTGACGACCGCAGTACAAACGATGAAAATCTCCATACAAACTAACTCACGCTAGCGAAGTTTCTAATTACCATTACTATGTATAGACATTCCGACAAACAACTGTCGGCAAGGTGCGGCCGCCCCGGGCAACTCCAACTAAACCGGACACGAAGATCTTCCTTTGAGGTGGTAGAGCATATCTACCTTCGCTCCCACCTTTCATTCCTCGCCGAAACCTTTCCACCTAGGTGTGCCATTCAACACATGTATATTATATTTATATTTATTTATTTATTTATTTATTTAAGAAACTGTTACATTTGGTACAATTGAGTTAGGACCCATATTCCTGTGCTAGTTAAAAGAAGCTGTGATACAGGAAAAGTGCGTTCCACTAAATTAATACACTAAATATAAGTTTGTAGTTAACAAATTATCAATAAAGTAATCGTAAACCTTTTACTAGATTCTACTAGAAGTGGTTACGACGACAATCCAGCGAGGATGGGAACAGATTAAATAATGTCGGCCAGAATGCGCTGAACAGCGGCAAGATGCAGGTCAAGGTCTGCGCGGCTCTTAGCGAGGTGGGCGAGGTACACCGGTAGGAGCAGCGCGTAGGTCCCCGACAGACCGGTTACTGCACCGCCGCTGCCGCTATACAGCGCTACTGCCAGAGATACCAACACGCTTGCTGCGCCCACCAAGTCCTGTTGATTGTTAACCAAAGTAAATAGACAAAGACAAAACAGTTCATGAACTTTATTTTTGACATGATAACGTCTTATAAATCGACGAACGCATGTTGCGGTTGCATGCATGAAAAAGCATGACTTCTTGTCACGATCGGCCTAAGCGCCTAATAAGGCCTTATTACGAAAAATTATCGCCCATAAACCGACTTTGTACACTACCAACTTTTCTTATTAATACAAACTTTCAGAAAATGGTTTTCTTCGTTTGATAAAGTGTCTTGTCAGACGAATCAATGGAGTTACGGGATATTTGACATTATTTTATAAAGGGCTAATAATAGTAGATTGTTGCACCGAACGCAAAGTGAGCGAGGGTAATAAATTAACACGAGTGCATTAATTACTCACTTCATCAAGGCACGTAATCTACTCTTTTTTCAGCTACATCGCTGTCTATTTTAATTTTTCTTTATCATAATATTCCATTGAGTAGAACCATACATAAAGTTCGCCTGCATGTCTCATATTTATTCTGTTTTGACATATGCAATGTCATTAGTAAAGTTATATATACCAATGTTAACCCCAGCCATCGGTTGGCTGAGTTAAGCAGCAACATTGCGTTGTGATTCTCATCCAGTCTTCGGCAGAACAGCGCGTGCATATGTGGTTGTAGGCCGCTGGCGCGAACTGTACCAGCCCCAGAGAGGGTTTGGGCAGCGAGAGAGACCACCCGGGCTGTACTCTCAGCTTCCGCGTGTTGAAGATCTCTAAGGAGATAAGAATGAGTTGATGATATAACCTTATTAGACAAGGTATTTTTCCGATGAGAGTCTATTCTTCTTCCTAACGTTATACTAGTCTACTACCAGGGTCGCCTTTTAATAGCAGAAGATGTAACCCTGGGAGGAATTAAAATGATCTACTGCCGTCTGATGTTATCCTCGGAAACCCCACAATCAATACAATTTCACGATTAACATCACTCAACGACATTTATCGAGACCCACATGGTTTATGTGCCTTCCGAAGCACGGAGGAGGTCATGGGTTTGAAAAGCAGCGTTAGAATGGATTATCCATCTAACATTTAGCCGCGGTTAGAACTGTTTAACCTAGGGATCGACTAAAATGCCGACAACTTCTCCTTTTCTGATGTGACTCATTGACATTCGCATCTAAAGTAAAGAGCCTCATTATTTCAACGCTGTACTGTGGAAAGGATGAGCTAAAATTTGTAAGGCCTCGGTTAAATATATACGTTTTTAGTAAAATTTGTACGTTACCGCTAAGTTCACGAGCGAGACCGGGACAGGAGACCTCGACACTTACTATGAACGCTGTCTTCTGTCATCTCGGCCGCGACGACGTTCATATATGGCAATATGACCAGTGTCTCGGTCGCTTTTCTCGGTCTGGCTCGCAAATCACTAGCTTTAGGGAAAATAAAGAAGCGCAAACGATTCTTTGTACTTTATAAATTAACATCATACCTGGCATTTCGCAAGTATACGGATTGTAATCCAACGAAGAGTAACAATGCAGGCACTATTCCTAGAAGAGTCCACGGCGATGCTATTGCATTTACAACCATTGCTGCGACGCACAGCAACAGGAGTTGCGCCCATCTGCTGACAGCCATTGGTAATTTCTGAAAAGAAAAACATGTACTTTAAGACGTTCTCCCATCCTCTTTTTTTTTGATATACAGTCGCTCTTCTTTTAAAATTTTACTTTGGCTGTTTTTTTGTCAAAGTTCGAGCACAACAACTTTTGTAGGGTTCGTTAGTATGGGTTTAATTATAAATGACGTCACACATGAAAAGGGGGTAGGATAAAAGCTTTGTGACGTGACATTTTAAAATATATCAAAACTGCTGTTTTCTCTTATATTTATAACACATACATCGAAATCGAAAAATATGTGATGTCACAACAAGGGGAGAGTGTCACTAAAACGTGATAACCTTTGACAAGGACGGGCGGGAGGGGGGGGGGGGGGGGTATAATTGAAAAATGTAAAATTCGTGACCCCCATATGACCCCTATTGCATAAAAAAGACTAAAAAGCATTGTCTGATGAGAATCAATGTAGCGTGTCTCCGGCCAGACGCATGTAGCGGTGCGTGTAATATGCGCTCGTGTAGAACGGGCCCCCTAGTATTGTATCAAAACGATAAGAAAGGCTATAAAATATTGAGAGTTACCTTGTCTATAACAAGCGTGTCTGATGAGAATCTATGCAGCGTGTCTCCGGCCAGGCGCGTGTAATGGTATTGCAGCGGTGCGTGTAAAGTGGCGTGTAATATCCGCTCGTGTAGCACGCGTCTCGCCGCTGCGCCTGCGCACATTCCCGCCACTTATGCGCATCCCCCTACCGCCACGGTTCCAACGCACCACAGCGCGTAGACTTGTATCGATTCCCACATCTGTAAAGCAAAGAGCATCATTTTATTTATATAAACCTATAAATAAAATGTATTATGTGTGATTTTCAAAATATAAATAAAAATGTATTATGTGTCTTTTTGTGAACTCTGACTTTAAATATCTAAGCCCGCAATACTGGTGACCTTTGTAAATTTTGAGACAGTATTTTTAACGCTTAAATAAAGGTCATATACAAAAATTCACCATATTCCGTTAGATTCTGCGGTTAGCGCCTTTTATAGACTTGATGACTGTGTTATTAAGTTTTTGTTTTAGCATTATAACTTGCAAACCCTCCGAGGACTTAGGAAGTCCTTTCATAGAAATTTAAACAAGTAATATTTGGAAAACTATATTAGATAAAATAATGTTTTAATAAGTTTCTGTGTATCTGAAAAAATTGTGACAATTTATTTTTTATAGTACAGACTTTCACTTAATCTTTATAAGAATACTCTACCTACTTGATATTTTTAAATATATAACAAGGGTTAAACGGGCAGGCAGCTCACTAGAGTGACTACTGTCGCCCATAGACATTAGTAACACCAGGAGGCTTGGACATGCGTTGAGGAATGGGTATGCTCTTTTAAGCATGGTTACGTATCTTAATAAATAGAAATGGTATAATATTATCATTGCACTAATAACCTACCTCTTGATCAGAAAGGCGTGTTCGTGAATTTTCATCAGCGAGTAGGGATAGCCAGTAATCCGCTGCGAGTGCTATACCCTGGCTCGCTGCGGCTGCCACCCAGAAGGCCACGCTCCACCAGCCACCGGCACGAGCATATTTCCACCATATTGTATACTATTAATGGATTAAAACCTTTATGATTAAGAAGAAAGAGTTTCCAAATGCGTGTCAAGACATAGAACTTACATAGAAGGGTTCCGTATCTGATACGCGATTAAGATATTTGTTAAATAACTTCAAAAGTTGTTGTCCGATTTCTCTCAAAATAATCTTCCTACTTAATGAGTTTTCAATTTCCATGTTTGTAACGCTCTACTGTAAAGTTGGGAATTTGGGGTTACAACAGTTTGACGAGGTATCGATATATAAATAATACTAGCAATTTTTCTACGTCCGCGTTAAATTGCCAGAGCCCAAGAGCTCCTTCATCTGAAACTGTCGAAAAATCTGTTCTCAGCGGACTTAAACTCTAGTAAAAACTTCATTACCAAATTTTACCATTGATTGTACGTACAATGGTTTTCAAGATTTCGAGCTGGGTGACCTTTCGCTTTTTTATATAAATACGAGACTATATGATCGTGTGAAAGCAGTGAATTTGTTAAATTTTGAGAGTTTTTATGTTTTGTTTATTGTTGTTTATTGTTTATTGATTTATTGGTAATCCAACAGCGTTACAAGTAGATTACAAAAAAATATACAGAGTAAAACATTTTACATTCAATTGATTTGCATGGAGTCTTAAGTCGTCAGTTGAGACGTGAACGTTGAGCTGTTTTGCTCGGCTATAAGACCTCAACAATAGTTAGCCTGCGATTGTTGTTGAGTGATTTGAGCTAGGCAGTATTCCTTCAGTAGATAACATGTATGTTTAGATATATTTGTTTTAACTAATTTAAGCTTTGAATGTCATTTTTAACAGTTTATGACAATAATTGTTAAAGTTGTGGTAAAAACAATTCAATTAAAAGCGACTTTATGCGAAGGAGCAATGGAAATCAATATACAGTAAGTTAAATTATGGTTTTACGAGCTGATTTCCGCGACTTTGTACGCGTAAAATTGCAAGAGCCCTGAAACCTCCCTAATTTGGCCCTACCGAAAAAGCTGTTCTTAGCGGATGTCTACTAAGTATACACTATATTTAAAAAATGACTTCGAAATGAACTTACCGAAAATTTTAAAGACTTTTAAGGGAAATGAAAACATGAGCCAATAGCTTTTATTATTTAAGAATGCATGCAAAATAATGCACCGTTTATTTGTAATGTCTTTTTTTTTTAATTTTATTGTTATATATTACTATTAAGCTGTAACATAACAGACAGACAGTAATAATTTTTCACCATATTATTACCTGTCGTCTAATGGCGCCGGGCATGCGCAGTAGCGCTATTAAATGACCGCTGCCATCTTGTTTTTTGTATGAAGTGAACTTTGTAATATCGCTTCTAATTAATTATAATTTTCCCTATTCACGTGTAGCTGAAACATTTTGATACGATAATCAGGGTATTTTTCGCGACCCATTGATAAATGTCTAATGGACCGGGTCGTAAGTATTGTTAACTTTTATTTCTTTCCATATTTGCTCTGGTTATTGTAACAATTATGGTAGCAATAAATGATATTTTATTTTTTATATTTTGATATTTAATAGTAAGAGTAAGTTAACAGACAGAACAAAGTCTGCCGAGTCCGCTAGTCAATAATAAAAATGGTCAAAAGCGTGTCAATACACGCTTATATAGAAGGGTTCCGTATCTGATACGCTATAAACGTATTTGTTAAAAAACTTCAAAGCTGTTGTCCGATTTCGTACAGAATAATTTTCCTAATGAGTTTTTAGCATGTTCTATCAACATGGAAAGTTTCAAGTCTCTATATCTAATAGTTTGCTGGGGGGGGGGGGGGGGGGCCCCCCCGGGGCGCCAGAGGGAGGGACCAAAAAAAAAAGAGCGAAGTAAAAAGGGGCCCTTGTATGTCTCAGTCGCCCGGACGCGGTAGGAAGTGATTAACCTAGCCATCTACTTAAATGCCGGCCAATAGAGTAGATGGCTAGGTTAATCAAATGATCAAAACGACCTCCTCAAAATTCCTGATTGTTTAAGTACATATTTTATTTTTATTTATTTTAATACTTATTGCACACAATAAAGAAGAGTAAAACAAATACTTTAAAACAAGCTAAAATGCGCAAGTAAATATATACATATAAACATATATATTGATATATATATAATGAGGTAGTATTAAAATACATATGTATGTGATCTCTCGTCTCTGTATGTACATATGTACATATTTCATATAACAAAGATAGCATACGTGCTAACAAAAAAAAAAAAAAAAACGTGTGATTAAACTACTGCCACTACTATTACTACTGCTATTACTACTACTACTATTCAGCCGGTTGTTTCATTTCGCGTCAGTGTCACTCATCCGTCCTGATTCAAGAAATATTGCAATGTAGACTTTATACTATTGTGATTAAACACATAATCGCTTGTTGTCGTTATCTGGTATAATAATTTTAAACCGGTGTGAATTCTATTAGGAAATTATGGTGTTTTAAAAATCATACGCATACATTATTCTGACTCAAATTTAAATGCTTTTTTATACTGTTTAGAAATCCCTGATATTCTTGTTTCTATATTGTGACCAAAATACATTTGGGAATAAAATAAAAGCAGATTGTATGAACTGTGCATTTATGTTAGATGATATGCAATTATTTAGTTGAAAGAAGGACAGAATCTTGAAGCGGTCGTCGCGCACTCTTCAAGATTGTGTCCTTGTTACAACGAACATACCTTCTTCTTTAAAGTTCTCTCTCTGTCGGCATAAAGAGATCGTTACGGCGTCTCTCGATGAAGTTACAACCGAATCTTCACTCTTATTATATTACATGACACTTTTGTCGTCAGCTACGAAATTATAGCAGTAAGAATATAGCGAGACCTTTAGACAAAAGGAGGGGAAAAAATATGCATATAATTTTGAATATGGTTTTATTTATTGAAATAAAATTGCCAACAGGCATGCGTATATAGTAGCGTTATCCAAAATGCTCAAGTGTAAAGTTATTATTTGCAGTTTTCCACTGCAGGGCAAAGACCTCTATACCATCTTTGAATCTCTTTCAGTCTAAAGATATGTATTGCCAACATTTATAATAATGATCAAGTTAACTTACTTCATAAAAACTTTCTAAATAAATATCAGAAAATTGAAGTTTTAAAAAATCTGAGCGCGTTCGCTGTTCACGTCTTAGTGGTAGGTATGCGTATTTTGTGTTTTTTATGTATGTAAGTGAGATGGCAAGGGAATACCTGTAGGTAATTAAGTATCGCAGCCCGTATACCAGGGAATAGGCAACCTTTTAAGTCGGAAAAGCCAAAAATAAAATTTTACTAAATTTCAAAGGTTTTTAAAATTTTTTAATGTCAACAATAGATTATAGAAGTCGCATAAATAAAGTTTTCGATAGAAAATAAACTAATATATTTACTCATAACAAAAATATGTACTTAGACAAATGTAAGTAGAGTTTTTTCAAAACAAATTAGGGTATTATTAAATAATCACATATTTTCACATGGAACTATAGATTCACAGCTTCACATCCAAAGCGACGCATGTGGCTCGCGAGCCGCAAGTTACCGATCCCTGCCCAGTATTACATTCATGGAATGTTTATTTATACATATGTTCAATATGGAGTTTTTTGGCCGCCACAATGTTTTATTACACGCCTGAAAGTCCGAAGTTCCTTCTATCTCACGCTCGCGAGATGGAGGCCTTGGAAGTCCTCAAAACGGTCTGGAGTGTAAACACAGGAAAAAGTCGCGATTCATTCCCTGTAAGTTATATTTTTTTTAATATAACAAAGGAAATTGGCTGAGGATCAGTTCAGTTACTGGCGACGGCCATGGACATTTGCAGTACCAAATGTCTCAGAAATGCGTTGCCGGTATATATGTATTTTGTTTATGAAAACTACCTGTTACCTTTACGCGTTCTTCGCAATGACGAGGTTTTAATGTTTGTGAGTGAAAACTTAATTATTCCTTTAAAATTAAAACAGACTAAATTATTAATAAATGTTTACTTATAAAATCATTAAATATTAAGACAAAAATTATACAAATTATTCAAATGATAAACATCTAGGACAAATAGTTTTATAACAGAAATTGGAAGTGACATCATGGTGTTGATGCAAAATGAAATTATATAAATTAAATGTTGCCGTAGTAATAAACAATTAATACTATTTAGTTACTTAATATACTGCTCTTTATCATTCAGTCTTCTAAATCAAGCTCTCAATAATTCAAGGTATCATAGTAAGGTATGAACAATCACTACGTATTTATTAGTAACGTACTAATTTGTAATGAATATTGCTGCACATATTTTTTTTTTATTTTGGAAAAATAATGGTTAATAAAATTATTTTATGTATGACCAATATTAAAAATTCAACTTTATTGGGCTCTATATTGGAACTAAATGCAATTAAACATGGAAGATAGATATATGCTGCCGCAGTCTTTTTTGTAGAACTATTGCAGATAAACATTTCTTTCATACACTACATACGTGTAACTCTGACGGTTTTTGCAGAGCACGCCAGAACAGCTCGCAACTGGCAGAATTTCCTCCAACTCACTTGACATTTATCATTATATTTTAGACAATTCACACAATATCTTTATAATTTATATGTGTTATTCTGATGTATAAACTATATTACTGTAAAATTTTATTAAAACTTATTCTGTAGTTTTAGTGCAAGTGCGTCAAACATACATCCAGATATCTATACATCCATACATCCACATATAAAAACTTTCGCGTTTATAATGTAGTAGGATTTAACAGGTAGGATTTAACAGCTTGGTTTTAAGACATTTGATTTTTAGGTAAAGGAAAAAAAATACTTTTATTTAATTATTTATGTAGACTAAGCCCCCGTTCCCACGAACGTTTAAAAAGCGTTGCGTTAAATCTCGTCGTTGACGCTTTTTCAGCGTCGTCGCTACGAAAATATACCGTATACGTATATATATAGCGTTTAAAATTGAACATTGCTCGATAAAAAAAGTGTCGCGTTATAAAAACGCTGCCGTGTCTACATAAACTTGGGGAATACATATGCTCTATTTGAACGATTTTTTTATTTATGTTTATATGTCAGCGCTTTTATAACGTGACGCTTTTTTAGCGAGCAATCTTCTATTTTTAACGCAATATACATACATATACGGTAGATTTTCGTATGGACCACGTCAAAAAAGTGCTAACGCCGAGATTTAACGCGACGCTTTTTTAACTCTCGTGCAAATGAAGGGTTAAGTTGTAAATATATTCCTTTCAATATTTTATTTTTATATTAAGACGCGATTTTCTTTTATAGAAATTTTTCGGAGCCCAGATTTTTTCGGAGGTTTTATAGAGACTTAGGTGGTATTTACTAAGTGTAAATATTCCAACCTGAAAGCGGAATCTTAATAAAGTGATCTTATTATAAAAGATATCTAATTCATTCATAGCATCTGTGCTATGGAGGTCTTTATATTAATTCGAAGGTACACAGATGCCGTCCTATTTACCCTGTGAACCACAATAATGATTATCGTGGCTCTTAGGTACATTTGCAAATTGGGGCAAAAGCGTATGGCAGGGGAGGTCCCTTATTATTATATAATTAGCAAAATTTACGATTATTTTGACCATTGTTCTTTTGGTAAATATCACGTTGCCAAATTATGAGAAATTTAAATAAACATTCTAGAAATTTGTTGGTATACTTGTGTATATATATATATATATATTTATATTTAAAGAAAACTATTTCTTTATTGTATTGTAGTTGGCCACTTGAGACATTTGACAAGTAAAGGACAATAACTTGAAGTAAACAGAATGTTAGAATTTTTCGGTGGTTGTCTCTTGAATGTTTTAATAATTATTATAATAAAATAAATTACTCACCTGGCCATAGAAATTGTAATAATAGGCTTTGAATATTGTTTCTGTTGGTTACAGGTGAGGTATGTGCTAAATATCTCTTAATAACCTTTTTTTATATATATATTTGTGTGTTTGCCATACGTACAGAAACGTAGTCTAGTTTACTTTTAAACTAAAATTTATAAGAATATATCTAACATAAGCGAATGATCACCTAGCACAAAATCTCGGAAACCGCGGTCCGTGAATCAAGATCAATTAAGCCTTCTAGCCGTGTTACTACAGCGTCTGTTTCGGGACACTGTTGGGTGGGAGAGCCACGGTGTTAAGCTCGTGGGTGTGCTTCCCAGTGATTCACATAGCCTATTTTACTTTTAAACATGCACTCACATCATCATCATCATATCAGCCTGGGGACCTATGTTCAGCAGTGGACGTCCACTGCTGAACATAGGTCTCAGGCCTCCTCCATTAATCTCCACGAATGTGCCGCTCACATAGAACGCAGGTAAGCACACCGTTCACGTAATTATATAGGATAGCAGAAGGTGGCCGGAGGGAGAGGCTCGTTCGTTTTCCGGTCGCGGGATGTACAAAGATGGAATCTGGTTAGAAACGTAGTTTTTCGTTTATAGTTAGTAAACGTTTGCTAAGAGAGGGTTTTTTTGATAGGGTCAGTTTGAGGACATCTAAAGGCGCTCGCAAGTTTAATTTTGCGCAGACGAAGTCACGGAAAATAGCTGGTACAATGTATTTAGGTTACTTTTCCAACTAAGCTCATTGTAAACAGTCTACCTGCAACTACGTCCAAATAACCAAATTTTAAATCCTATCTTTTTTTTATATCTTATTAGCGTTATCCCGGTCTGATACTAGGGTCCGCTTAGATTGTAGAGGATGTGACTGTGGAGCGAGTTAAGCTGAGCGATTGCCGTCTGACATTATGCTTGGTACCCCCACGATCTCCCCCCTTTAAAAAAGATCTTCAGTGATGACACCAACATTTTATTGTTGATAAACAGTGTATGTGTCATCACCAACAAGAAAACACCGCGACTGCCTGCGCGCGAGCGGAACCCTATTTTTAATTTAAGTAATAGTTTATAGGGAAAACTGGGTCAACTGCAAATTAAGTTTGTCAAGCTATTCGACAGGATCCAGGTGTCCAAAAAATTCAAAATTTTGCTGAATCTATTTTTTAAACACTCTTTCCCGATTGGCATAAATAAATTATTAAAATTCCCAAAAATAAGGACACCTAATTTTGGAAATTATTTACGTCACTGGAAATACACCCTCTAAAAATCAAGGTTCCCATGAACCGATTTTGATAAAAATTTGTATCCCTATAATTTGAGTGGAAAGAACCCCTTTTAGGTATTTGAATCCCCCGAATCACTAAAATCCCCGGAAAGAATTGAAGCGGAAAATCGGAAAAATTTTGCGGAAAAAGTTTTTCCGAAAATTCTGCCGCTAAGATATATGGTGGAGGGCAACCTCGTGATCACTTTGACACCTTCCTTTTGTTCCTGGGACGCATGATTCGGGAGATATTGAAATAAAACTTTTTTAAGTATATCGATTTTAAATTTTAAATATATGTGTTAAGACTAAACTGTAGTTGACCTAAAAGGTGTAAAGAGCCTTAACCTTATACCTAGTAATTAAATCTAATGTTATTGACAATTAAATTACCTATTAAATAATAGAAAAACTTAGGTATAATATAGCCGTAGTGTAGTGACTGTGTACTTATTATTATTGATTTGTGTACTTTTGTACACAAAATATTAAATTGACTAGACAATATTTAGTGACAGTAGCTTATCTGTTTGACACAGACTAAGCTCAATTAACCTAAAACCTACATTTTGTACCAAATTCAAAAACTTTCCTTTATAAACTGTAAAAAATTTAAAAAAATAACTAAATTTGGACTTTGCTGGCAAATTAATACACTAAAAATTTTTCTCATTATATAAAAATTAAAACTGACGCTTAGCGGACACATACACTACACAAACTATATACAATACTGACCTTGGACTTATCTTGGAGGCATTTTACACCCCAAAGATAAAAGACATATACTGATTCTAGACATACAGGATTGAGTGGCCATTTACACCACACAACCCCGTAAAACAGACGGACACCTAGACCTCTGACGATTACAACAATGTTTGGGTATAGAACCCCCTCCAGGAGCAAACAAAAATATAAACAAACTCTTCAGCTTTATATATTTGTATAGATAAATAATGATAAATATATAAATTTACGTCCGACGTTTATAAGCACTTGTAAAATTCTATGTGAATAAAATATTTTGACTTTCACTTTGATTGAAACAGATACTTAATGGTTTTCTGTCTATCCTTTTTTCATTAAACTGTTGGGACTCTAGCGTCACAAATATACAAACATATACAAAATTTATTTAAAACCAAATCAACACTTAACAACAGAAGAGAACAAAATGAACGGTGCAGTAGTTAATACGATATAATACAGAATTATCGATTTTTCGTATCACCTTTAAAAATAACAATCAAATATATTTTAGAGAATGATCGTTTCACAAAGACTTACATCACTAATTTAGAAAAAACACTTTAAGGGCAGCTATTAATATGCGATATCCAATAACGCTTAAATTACTCGATAGCGCAGTAAATATTTGGCGAGATTCTTAATTTCATCTCAACCGTATGGACGAACAAAGCAAAACCTTAAAGCTTTTCGTTTAATTTCGGCGGCAGAGTGGAATAATGGCGATTTTTTAGCGTCCAGAGTATAAAAAAATATAGCCCTATTATTATATTAGCCCTATTTTATATATCGTTGAAAACTGCTCAGTGAAAAAACGTCGCGTGTTAAAAACGCTCCCGTGTAGACATTAACTTTGAAATAATATATAAGGTCTACTTATTTGAACGCTTTTTTGTTAGAACGCAAAAAAAAAGATCTCGCGCAATGAGGCGTTTAAGACCGTGAACTTTGATATGACTTTTTCTGAAAGCTAACTTATTATTCTATACTTATACATAAAGGAACTCTCAGGAGTTTTGATGGACTCTAGTTTCTATCTTATACTAAATTTACTGGAATATCGGCGGGAATACAGTAAAATTCTATTACTAGGATTCTAGGATTATTAGGTTCGACTATAGACTATACTGAGTTATTGTCACAATAAGTCCTGGTTCAAACTTCAAGCGTATATGAACGGGAAATAGGAATACTAGGCAAAATGTTTTCCTACTCTTTCTTAAGCTACTAAACCGAGCGTTCGGTGTCCTACCAAGGACGAAAAGGACGCCGCTGGGTTTTGGTGGGTATTATGGCATTGCCAGCGAGACCCACACTTCTGTCCGCAGATGCCTAACTAAACTATATATAAAAAAAATCTGAATAAACTATATATAAAAAAATCTGACTTATTTATAAATAAATCAACCATTGTGCGTTAGACTCGATTTAAGGGAATGCCGAAATTAATGTTTTTGACTATCTAAATAAATAAATATATACAGGACTGTATGACACACGGACGCCTGTTCCTAAGGTAGACAACTTAATGCCTGTGTTATATGTAACAGACGCATAATTTTTGTTGAAATATAAAAATACATACATATAGATTGTTCTGTATGGAAAATGCGGTACCACAATATTCTATCGTAATGTCGGTAGTGCGTTAATAAAGACAGTGTACTTCTGGATCTAGCGCTTCCATCACACTTTATAGATAATACATCCAGACTAGAGGCGAGAATCGAACCCACGATCCCCGGAGCGGAAGGAGCCTTGAATAAGTTGTTCTGGCGCTTATAAGCCCATTTATATTAAATTAATAATATAAACGAATAGTTCAATTAGTAGTTTTGCCTAGAAACTTATCTATTTTACGTTTACGCTCTCTCTTGTAAATTTTCGTTTTAAGTCCATACTAGGTTTTGAAATGGGGCAGCCGAACGGGTAAAGAATGATGTTAATGCTTGGAAATAAATTGCTCTAACCAAATCTGAATTATTGTGAAAATGGTGACAACAAAAAACTACCTGACTGAATTTGTTGCGGGCTCTTCTCAGTGCAGGGCTCAAAGAACTCTTGTAAACTTAGGTTTTAAGTCGTAAATTTTATCACCAAATTATTAAATGATTAAAAAAATTATATTATACATATGACATTCATAAGTGCTTATAAAAAAGTTTATATGAATAAACGATTTTGACTTTGACACAACACACTAAAGTTAGTCCTGTATTTATATCCATACATTAAAATTAATATAGCAATATTGTTGATACAACAAAATATAATTGAAAGAGCTTTTGCATAATAGAGAGACTGGTTGATGTGCAATGGCGAGTCCTCGTCACGTTTGGAGATTGGCCCACCGCAATGGTACGACGTTTGAAGGTCAAACGTTATAAAAGAAAGAACACAACAACATTTATTAACATCTATGAAAAAAAACAGGTTAGTTACCATTATAAAACGAAAATGAGACAAACTAATTTAGTAAGTATTAATCTATGTATATGCTAATATATCATGCTGAAGAGTTTGTTTGTTTGTTTACTTAAACGCGCTAATCTCAGGAACTACTGCAACTGGTCCGATTTGAAAAATTCTTTCAGTGATAGAAAGTCCATTTCTCGAGGAAGTCTATAGATTATATATCATCACGCTAACGCTTTAATCTATTTTTGTAAACTAATTTAAGCGGACGAAAGCGTGGGAATGAAGCCAAGATCACTGTCAACTGCGCAAATACAAGGTTTATCTTTTTCGTTGAATAGTAAGTTAGTTAAAGTCGTCTGAATGATTATTTCAAAAATTTAATGTATTACGTAAGTGTATATAAATATAAATAAATATATAGGACTATATGACACATGGACAGTCTGTCCTGTTCCTAATGTAGACAACTTAATGCCTGTCTTATGGGTATCAGTCGCCTGTTATACACAAATATATTTTTTTGTAAATGTATAAATACATACATTTTACTTATAAAACTTTTGTATGGGAAAAAGAAAAGGGCTGTTTTTCCCGGCAATTATTCGATTTTTTCTCGCCGTAAAAACCATCCTTGGACTTCAACGAACATTTTAAGAAAAGAATTGGTTAAATTGGTCCAGGCGTTGTTAAGTTATGCGCTTACCCACGTACGCACACGCACACACACACACACACACACACACACACACACACACACACACACACACAATATATATGTGTGTGTGTGTGTGTGTGTGTGTACATATATAAAGAAACCTATATTTAGGTACCTACAGTTTTTGCTTCAAGTATTATATAAATATAATCAAAAAATAGCGTAAGCAATATATAGAATACCGAATGCAATAATTGAAAATATCAATATAAAAGCAAAGAAAAATATAAGTGGAGTGCTATAAAAAGCGACTGCCAATTATTCTATGTTTAGGAGCTGTTAATAATTATTGTAATATTTATAATTAGTCCTTTAATAATATTCGTTACACGACATTCCTTAATAAAAATAATTTAGCTTAATCTAAAATGACAAAAACTAAGAGTTTAAATAAAATATAACACAGACGTTTAGTGCGCTGCGTAAATGGTTAAAGTTTCGCAAAAGTCATGTATGACGAAATTGTTCCCCTTTAAAAGTTCTAAATAAACGTCCGCGACACCATATGTCTATCTTTTAAGGTTGGCTTACCTTTTTAATGCTAACCAAATTATTGTTCTAAAATATTTCCATTATTTGTAAAGGCATTTTTATAAACATAATATTAATCCTTATCCAAAAATTATTTTTAAACCTTTAAGAGTGGCACATGTGGACGATGTCGCGGGGTACAGCTAGTATGATATTAATTCGTAAATATTAAATATAGTGACTGTAAAAAGTATGGTGACAGCGAAAGGCAACTAAGAGCTTTGTCAAGTAACTGCGCAGAAAGTATGCCAGTTGCAAAGTTTCCTTTTTACACGAGGAAAAACTAAATATTGAAGTAAGACGGCGTCCACAAAGCTGTAATTAATTGTATAGACGTATTGATAGATTGGAATCAACGGGAATAATCTTTGCAGTTTGGAATAAACTAATTTTTACAAATATTTTATAGATACTAAAATGTTGTTAATGTTTACTTCTTAAATTCTCGCCTTCTTCTCAAAACCTCGCTAAATGCATACTATTTATTGAAATTCTTAATTAATATTTTCATTATTATCGTAAATTCGGGATGCATACAATTAAAGGTTGAAAGTTTTTTTTTTATAATTAAGTACTTCTTTTCCCTAGCGTTATCCCAGTCTGGTAGTACTAGGATTCATTTTCATATTCATATTGGGATACGCTTAGATTGCAGAGGAATTGGCTGTGGGGCGAGTTAAGATGACCGATTGCCATCTGACGTCATCCTCGGAACCACCACGATCTCTGCAAATACGTTTATAGCGTATCAGATACGGAACCCATCTATATAAGCGTGTCTTGACACGCTCTTGGCCATTTTTATTTCACACTTCAGTGGATTAAAACGTGTCACTCTGATAAATACGTAAACGCGCGTGTTCGAAACATGCGTTATTCACGCTCGGTATAATCTTCATTTCAATATCAATTTCACCATAATATAAAATTTTCGCTTTATTCAAATTAAATTTATATACGAATCATTGGCCTTACTTTGTAACTTCAAATACAATGTTATTTGAATAAAGCACCTTTTGAATTTGAATTGAAATTTGAATATTCACTCCATTTCGTAACATTAATATTGGAGATATTCTAATATTAGAGATTTATGCTCGTGTGCTTAAATATTTGTTTTGTTTGGTATCTACGGAGAAATCTGAGACTGATTAGATACACATAATTTTGCTTCATGATAATTTATTTTAGTGAAACATGTGATTTTCTATAAATTTAGTTCTGATATAATGTCTTTTGTTAAATTATTTATTATTATTATTACATTAACCCTTAACATCAGAAGTCCTTGAATCTGAGTATATTAGCATATACAAAATACACACACAAAACTCATAAAATCACAAAGTAAATAGCAACCACTGCTCAAGTTCGATTTTGTGGATTTAGCAAAAATACTGTATCAAATACAGCAATGTAGTGTTTTGTATTATAGTAAGATGGTTTTTTTTACAGAATAGCCAATTCAGCTAAAATAAATTTTATGTAGCAGTTATCTAATACTATGTAATACTAGCCACTTTGTTCGCATTGAATTTTTTGTGAAGAACCCTAATTCCCTTCTCCTCTTTATTAGAATGTGCGACAGAATGGAAGTTATTCGCCAGTTGCAAAAAATCATGTCTGCGATTCAGTGAGTAAACAGTTATTAACATGAATAAAATTATTTAATAGCATACGTTCGTTAAAAAGCACAGTTATGTGACTCAATCTACTATATTAAACCGAATAATCATCAGAAAATAGATACTTTAGATGGTTCCGTTAGTGGTTAATAAAATCAAAGCAAAGTATTTTATATTTCGGGTATCTACCACCATCTTGCCATTCCTTTCAAGCATTCCCAGTAATGGCGAGCTTAAGGCATCTAACTGGTCACTTACCATCTCTCTCTTTCTGCGTTGAAGTCCTCATAATTACGGGTCGTGGCCCCTTCCAGTTATAGAAGTTCCGTTTTCACAATGTCGCACCATGTGATTATGTTGGTCAATTAATATACCTCTATAACAGGCGTCTGTTACCTATAACACAGGCATTAAGTTACCTATATATTTATTTATATTATCCGATTTTGAGAAGGATCTCATTGGAAGATGAAATAGCATCTAGAGTTAAACAAGATATGTCTTTTATGCCGGAAATTTTATTATTGCCACATCAAAAGATGTTTTATTCGAAGTCGAAGTCAAAATCTTTTATTCATATAGACTTTTTTATAAGCTCTTATGAACGTCATATGTATTATAATATTATTATTATTTTAATCATTTAATAATTTGGTGATAAAATTTACGACTTAAAAGCTAAGTTTACAAGGGTCCCTCGCGCCCTGCACTGAGAAGAGCCCGTAACAAACTCAGTCGGGTAATTTTTTATTACGACCATTTTCACAATAATTCAGATTTGGTTAGAGTAATATTTCCCAACTCCAAATAGGCTTATTGGCTTGTGCTAGGGGCACGACAGTACCCCAGCTTTATCGGGTTTTGAACCGGTACCTTTTTGATTTCAAACCATTCCTTCTACCGTTGAGCCATTAAATTCAACTCAGCATTATGCGGAATGCTTAATTATACCATACTTTTGTCCGTCTATTGCTGTTTTATTTTGTTATTTTAGCACGAAGAATTTGACTAAATCTTAATTTTTTTGTCCGCAGTGGAATCCTAAACTACTAAACCGATTTTAATTAAATTTGCACACCTTGTCCAGTTTGAACTAACTTGAAAGATAGGATAGTTTTTATTTTAATTTAACACAATCACTGATTTTTCGCGGACAATTTCGCGAGTTACAGCTAGTTACATATAGATATTTCAGTCTTAAAATGCATGCCCCTCCCTTAATTGCCTTCCCTGCTTAGTCAAATTTGGTATGACTCTACTAGTATAGCTCTATATATGACTGGTTGTGTCCGCGATTTCATCCGCGTCATATTATATAAAACAAAATAGATGCAATTTTAGCGTGATTATATATAGCCTATAGCCTTCCTCAATAGATGGGCTATCTAATACTGAAAGAATTTTTTAAAATGGACCAGTAGGTTCTGAGATTAGCGTGTTCAAGCAAACAAAAAAACAAACAATTCTGGTTTTTTTTTTGCTTACTAATGTCCTTACATGTCTAAAATATCAAACTTAAGCAGTGAATATAATGAAATAATGCATAATAGCTCTAGATATACATATATAGGAAAGTATGAAAAATAACCAACTTTTTTCCGTTTATTTTGTTGATGAGGATGCGTGGAGACCTGTGACCTAGATGTCACTTACAATTATATATACACCTACACTGTCTATCTATTGTTTTTTATTTACACATTTTAATTGGAAGAGATCTTTTAAACGGGTAAGTTTACCTTTGTGTACATATGTCATAAGTTCTTTTTTCGTTTATAATTATGTGGTACTTAAAAAAAAAATAATAGTAAGTGAGAGTTGAGCACAAAGAGTTATAGCTCTTTGTGTAATGAGGCGTGCAATATGACTTCTACTAGAGTTTGTAAAAACTTAAGTGAATAAATGAAATTTGATTTGATTTATAAATTCATTAGCAATGCTTGCATGCAATGCATCTTAAAGTGCTTTAAAAGTAAAGAGGCTAAATTACTTTAAGAAAGGTTATATCTTAAGGCATACATCTAAATTGGTAATTGTTAAATTAAGGTTTTAAAGATAAATGATTTTTCTAGGTCTGACAACGTTCCCGGAATCACCACAATCTTTACAAAGGCCGGCAACGCACCTGCGATCCCCCTGGTGTTGCAGTTGTCTATGGGCGTCGGTAGTCACTTAAGAGTACCGCCTGCTCGTTTGCCTCTTGTTATAAAAAAAAAACATGACTAAAAATATCACTCAGCGATATTAATCGGGACTCACTGTTTTACGTGCCTTACAAAACAGAGAATATTTTAAAAATAGCGGCTAGTAAGAATAGAATCAAAATTCTATACTATATATATATAGAATCATAATTCGTTCGAAATATACTTGTCATCAGAAAAGTCTAAACACCTTGCAAGTTTATGTTCAACAAGGTCGATCAGAAAAATGTATATATTTAGGAATATATCTCGAAAAAAACAGAAGCTTTTCGATTTTTCTGTTGAAGTAAATGATAAGATGTGATTCCGGTGTGTGGGGGCACTAGACAGACAGATAGTAATCCACTTACCGCGCCACTCGCTAAATCACTTCCTGGTAACCGTAGATGTGTGGATTTCTTGACATCCGGTCATTACACTTACCGTCTTAGTATTGTTTTACACATATTTTTAAAAAAAATCAATGTTATCGATATTGATAGCTTGTTTTGTATTTTACACAAGTTCAGCTTTCAGAGCAAAGAAGAATTATAAGTTTTCTATTAGAGATATTTAAAGTCGCAGTAGTAGTATACTACCAAAACGTGTTTTTTCTTATATATTTTTTTTAATTTATTTCTGGAAAATGTTACGCATCACAGTCGATACTGAACTCGATACTAAATACGGGCTTGACTGGGAACGTGGGACTCACCGGCTGAGTGCTTGAATAGCCACATTTAATGATGTGATTAAGACACGATGGGACTACACACACAGGAATAAAGATAGATAAATTATTACTCAGAATAGTAGGCAAAAGAGACAATTATCTAAGTATTTACTCGTATGTATATATTTATCAGTTATAGCTTTAATGATGTGATTAAGACACAATGGGACTACACACATAGACATGATGATAGATATATTAATACGGGGAATTTGAGCTCGCGAAAGTGCCAATTATTATTTCAGTAGATGTGTATAATATATGGAATTTCATAAACGGTTAACAAGCTCTTTGTTTTGGACATGACATAAATAATCTTACTTTCTTAAAAAACCCTCCATAAAATTGACGGAACTGGACCAAATTGAAATGGGACCATACGGGAAGCAGCAGCTTTTAAATAAAAAAAGAAACATCAAAATCGGTTCATCAAAGACCCCAGTAAGTTTAATAATGCTTTAAAAATTTCTCAAGTAATAACTTCCCAGAGGAAAAGTGCACGTTCTTGCAACAATGCAGATGACTAACAGCATTTTTTCCCGTCTGTAGTTTACGACGGTGAAAATGTCTTTTTTAGACGCTGGGAAATGCTAATTTTATATGTACGTGTGTGTTTGTTTCCGATTAATTTAAAACAATATTTATTAACAAATTCTCTAAACAATATTTTAAATTTTTACAATAACAGCACCGTTTTGACTTATTTTGAATTCCCGCGAATTCTCTAATAATTTTTACTTTCCTTCATCTAAAGGAAAAAAGGCAACGAGCGTGCAGCATACAGCCTGTCATTTTGTGAACTTCTTATTTTACAATAGCTGACTGATTACTGCTCGCCGAAGTAATTCGAATTTCGAACTTTACAAAATTCGTATTAGTTCGGCGATTTTTATTACATACATGTAATAAAAATTTATTATTGACATAAAAATGTATAAATGGATAAATGGGCATTAAGGATAGCTGACGTGAATATTTACTCACTATTCTTCTCCAAGTAAGCATAAAGCTTGTGCTTAATAAGGTTCGATATGAGGAAGCAAAAACCCAAATTATGCATATAGAATTTAGTAATTTTGTTTTCGACGTTATACACATACTATTATGTCTTTACTAGCTCAAAACCCGCGATTTCGCCGGCATCAATTCTGTTACTTTATTAAGTTTTGAGTGTTTTTACTTTTTTGTGCGGAACCCTGATTTTTTTAGCTAAAAGCAAAGTAGCCTATATTATTAGTTGTAGTATCTACTATCTACCAGTTAAAGTTCTGTCCAAATCGGCCCAGTCGTTTTAGAGATTACCCGGAACAAACAGACAGACAGACGAACAGACATACAGACAAAAATGTTTTCACGTACGTTTCTGCGATATATGTCGCATATATAATTAGTAAAAAATATTTCGACGTTACAGACCCTTCAATTTTATTTATATGTGTAGGTATAGATAACAATAGTTTGACCGGATTAAATTTAATAAATTCGTTTATAAATCTCTCGTGAAAGCTATAAGCATTTTTATAGCAATCTGTCGGAAATATTTAGAAAGTTAATTTTTTCTAGAATCTAGGCATATTCAGAACAACTCTGACTTCACGGATCCATTAATAAATCTAGAAAACGATTTGCGTTTGCCAACAGAATTATATTGAAGTTTAACGGATTTCCTCATTTAAATTAACATCCGCAAGGAATTCATTCCACTTGTCTCTGGTTTAATGGCATAGCAAAATATTTTTGAATCTGTAATGCATTTCGGTTCAATCTAATACCGGAGCCAGACATATGCAGCTTCATTTAAATGATCATTTCAATGATCATGTAGTGTGGCCGGGGACTTTGTGCAACTTCGCAAAGTTTTGTAGAACTTTGTACACTTCAAGGACAAAAATGTACAAATACTTTGAGCTATGTTTGGCTCCGCCATAATACACCTATTTTGACCCCTAACTTAGTAGGGTTAAGTAGTACCTACTTCTGGTATATACACTTAGTTTGAGAGGAAAAGATATAAAGCATAAACAAAATTTTTCTATAAAGATAACATATGTATCTATAGTAATATACCTAGATTCGACCAAGTGAAAGATTTATTAATAAATATTTTTTCATAATGACTTTATGGACACTTCAGTGTAAATATAAGATTTTCAGTCATATTATATATTTTGTGATATTAAATAAGATTCTGACATAACTATTTTTTTTTAATGTTATTAGCGAGAAAAATCGAATACAGAAAAACAATCAAACGACACACGGTAGTAGAATTTTAAACATAATTTCCCCTTACCTTTATGTTACGTGTGTAAGCCATCCTGCGAAACATGTGTTACTAGAAAGTCACTGACGCTTCACCAATAAACACTACGCACAAAAGAAACGAGCAATAGATTACAGCACAGAGTCAATAAATTACAGAATACAATGTTCGATATTCAAATTTTATCCAAAATGGCGACGGAGTGTTGGCGCGAAATTTATATTTCGAATGTCTACTTTCTCGCGCGCGATCGGACGCGTGCGTCGATGCTCGATCGTTGTCACTCTCACCGGTCTTTGGTTACGTTTTTTCTTTTTATTTAAAGCGATCCCCGCTCTTTTGTAATGCATATTACAGCATAGTGTTATCAGGCTTTTATTTGGGTCATCTGATAGCTCTTGATTTTGAGTCTTGAACTAGAAATAATAGTGTAATTCGTCAATGCGGAATTGATACCTTTTTAACCGGTATCTGTTCTAAAATTAATTTAATTTACAGTTTTACGAGAAAGTATGATGTAGTTTAACAGATATTTGAGGCTCTGTATCAGAATATACGATACCGAAAATTATGCTTGCAGTATCGAACGTTGAATTTTCAAATTGATACATCGAAATTGTCCCTATTCCCCTGAATAAATTTCTGATCGATTTATGCTTTTAAAAGCGTAAACACAGAATTTCAAATCCTTAAAGAATTCTCGCATAATCGATGACGATGACTTTAAGACCTTTCGTGATACAAAATATACCATCGGACACTCATAACATGTATTTAAAGTTTTCACATCTTTAAAAATTATATATTAATACGTGAAGCAAGAACTTTCGGTGCCATTCTACGAATGTTGCGTGGACGGAGGAGTATGAGATTTGGCACAATTGTGATTCATATAAAGGAATGTGTGCGAATGCTAATATTTTTATACAAAATGCATTATAAATAAATTTAATTATTAAAGCAAAACCACGCGCACACCAATGCAAAACGATTTACACACACATGTATACCTTTTACTATAAGATGGTGTCAAAGCGTATTCATGACGACTGCATGTATTTTAATTGTCAAATATACCTAACAACGTCGTTGTACGACGAATAATTTTTTTTTATAGTTTTAAATAAGCATATGGTTCCCAAATCGAAATATTTGTGGCCGAATTTCGGTTAACCAGCGATTTCTAGCAAATATAAAACTGGTTAGTTTTTTCTAAAGTACCACTTATAAGTAAATAGCTTAAAGCAATCATAGTAATAGCCGCAAGGTGTTTTTCCATTGCACTTGCATTGCCCAAGACAGAAATGTGGAGCAAATCTGAACTGATCGGTTGTTCTGGTGCATCTCAAACTACATCCGACTGCGCTAGAATTGATGATGTGTGTTCCCTCAAGCAGTGGTCATTAGAGTTAAGGTAAGGCTTGTTATATTTATTTGCTTGACTTTCTAGCTGCTATAGAGAACTAGACTTTGATATTTTTCTTCTTAGTCTTTCGATCTAAGCTTAGTCATACTAAGCTACTTTGCTTAAATCCGCGAATGCATACGAGGGAAAATCGGTGTGATTCTGCAACCCGAAAGCTACACGACCGAATCCGCCACCAAAGCACAGCACTATACCGACATTCCGATATGCCTCAACGCACGTTTGGCTTCGACACCGAAGCATCATCAGGAGATAGACTCTACAAAGGTTATCCGTAAACTTTACGAATAACCTTGCATTACATAATTAGCATATAGCAGCACCACACCGATTTTCCCTCATATTCATTCACGGATTAAAGCAAAGTAGTTTAGTTTTTCATGCATAAAATAGAAAACTTAAAGATAAGGACTGATTTTATTTTGAAAGTCCTGTAAAGGGCTATTTTCGTAATACACGGTTTTGCAAGATGAAGCACCGGGAGATTCTTAAGAAACAGTCCGGTGAGCCTGGTTTATTTATTTTGTTTTATTTATTAAAAACGTTACACCAACAAAGTAAAAACTCATACAGTAGAACTACTATTAAAAAATACTTACATACACAACAAAATAAGAGTTAAATTATAAATAATAGAGCAAATTAAAGTAGAAGAAAGTACAATTTATAATAATATGTCTCAATACAAAAGATTAAAATGGGAGTAAAATTAATAGAAGCACTGTGCGAGTCCAGGTTACAAAATAATTCATACATCGAAAGAATTTGGTTAAGTATAGTTTTGGTCAAGAACGTTGAGCCGGCTGAAGTCGTTGTCCAGGGTGGACCTTTTGAATTCCTTTTCTCCTCTGCAATATAATATTCGTTTGGGTAATTAATAGTCCGGCAAAATTAGACCAAAAAATAGAGGTGAGGTTACAAAAATTCACACTCTTTTGAATCATGTTACGTTGAAAATACTTTTATAAATGAAATCTAAAAAGGTTTCTTGAAAATCGCGAAAGACCCGTTTTTGTGACCTTTGACCCCGAGTAAATTTTTTTCCAGGAGTCGGATCGACGAGGACGTTTCATATTTCCTTTATGATAGTGTTTTGAACAATCCTACAAAGTTTTCAGCCCAGTGTGAATTTTTGTAACCTTGGATGTCAAACAGTAACAAAAAAATTTACAAACACATTTGTAATATCTCTCTCAGGAGGTGGATGTGCCTTTTTCTGTCCGATAACTGATCAGATCCACTACGGGTACGCATTAATTTATTTATTTCTTCATTTGTGTATTTGCCTTGAAAGGGGTTATTAAAGATGCATGATTTTGTTAACTCACCCAATCATAACTTAATTAACTCATTAATATTAATTGGGGCAAATTTAACAAAATCGTTGATTTACGCGAGCAAACTCGCAAGTTACAGCTAGTATTTAATAAAAGTGAAAAAAAAGTAATAACACAGAGATTACAAATCTTTCCTTACTTCCACCTTGGGCAGCTGATATCTTTGAATTATTTTTTATTTAATTGAACGAGTTATGAACTGTAATTTCTGTTTTGGTTAGATTCGAGACCAGCGACGGTATTTCCCGTCAGGAGCAAGGCACCCTGAAGCAGATAAGCGAGGACCACAAAGCTATCGAAGTTCATGGTAGCTATAGGTACACCGCGCCCGACGGCCTTGATTTTATTTTAGTTAATAATATGTTTATAATGCATGTTTTTTAAAAATATCAGCATTCGCACAACCTTCTGTTTAAAAACTATAATTATGCCAAATTCTCCAACTCCTCCGTCCGCACAATTTTTGTAAAGTGGTACCGAAAGCTTTTGCTTCACTGATTATAGGTTCTCTTATTTATTTAAATAGTGTGTGTTACTGAAAGACAGTTATTTTGTCGGACCTATAACCATAATATTTGTTTATGTTCCGTTTTTAATATTTTTTCTTTTCTACGTTTGCAATTAATTAAATATTCACTTACTTTAGCTTCAGTTTTCAAATTATATCTGGTATAAGGATCATCCTAAAATAACGTCATACGAATTTTACGATTTTTAACTCCCCACTCCCCCGGCCTTGTCACGTTTTGAAATCCCCTCCCCTAAGACATAGACTTGAAATTTATATTTAGATACAACATGCTAAAAACTCATTAGGAAAATTATTTAGAGTGAAATCGGAGAACAACTTTTAAGGTTATTTAACAAATACCTATATCGCTAATATAATTTAATTCAGGATTTTCATCTCCTTGGCGTCACCTAAACGTAGGTTTTAGCTGAAGTAATAATTCTGAGCTAAAACCTTTCTGCCACACATTTTTGTACTATATTATTCTTAGCATCCTCTGTGACTGTCCAACTTTATTGCTCAAGCACTATGATGCACTGGGGGAACACACCCTGACCGCGGTAGGGGTTAGGGCGCTCACACCTCAAGTCATTGCAGCGTTTATGTGCTCTGCTGGTCTTGAGGATGAGCTATAAAATGAGGCAGTTACAATAGATCTTACTGGTCGCAGTAACGGTGATTAAAATTGTAAAAGTCCTTTCAGAAGGGATGGACGGAGGTCTGTAAGGTTGGTGTCCAAGCGAGTACAATTAGCCAGTCTCTAAAGGGTATCAACCAAACAAACAAATGATATTTATTTGCTACCTTATTTCTATAAAAATAAGACATTCAAAAAAGTCTGTTGTGCTAAGTCTATATCTTTATAAGTCTATATTATTACATTAATTTAATATTGAGGGCAAAGCTTTTAATTTTATTAGAACGTTAGCACATTACATCTGTTTTAAAAATATCGTTATTTTGTTCATAGTAAACAGTGCGAACGACTTTTTTTTTTTTATTATGTTACAAGGAGGCAGACGAGCAGGCACCGAAGTGCCTACCGACGCCCATGGACATCTGCACGACCAGAAGGCCAGCAGATGCGCTGCCGGCCCTTGCGGGGAAGTTGAGATTGGCCCGTGATAGGGGAAGATGGATTAAGAAGGGGGAGGCCTTTTCCCAGCAGTGGAACACAATAAGGAAGTGGGACACAATTAAAAAAAGAAATATATGATGTTTCCCACGACTTAGATATTCGCATCGACAGAGTTCAGACTACTATGTAATTTACGTTGAAATTAAATTTATATTTAGTTAATGTTGGTTTAAAGAGAGTTTTTTTTCAAATCCTACGGCTGCAACCTTCATAATTAACGTATAAACAACGAAAGTAAAAGTCATCCTCAATAATGAGCAAGCTACAATTTTGCTTACCTGGCAGACATAAGATAACTAAATAACCAGGTATATGTACAGAGTAACTTTTAGAACGGAAGAGCGCTGAATATAATGAAAGAAATCATTTAATGAACAATAAATATTTTTAACAGCGAAGAACCTGTCACGGAGGACGGAAGATTTTAATTTATCGACTAAATACATATTTTGTTACTTTTTTTACTGATTATTAACTATTAAAAAAATATATGGTCTTCTACACACCACAACATTGAAAGACTATTTTAATAATCTGATAGCGATAGAGCTACTAGACTAAAAACAGTTTGGACTATTTTAGATTTAAATTGTTTTATTTTTTGTTATAAGTCTTATATATTCTGTTTTTTACGAATTTCACTGAAGTGATTAAACAAATAATTATTATTACAAAGATAATTTTAAAAATTCCGTAATCTTTGTACCTAGTAACGAATACGTTATTCAGGTTCCAAAATCGAATTTTTACTTTACTTTTTTTCTAAAAATAAGGGGTATAAAGTTAATTTTTATTTTGCATTTGTTCCTCTCGCCGGGCCTAATTGTGAAACGAACATAGACGATTGTGAAGTAAGTTGATTATTACATCAGATTTTTAAAATATATATGTATTTTTAAAAGCACCAAAGAGACTTAGCAAAAAATGAACGATTGCGATATATATACGAAGTTGAATGACATTTCAATAGATTGAACAGAGACTAGAGATTTAAATAGTTGAAGACCCGAAAAGTACAATTTTTTTGTTTTTATAATTAGCATTTCAAAGTTCTTGAATTTTAATAAGCCTTGCTTAGTAAACAATTAAGGTCGCCGATCGCAAAAGAATAGACGCGTTCAAAATGTGGTGCTGGAGACGGCTACTGAACATTTCATGGACTGAACACAGAACGAACGTCTCAATATTAGACCAATTAAAAATCAAAATGCGGCTTTCGACCATCTGTCTCCGACAAGCCAAGGTCTTTTAGTAGGTTGTATAGGGATTTTGCTGGTATACCCCTTGCTCCTACCTCTACCGCGTATAAGTTGGTTTTATAACTGTTTTTAGTGAGCTCATTGGTTAGGTCAAAGTACTTGTTCGTTTTTAACAGATGGTTTTTGGGGTTGTTGGTCGCACATGGAACTGTAAATTCTACAAGTACTACTCGCTTTAGTGTCTTTGAGTATTTTATAATGTTTTTTATATGTACCCATCAAAAGAGCCCAATCGGGTGCAGTATCTAAGATGGAAACCGACTTGACTCTCAATTTCATATTTGAACCTTCTTTAACGAAATTGATGTGCTTTTTATTTAAAGTCAGTCCCTTTTGAGCTCTTGCGACAGAGAGGCTTACTGCCTCGCATATGAGTTCCAAAACTCTATCATGGCGTCCCTCCCCTGCCTAGCCAAATCTGGTATGATCCTACTAGTGCGGCTTTAGGTGTCCTTTCTAGTAATGAACTTATGATAGTTTTTGACAAGCCAAGGTCTTTTAGTAGGTTGTATATTGTTGTATTAATGAAAGTGATATTAGTCGTAAGGTTGTAGAGACCGTGGGGGTTCCGAGGATGACGTCAGATGGCAATCGATCATCTTAACTCGTCCCACAGCCAAAATCCTCTACAATCTAAGCGGACCCTGGTAATTAGCCGGGATAACGCTAGGAACAGAGAGAGAGAGGGGGTTAGGTATTCTTAAATTTTCTAATTTTCCGCGGAATTTTCTTAATTTTTCTTTAATAAAGCGTTTTCTGTAGATTACAAACACAACAATAAAAGAATTCGGCAAATCAATAGAGCCGTTCACGCGTGATACCGTCACCAAGTGATATAGGGAATCATTTTTATGTATGTTGATATCAAATTCTTCAGAAAAATGATCGTGATTACCTCTTTGTTGTTGTTGCTGCTTCCTCATCTGCTTCTTGTGCTTCATCCGTCGGTTTTGGAACCAGGTCTTCACTTGAGTCTCTGAGAGGTTTAATGCACCGGCCAGTTCCACTCGCTCCGGAGTCGACAAGTAGCGTTGGGACTCAAAACGTTTTTCTAGGCCTGTGAAAAACGGCCATTATAAAGACTTTGTTATATCCATCTATCATCATCATAAAAAAGTGAAAACCGTTCTTGTGCGCTTAAATCTTTTAAATTACGCAACGGATTTTGATGTGGTTTTCCCCAAATAATAGAGTGATTCTATGCATGCATGTATATATTGTACCCGTGCGAAGTCCAGGCGAGTCGCTAGTATCATATAAAGTACATAGGTTGTACTGCTGAGCAAAGAAAGTGGGGAAAATATGAAACTCCCGGTGAAGGTTACACATTTGCACAGTTTGACGTGGAGACCATGGGGCCTTCAGGTCCAAATGTGCGCGCTTTATATTGAGAAATATCATCGCCTCTCATAGAAAATTAACGAGAGATCTAAAGGCTGGCTCGTCCCCGGTCAAAGGATTAGCATTGCTATCCAACGAGGTAACGCTTCCAGATTCTTAGGAACTGACTCCACTTACACCGATGTGTATCAGATTTTTTAGAATTTTCTCTATCATATTTTTGTTTTTATTTCTTCGTATCTATACTAATCTATAAAGCTGAAGAATTTGTTTGTTTGCTTGAACGCGTTAATCTCAGGAACTACCGGTCCGATTTGAAAAATTATTTCAGTGTTGAATAGCCCATTTATCGAGGAAGGCTGTAGTCTATTTATCATCACGCTAAAATTGAATATTTTTTTTTTACCTAATTTTACGCGGACGAAGTCGCGGGTACAGCTAGTGTTTTATAAATGTAATATTTTATTTAAATAGTTGTTTATAGGTAAGTTGTAGGTAGTGATTTATTTATTTGATGTTTTTTCAATTTTTTGCGTGTGTATGTGCTGTATTCATATTTAAAAATTAAATTGACGTGAAACTTTGTTTGAAGCAAAAATTATTACGTTATATTTCAATATTTCTAGATTTCTTGGAACTTATAATTTAAATAAATTAAAAAAGGAAATAAAAGAGTATCCCATCCAAGTATCTAAGAATATCTAAGTATCCAAGTATGCAAGAGTATCGAAGAATATCCAAGTATCCAAGAGATCGTATTATGGCTGGGTATCAAAAATTTTTTTTGTATTTAAATAGAAAGGAAACTAAAATTAGCTTTTAATAAAGTACTCCTAGTATTCCGATTAACCAAAAATTGGACAACCATAATATGTACCAACCGGCTTAACAATGGTTAGGTTACCTGTAAGTTGAGGGTCAGAGAAGACAGTCCGAGCTTTCCTCCGGCGGCAATGCTTGAGCGCTGTTAGAGATAGCTCCGACGGCGTGAACAGCGCGTGGTAAGGTACACCTGTTAAAAAATTATTAAAGCTCTAATATTTATTTTAAAACTATTTTTTACATTTTTCAATATATTATATAATTATACAACATAATATAATGGTTCGGCGGCGTGGAGATGACGTGTCATAGAAAAAGCTGAAAATATTTTTCAAAAGTCTAGTCTACGATCGTAAAATAAAATTTAAACTACTGCAAAAATGAGGTCAATACGTCGTTCAAAACTTTTTTGAAAATGAATGTATAGAGGTCGTCGAAGTTAAAAAAAACTAATTTGAAGCTACAAGTTTCTAGTCTTGAGGTTTCTTGGTAACACTTTTTAAAGCAATATGTATCGCTTTGAATGAATACCGCGAAAAGGAATTTAAAATGACATTGGTAAGGTTTTGTGATCCACAGACTTAAAACTTCTAGCATAGTTACGTACACATATTTAAGCAATTTATAATATTTTACCACTACTAGTTAACATAAATATATTATTGTTTTAACAATATATAAGTACTTGCCTTGTGAGAGGAAATACGGCGTATCCACAGCTTTGTAAGTATTTGGCGAATGTAAATATGCCCCTAACGCACCCATAGCCACTTGCAGATATGAACCTTCTCTTGGCAGAGGACGTATTTCATTGGCGGCAGGAAAATATTTGGGCTCCCTATCGTAGTCAAATCTTCTTGGATCTGGCTGTTTAAAAGTGTTCCTTTGCCCACGGTACAGGATGTCTTCGATTAAAAAAGACGTCTTCGAATTTTGTTCTTGGCGATTTGTGTCGCCGGGAGAATCACTTCGTGTTTCTTGATTCATTTTGTTTTAAAAGTAAAATGCAATCATTACTTATTTTTGCCTCTATTCATTTGAAAATTACTACACTTTTTTATAATTTTAAACACAGTTATATATTTTAATATCACATAAAAACTTTTCGCCAAAATAAATTGTAAAATTTATTCTGCACTTAAATATTTCGGCGCGAATCCATAAATGTCAAATATATTTTTGTTAATCGATAATTAACTGGGATAATAATAGTCAGTTTGCTCGTTGTTTGGTTGAAACGAGGCGATTTGGTGCGCGGACCGAGTTAAACTGTCGTTACAGGGGTTGGTTTGGGGATGGGGTGACGCCCATTTGGGGGTGGTGCGCTTTAGCCGAGCTTTACGAGATGCTAGGAATTTGGTTAGACGTTCTACCTTTTGTGAGGGATTTTGAATCCGATTTAGGTATAGTCAACGGTTTGCTTTGTTAAAACAATTTTTAATGTTTTAATATAAATTGTATGATAAATATTATTTTTTGGAACCTGCATTTGTTTTGAGGAAATTAATTTAACATTTAGTAAAATAAAATGTTACTTATTAATTTTTCACTAATAATAACATGATAATATGCTAATATACGCACCTATCTCAAAATAACCTCTTAAATAAAACACATAATTTATACTTCTAGATAAAAAAATAAGAATGTTACTTTATAATTTTTGTAGTTTTTAATATTAATCATATGTAAGCAAATTTTGAATTTCGTTAGCGGAATTCATAATTATTATAACAAACGGTTTTTTAACCTCACGTGTAGATATGTTTGACAATAAATATATTCTTAATCTTATATCGGGATTGCCCGACTAGTTTCGACCCCGTCCGGGGTCCTTCCTCATGAGCTCGCTACGAAGCGGTGTCGCGGCGGGAACTGGTCCTTCCTCCTGAGCTCGCAAGTGTGACCTTACGTTATATGGTTAATTTTGCTGTTGGAAAAAGTTAATCTGTAAATGCATTTCCCAGCGGAAAAACTAATCTATACTAATATGTAAAGCTGAAGAGTTTGTTTGTTTGAACGCGCAAATCTCAGGAAATACAGATCCGATTTGAAAAATTATTTCAGTGTTAGATAGCTCATTTATCGAGGAAGGTTATAAGCTAGCTCACACTAAGACCAATAGGATCGCAACACCAATGAAGAATATTTCAAAGACGGGGGTTCTTTTACCCATATGAGAAATTCCGCTGTGTGCACTGCGTAAATGGTTAAAGTTTCGCAAAAGTCATGTATGACACAATTTTTCCTCTTTAAAAGTTCTAAATAAAAGTCCGCGACAGCATATGTCTATCTTTTAAGATTGGCTCACTATAACCTTTCTGAAACAAAACAGTTTCAATTAGAGCGATTGATCCGCCTGGAAAGCAACTTTCTTCTCATCAGCTAAGTAAGACCTGTATGGAGCAATGTTAATAAAATCAGAAAATAATACTCGCAACAGACCAACCAAACATCTATGCTATGCAAAGGCTTGTCAAAACTGAACGTTAACCCAATTTGAACCCCGAAAAGCCTTATGATGGACACAATATTGCTGAAACTAAAGAAACATTACATAGCAAGTACCCTTGTTCTGTAATTAACTACAATTTATTCGCTTACATTATTCAGTAACGGTTCATTGCTCAGGGGATCTGAACGGCCTGCTAATTACCATTTTCATTATGTTCCCGCTGATCATTATGCAGGCTTTTCCTTTTAATTGTATTAATTAGGACGATTGTTGATGGAACTTGACCTTTTATTATTATGTACTACATTCTATTATCCTATATTATTATACCCGTCCCGTTACCGTTGGCGCTTTGGTTACATTAGAAACATTTTAATGTAGTGGTTAAGTATTAGAAGTCTTAAATTATTTAGTCTTTTTTTCAATCGTCGTTTTCCAATCAGTCTGTCACATTTTTTTAAAATATTCTTTTAATTTTACAACATACACAAAGCAACTTATAATACCAAAGAGTTTACATCATAAAAATATCCCACACAAAAATTATACAAACAAGCGGTTCATCTTATTATATATTTAAAGTCATACGGAAATGACACCTAATCCTACAAATACATTGTATAATTTACGGTGGCAAATTTCACCCGTCGCTATTATAGTACCAGTATATTATTTATTGTAAAAGCTATAAAGTACTATCCGCTAAGCTACTTCACTGGGGCTGCTAATTAAAAATGATCGTAATTATGCAGTTTGAGCACTTTTTTCAAAAATGCATATTTTTGTTTTTTTCTTCTGATGTTGTTGTTTGCACTCTAATGAGTGAAATTCTGTCAGGGAATACTTTTTTTCAAGTTATGAATTCAAAAATAGGGCATTTTAGAGCATTTCTGCTTTAATGTTAACATTATACTTTTTTTTGTTTTAACACAGAAATGTATGTAACATTTCTGTGTTAAAACAAAAAAAAGCAATCACTTTGTCAAAGAAAATAACCACATATCAGCCAGAGCATCTGCTTCTAATCTATCCGCAACAGTTACGTTTCACGCAGAATGAAAGACATTGTGTCTGGGGAGGCTAACATTCTGCGCACCTTTTGTACACTTCTATGGCAAAAAATAAAATTTCAATGTTGTCGGTATTATTGTAAAGAAATTTTAACAGTTCCTTTATTGAATTCTTATCGTGCGCTTATGAAGTGATAGTAATTAAGAATATTATGATTTTTTTGTTTCAAATCTGTGGTACCAAAAAGGCTATTCCACTTTTTTAAATATAACTGTACATGTAATTTTTCTATAACAACTTATTTTCTTGTCCAAGTTGTTCCATACAAAAAGGGATCGTCGATTTTGTACGTCACAAATTTATGATACTAAAAAGGTTATTCAATAATATGGAATAACCTTATTTAGTGCCGCAATTTGTTAAAGTCTCCTTGAAGAAATATGTTATTAATATGATTTGTCTAAAAAAGTAAATATAGGTAAGTGTACCGTTTTTAGAATTATGGCGCTCCGCTATTAAAGCCGATTCACGTCAGACGTTTTATAGAGTACATTGTCTAGTTTAAGAATATTTAATTTGATATTTTTTGTAACCTAAGTGTTAAACAGTTTATATATAATCTTTAATATCTTGTCAGAGATCTAAGTTCTGTAACAGGATTAATAAGGACAAACGAGCAACAGGTCTAACTTGTCATAAGGGACTGTCAACGCACTTAAACATAAACTAAATTCTCTGAACCTAATCTTTGCCTTAATTAGCTTCTTTTAAGCTAATAACGTGTTTCTTGTGCTACATGTAATGAGAAGCAAAAGGGGAAGGGGGGTTCAAAATCAGACAGATGCTATATCAGTAACGCGTTTCATTTAGGTTAAAACAAATTAGTGTTAAAACAAAGGAAGTGTAGCCGTTTTTGAGTTTTAGCGAGACTAACGAACAACGATTGATTTTTTATATATTATATAGCTTAGTGTTAATACATTAATGCGTTCCAATTGCAAATCGGAGTCTCCCTGATATGCACCAGTAGGGTCAATACCATGCTCATCAGATATAACTTCCCAGAACTGAAAACAAACGTTTTTGCTAGTTAAAATTTTTATCTCATTTATTTTTTAATAGTTCTTGGGAACAACTTTGTATTTTTGGAATTTTGAAATTTCTATAATTCAAGAGCGAACTTGAGTAATTTTGTCTTTATGTAAAACCATAAATATCTGAAGTGCGCTAACTTAGCTAAAACGAATATGACAGAATTGTTTTTGTTGTAACTATTTTACTCTAATGGTGATATAAGTCACACCATTACACCTTCAATAATGAAGTTTTCACGACCCTACGCATACTACATATAATCATATAATCATAACGACAAAGAATATTTTGCAAGACTTGCTAACCATGGATTCACAGTACGTGAATCCATGGACTGCTAAGAAATTCGTCTCTCTCTATATATATACTTAATATATAAAGCTGAAGAGTTTGTTTGTCTACTTAAACGCGCAATTCTCAGGAACTACTGGTCTGATTTTGAAAAATTCATTCAGTTTTAGATAGCCTACAGCCTTCCTCGATAAATGGGCTATCTGACACTGAAAGAATTTTTCAAATAGTTCCAGCACTTCCTGAGATTAACGGGATCAAGCAAAGAAAAGTTTATATATTAGCTAATCTATAGCATTCGCACATCATCCTCGATATAAACTATAATTTTGCCAAATGTTCCTCCGTCTGCGTAATTTTCTTATATAGGTATCGAAACTTTTCGCTTCACGTATTAATATATACTAGCTGTACTCCGCGATTTGATGGGCTACCCTTCGCGCAGATCTTTCAAACTCCGCAACGGATTTTAATGCGGTTTTCACCCATAACCTGAGTGATTCAAGGAGAAGGTTTGTATTTATAATACATTTATTTTATAAAAGATAAAAGCCGAGAAGTGCAATGATTTGTAACGAGATGTCGTCAAAAACGTATTTTTGTGCGCTTCACTCGCGTGCGCTGGCTAAACCTTACGATGTAGAACATAATAATGTACTACGAAATTGTACATCTTAAAAAGGTCTATAATAAAATCTGCGACAGCATATGTCCATCTCCTAAGTATAAACCACAGGGACCATTTTTATCTTATACATATTAGAAAAAATAATGAACTAGTTACGAAGCTATTTTAAAGAATACCGCTTTAATCTTTATCCATTAAAATACGCTAGATACTTTGTAAATTTTGTGCAAGTCGACAAGTATTTACAATATTCTTACGCCGTCGTACATTATAAAGGAGCGTCTAAGAATAGCTGTATGAATAGCTGATAGAATTGTCGAGATCTCCTTCCTATCACTCATTTGCCGAACTCGGTTATGACAATATTACTTACTGAAGAACACATAGACAGCGAAGCTAACAAAAGAATCAGCGCTTTTTAAATTTATTTAATCCTTCAATGCAAGGTTCATTTTAAGGTTAATTTAAATAATGATAGATCTCGTTAAAGATACCCGCACATTCGACCTTCACGATGCGAGCAAGCCATGTTCCGCACTGTAATTTATTTTATGTTAATAAATTTATTTTTTTAATACAATCCCTCCTGTTTTTCTACTTCAATTAGTGAGTATTAAGTGAGGTAAAGAAATGAACTTTATTTTTAACTACCCTTTTTGCATAGAAATATTTTTATACTTGCTTTGCAGCGAGGAACCATAAGAGTTACCAGCGGATCAGCAGGCCAAACAATCTGAAATCTTGTATGAAATTTAATATTGTCTTTACATATTTAAAATTGGACTGAACCAGTAGTCCAGTTATTTGGTAGTTTTACCTGGAAAGTTTTGAAAATTGGGAATTTAATAGATTTTGGCGCGCTCTCTTGAATTTTACCTATGCGACCTCGTATTTCTGGCGTTCGCGGCGCCATATTGGAAAAACGGTGCCTAAAACAGTTTTGTTCCTATCCGACTCATTTCACATTAAAAACAGTTGACTATTTATATATCTATATTAGTTGAAGACAAAAATAAAAACTGTATTATGAGTAAAAGAAGCCGAAGTGTTTTTAATGTCCTTACTTCTTAAATTGGCCAATATAATTGAAAGGACGTTTTTTTTGCAGCCGTTCATAACACGTGGCATGTTCACTATACTTTAGAGGCATACACTTTATTCAATTTGAGGGTAATAACGGACGTTTAGCATAATGTATATATCACCTAATGGTCTTGATATCGAAAAATTGCATTTAAATGAACACAGTGTGTAGGAAATCAGGAGGCCGATTATTGGCCGGCAGCGCAGTTACTGGCATCACTTCACTTTGCAAATTGTAGGGTGCAACCAGTTAGCACCTCGTAGGTGTTAAGATTGCCATAATTTGCGTCTGCAGCACTGGCCTGAAGGGCCTGTCGTCACGTTTTATCATCTAAATACTCTTATTAAAGACGCACTGATTTAAAAAATAACAAAGGTGATGATGAGTAACGCCTTGTAAATGCATGCATTGCTTATTCCTTTTTTTTTTTTTGAAAAATATTTAATAACACTCATGTGAGCATATCATTATGGAATAAAGGGCGAAAATTTTTTGTTCGCAACTGCTTTTTTATTCGACTTTCGTATACTGACCTCTCAATCAGACTTTTGTAGGTATTTTTGCGTCAGTATTTCATACACGGTGATAGTGTCAAACAAGGTTTTTAAGCTGATTTAGAAATAGTTATTTAATTGCCTGATCATTATTACCACACTTGATATAATATAATTCTCAGGAAATTTTTGAACAACTCATACAAACAAGCTTAAACTATGGGCACCAAACTCAGTATGCTGTACATTACATTTTTTTTTAATTATTTCGGACAAAGAATGAATATAAAGATGTGAAAGCAGTAATATTAATAAAACTTGTTATTATATTTATTAAGTATCCTTTAATGACATACTTTTGATCACCTGCTGCGTACAGCAGTCAGTTCGACAATGTTCTTAATATAATTATTATATTGTCTAAAAAATGTGTCACTTTGCCAAACTGCCAATAGATTTTTAATACTTGAGGTCTTAGAATAAAATGAATAAATACAAATCAGGACGAGGCTTTATGGCATAAATCCTTTGCCTAAAAATTAAAAAAGTAGATCCATAGAGTGAATATGAGTCTTGATTTAAATATACAGGAATTACTAAATTTAAAATAATATCTGGACTTTCTTAATAACTTATATTACACATTGAATATTTTACATTATTATAAATAATTTCTAAATTGCTTTTATAAAAGCAAAATCTCAATATGGAAGGCACGATTCAAACCTATTCATAAACGTTGGACTCTTTTATGGAGCTGGAGTGAGAATTATTTTTTATATGACAAATAAGGTTTTCTAAGCCCAGCGGGGGTTGGTTTGCGTGCATATGCAAATCGGAATAAACATACGTCAGTGTGTTATTGAACGATTAAAGTATTCAATGAGATAATCTGTTCGTAGGAGGTAAGAGGATCAGATTTAATCTTCCATGGTACGTGCCTCGGAAACTAATGTCATCACTTTGTAATAAAAATACAATAGAATATAGAAATGTCGAAATGTGAAATGTTGGCCATAAGTAGGTAATGGAAAAAAATATTTTCTATCTGACCTTTAAGAACATAAGGTGCTCTGTTGATTTATTTATTATATGATTAGTAAAAGGGAAATTTAAGCTGCGCAAGTGCGCAAAGTCAATAAGTCAAGCCTAAGTAAAGCAAAAGAAAAGAAAAGTAGTGCACGTAATATTATCGGCCTGTCAGTCTTTTTTCTTATACTATATTAGTATTACTTATTCTATTATATTAATGTTAGCATCTTTTTGTTAATTTTTGTGTTTTATTCGCATAAATTGATACAAATTTAATCATAGGTTTTACCTGTACGAAGCCACAACATCGCTACTAGGAGCTTTTAGTAAAAGAGAAATTTAAATTGCGCAAGTGCGCAAAGTCATGTCTAAATAAATAAAAAGAAAACGGAAATTGCGCACATAATATTATAAGCCTTTTAGCTTTTATCTTTTACTGTATTATGTTATATTTATGTTAACCTTTTTTTATGTTTTATTCGTATAAATTAAAACAAATTTATAGTAATAAAAAGGTTTTACCCGAACGAAGCCGCGACAGATCGCTACTAGGTGCCTTTAGTAAAAAGGAAATTTAATTTGCGCAAGTGCGTAAGGTCAAGCCATAAATAAAATGAAGGTGAAAAGGGAAGTTGCGCATATAATATTATCGGCCTAATCTTTTTTTTCTTCTACTGTATTATAAGAGATTAGCTGTGCACGCAACTTCGTTCGCGTAAAATTAGATAAAAACATTTAGCGTCATGATACATAGCCTATAACATGATACATAGACTTCCTTGATAAATAGTGTATCTAATACTGAAAGTATTATTCGAATCGGATCAGTAATTGCTGAGATTAGCGCGGTCAAGTAAACAAACAAACAAATTCTTCAGATTTATATATTAGTATAGATTTATGTTAGCCTGTTTTTTTTTTTTAATTTTTGTGTTCTATTCGTATAAATTAATACAAATTTAATTTTTGTACGAAACCACGACAGATTGTTACAAGGTGCCTTATAGAATATGGTCGCGTGCGACATCAATATTTTCATCGATAACAAACGAAAATATGAAGACAAAAAGTCAGAGCGTTATCCGAGGTACGCTTCCATTTATTAATATTGAAATTACAACTTTTTGAAGATCACATTCAATTGTATTCCGCAGATGAAAACCGAAATATTTCTCTAATGATCTCGGTGGGATTTATAAAAAAAAAACTAGTTGCATCCCGCAACTTCGCCCGCGTTGGATCCAATGATTTTGTTTGATTTCGAGGGTTTAGATTATTTTTAAATTAACGTGTTTATTTTTATAGTTAAAGTAGTGTGTCTGTGTTCTTCTTCCTCTTTTGATTGATGGCTTGCATTGTAGTCTGTGTTATACATACCTTAAAGTTATCTGTCTCTATCTGAAATTACGGATCAAAGCGGTTCGACACTTATTTCAGAGACTATTCAAACAACAAAGATTGTTGTTTTAAGACAGACACAAACAAAGAGTGTAAAAATGTTTTTTTTTGTTGTAGTGATGCCGGCGCCAAACATAGTTGAAAGTTTTTGAACATTTTTGTCCTTGAAAACTACCAAGTTCTACAAAACTGCGCAGCTACACAAAGTCCCCGACCACACTAGACGATCATTCAAATGATTCTATGTCTGGCGCCGACATTACACCGTGGAACCACAAAGTATAAAGAAGTTTTAAAATTACTGCGTTCCAATATAAAATCGACTCTCTTATTGCTTTTATACTTATAATATGTATTATATATTTACTTAATTTGCTACTATACCATTTTTAGCAACCTGCTCAATACTAGCTTAGCAATTTATTTTATTTTTGTGTTATAATTTTATACTCTTATTCTACTTATTATATGTAAGTTGGTGTTTTTTCTTCTAAATAAAAAGTTTTCCCACAAAAATCATGTGTGTTGTGATGCAATGGGCGGTGCCAATGTTAGCCCCAATTCACACGAGAGCTTTTTTACCGCGCGATAAAAAGCGTTCAAATAGAACATATGAATTTCCAAGTTTCTGTTCACAGGGCAGTGCTTTTCTAACCTGATGCCTTTTAGCGAGAAATGTTCTATTTTCAACGCTATGCACATATGTATAAGGTATAATTTCGTACCGATAACGCTGATCATGGACAAAAATGTACAAACACTTTGAGCTATGTCTGGCTCCGATATTAGGAATTCTATTTTTCTGACTTATCTTATTTTATATCTTATACTTCTCACTGGTCGAATTTTAAAAATTCTTTCAGTGCATGATAGCCTGTTTATCGAGGAAGACTACAGGCTATATATCATCACGTTCACAAAATTGAATCTAGTTTTTGACCTATATATTTACACAAATAATAAAATAAAATTTCTTAAATACAGTAGCCTTATTAATGTACTAACCAATCCTACGACTTTGCCCGCATAAAATTAGGTGAAAAATAGATTCAATTTTATCATGATTAGTTAGTCAGAAAAATACAATTCCTAATACCGGAGCCAGACATAGTTTAAAGGGTTTGTACATTTTTGTCCTTGTTACAAAGTTCTATAAAATTTCTAAGTAGTTTTTTGGAACTTAAGTTATTCGTCGTATCGAATCGTCACGTAACGAAATGCCGTAAGGTTTGCGAGTGTGTGCGTCTGTGTACACAAGCGAGTGAATGTGCAGCCGGGTGCTAAACTCTCTCTGTTCCTTTTTAGAAGGTCCTTAACGCGGATTACGGGGAAAAGAGGAACTTTGTTCCTGGCGGGGGTCTCCAGACCGCACAAATTTTTCTGCCTTATATTATTTTTTTAATAGTTACACAGTCACTTGAATGAAGTAAAGTCTGATAAGTGAGATAACTACCTTGCTAATCTTCTCTAGCAGCATCAAGACTAGAAGAACACTAAATCATTACAAATATATGGTCCCAAAACACGCGTATTTTATTTCAGCTATAGCAAAAATTCATTGCTGAAATGAAATATCTATTATAAACCGGCTTTATGCATTCGCTATATCACGCAGTATTTAGACCTAACGCCAGTTATCCCGGGATTAAAGCCACTGAGATTGCGGCTGTCTTAAATACTACCAGGTTTACTTGTGCTTCTATATAAATACTACAGTTATATCCTAGAAAGTGTCAATAGTTCATATTTAAAAGCCTTTACTCAAATTTATATAAGTCTTTAAAAAAAGCTTTATTCGTATGGTAGATAGAGAGACAGACAGATAGATGGATACATAGATGGATAGCGAATTCATTCATTTATTGCTCAAACTATGTACGATATAAAAGGGTCTTCAAATAATAAAGTAAAAACCTCACTTTCAAACCCCTCCCCCCCATAAGGCAAGCGGTATCTAGAACAATTATTATTTGCACTGACATTATTTTGCGGTAACGATTTCCTTTATAATTTCCCTTCGTCACGGCATCACGCGTGAACGACTGGACTTGATTCCCTAATTCTTTTTTTGTTGTCTTTGTTATTGCCAGGAGAAGGTTCTTATAAAAGAAAATATTAATACAGTTGCGCGGAAAAGCAGAAAATTTAAGAATACCTTATGACCGTATTAAATTATTTTTATTGTAACGGGAACAGGGAGGGAAGGACCAATAGTAAAGGATAATAGAATTTAGTAAATATTAAGTAAAACAACGTTCGGGCGGAACAACGTCTGCGAGGCTCCGCTAGTAGGCTAATAAAAGAAAAAAAAAATTGCCTTATTTTTCAAAATTCTTATGTTAGAAGCTTTTTAAAAAAATCCTGATAAGCGTGAGACAAATTACAGATGTTAAACTTATTTTCAAAGTTAAGTACATTTTGTATCGTACAATAATGGTCCTAGCACGATGCGTTGGTTGGTTCAAATCTGCACCTCATTCGAATCCGAAATAAATGTGCAATACACATCGGAACCGACAAGACCACTTGACGGGACATCATAAAGACCATGATTACAAAAAGGGGTTACGACAACAGTATTGAGAAATACGACGAGAAAGAGATAAGAAAAGAAAGAAGGTTAAATCCCATTACTTTCCATATCAAACGATTTACGAATCTACTCGCAGCACAAACGTAAAGCTCAACTAAGTAGTAAAACCTAAAAATCATTAGGATATCGCACAAAATTAAAATCACTCAACGCAACAAGGTCTTCGGTGGCGACTAGTTATTAAGACTAGAAGAAAAACTAGAAATACACCCTTTTAGATCCGATACCGCCTCTGACTGAATTCTCTTTATGGACACGTACGAAATACCCATTACATCGAGTAAATAAGGTCTGTTGAATGTTGCAATTTTAAGCATATTAGTACTAATGTGAACTATTTCAGCACAATTCTGAGCTCATTCCCAGGAATAGGCAACGCTTGATATTAAATCACTTATTGTTGCGAAGCGCTATAATTATATTCGTAAATTTTAGAGTACGAAATCATACAAAAGGCTTTGTCAAATGTGTTTGCGTATGGTTTACACATAATTATTGTTTACTCGTGAATTGACGTCATATTAAAAAGTTTCAGAAATAATTTTCTAAGAGACCAAAATTAGACCGAAACGTGATTAAAATATATTTGTAATATATGTATATTTATAATATAATCAAACGAACGAACATTCTGGTTTAAATACTAAATAAAAATAAGTTATTGAAAACGTGACTGTAAAATGTGCTGATGTCAGAACTAGAATTCTACTCCAACTAATGTCTATTTTATTTTGACAGGATTCACACGATTGCGTTATTTATATATCGGTATAGTAGTGTAGTTTGGTTTATACAAAAAAATAGCTGTGCCCGCGATTTCGTTCAGGTAAAAATTAGATTCAATTTTACCGTGATGATATATAGCTTAAAGCCTCGATAAATGGGCTATGTAACACTGAAAGAATTATTCAAATCGGACCAGTAGTTCGTGAGATTATCGCGTTCAAGTTCAACAAACAAACTCTTCAGCCTTATATATTGGTATAGTATATCTATATTTTTGTACAGACCTGTTTTTCGCGAGATTTTTTTTATTATTTAAATACAAAAATACAATTTAAAATTAAAATTTAAAACAGAAATAAATACAGCATTGACAATTAAAACAAAAAGCAAAATCAAAAGGAGAGTCTCTTTTTTTAAATTTTTTTTTAGCCCATAATGTCCCACTGCTGGGCAAAGGCCTCCCCACCTTTAAACATACTGAATATGTTTGTTCGAGAACTGAAAAAATATTTAATTGAAAATTCCTTTTACAATCTACAAGAATATTTTAGTGCAACTTGACTATGTAGAAGCATCGGTCTCTCTGCGTGACTGGAAACTATAAATTGATTAGAATTGATATAATACCCTCCCAGGGTGGTTCAAAAATATTGAATAAATAAATAAATGAATAAATAAATAAACCACTCTCCTTTATCCAGAACTAAACCAATCCACTCCTTTCCCGCAAAGTCGTCCAAGTCGTCGCGCCACCTCTTCCTCGGCCTACCTGGTCTACGGTGGCCATTGGTGGGAGTCCATAAAGTCGCATGGGCGACGCGACGCTATAAAGCGCCCACGTTGTGATTTAACGCAACGTTTTTTTAACTCTCGTGCGAATAAGGGCTGACGGAACAAGAGACTATTCTAGACGGTAATCTTATACCTGAGTCAGACATAGCTCAAAGTGTTGTACATTTTTGACCTTGAAGTCTACAAAGTTCCACAAAACTTTGCAAAGCTACACCAAGTCCCCGGTCACACTACATGATCAGTGAAGTTGCATCAAATGAGCAAGCAATAGGTATATTCATTTAATTTGTACTTTGGAACACGACCTTTTTTGTATCGAAATTTTTTTAAGCATAGCAACTCGGCCAATAAAATATTAAAAAAAAATATAACTCGTGACTAATAGCAATGAAAGAGTCATAGTTTGATTACGGGTGTCATTATGTGCCTTATTGCGGTGTAAAAGATATTTATTCTCCCGTTTTAAAATTCCAGTTTATATATAAAGGTTATTCCTTTAACGCTTTGCAAAAGCTTGATTAAATAATTTTATGAACTTTTACTATTTCTAACTCACGATTTTCGTGTTTCTTATTATTTACTTTCTATTATTAATCTCTAAGAGCTCTACCTCACCGACGTCACCATGGCGACGTCGCCAGTTACGTATATATGGATACCTGCGGTTGTTGATAGAGTAGTCGTGGCTACGCTCGTAATTTGGCGACGTCGCCAAACCGTCGCCAAGTCAGTTACCTGTTCTATATTTTAATATTAATTATTTGGATACGTGAAAATCGTGGGTTTGAAATAGTAAAATGTTGATCGATTGTACGTCGATACGTACAACTTTGTACAGTTGAGCCGAACTGTAAGCCATTAAGGAGTTTCATCGAATCATCGAAATCGGTTATCGCGATATCGAGATATTCGACAATTTGTCACGCATATACTTAATCAAAACTTTGAATTGTATTGTTTTCTCATAGAAACCTTTGTCAGACCTGGACTAAATTAACATGGGACCAATCGTAAAGCACCAGCTTTCAAATGAAACAAGAATCATCAAGCTCGGTGCTCTCAGTCCAAAGTTCTGCGGTAACAAACATAAAAAAACTTACGCGTTGCAGTGATAACCTCCTCCTTTTTTGACGTCGGTTAAAAAGAAGGTCAAATGACACGGGGTGGCTTTTGCTTTTGCTTTTAATACATCTTCTTTAAATTATCTTGTTATTACAAGACTTGACATTATTAATAATAAGTTTGGGCTGAACTTGCTGACTGAAAAAGTTTTTAAATATTCACAACGAAAGTTAGGTAATCTGAAGAAATTCGCCAACCTCATAAAATTTTCCGTTGTCGTTTTCGTTGGAGATTTTGTTTGTTAGAAGTATTTGCGGGTAGTTTGTTTGTTACGTACCGTAAATAAAATATATCTTTATACATATATCAAAATCGACTGTATAAGACTTTGTCGCTTTACTCCTAAATGGCTGGCCCAACTTGGATGAACTTTTGTATGTATATTGTATATTCCAAGGGGTTCATGAAAATTGAATCCGGGAGATGGAGCTGTTAGGTTTGTTTCTCGCTATAGCTCAAAAACGACAGGACTCGTTTGACTTGTGTATGTTTTGTTCAAATCGCATTATTTAATTATCGCTACATATAGATTATACTAAAGGAGTAATAAATAGTATTTTTCTACTCCTATACTTTTGTCTATCATTTATATACTTACGAACAATAACGTAAGTATACCCATTATTAAATCGACGCAAAAGTCTATACTCTATGACCAATAATAGCACTGTTAAAAGTATCGTTTTGACGCTATAAAAACACACTTATGGTGCCATAGACTATGAAACATATGCAAACTATAAAAGAGCCAGGCAGGTGACATGACAAAATATAAGAAAAACGCTTATTTCCTTCTCCCCTTGGGTTCCTTAGTATACATAAAAATAATTGCTCCAAAATGTTTTAATTAAAATTTTGCTGTTCGATTTAGTGTCTATACTTAATTCAGTGAATAAAATTGGACGACCACGAATTCACCTACACACCTGAAGAAATTTCGACTATAGGTTAAGTAGACGAAAAATTTGCTGCCTACAAAATCTCGGCACATATATAATATATAACAAGGCTTAGGCTAAAATATATATTTTTTTTATTTCATTTCAAAGACGTAGTCTAGTCGTAAAAAAAGATTGTATGCAACAGTGTGTAACTAAGTCAAAAAAGTCTCGTGGTGTATCTATACGATGCTCGCCAAGGCTGGCATCGCAGCCCACGCCACTCGCCTTTTTTGAACCTTCCAAACAACTGTTGCATAAAATACTATAATAACGTTTCAGGCTACAAATACTTCATTGTCTTGAACATTGCAACGGCACGGGAGGCGAAACTATATTAGTGGATGGATTTTATGGAGCTTCACGGCTAAAGGCAGAATTTCCAGAGGATTATGACTTTTTGACTAAATGCGACGTGGAAGCGGAGTATCTAGAAGACGGGTACAATTTTAGACATTCAGCGCCTGTTATACAAGTCGACAAGATGAAAAACATTAAACAAATAAGGTAACTGAGTCGCTCTTGTTCAGCAATAATCCGTATTTTAGAAAATAAAGTTTGATTTTTAAAAGCTTTTATTTGGCTTGCGACGTATGTTTGTTCGGGTGGAATCTTGCAACTCAATTTTAGCGCATATGTTTATAATCGATTGTGCTAAAATTTTACACACATATGTATATTGGATGACTATGCAACTGATACAATAACAGAGCTGGAAGAAGACTATAGGAACTCCGTTATATAACGTTATAACCACATTAAGTTTTTACTCGTTTCTATCAATTATCGATCGATTGGGCTAAAATTTTACACACATATGTATATTGGATGACTATGCAACTGATACAATAACAGAGCTGGAAGAAGACTATAGGAACTCCGTTATATAACGTTATAACCACATTAAGTTTTTACTCCTTTCGTTCGTTGTGACGAGTACTTTGTATTGGTAAACATTTAAATAAAAGCTTTTTAAAAAATGTTTTTTTTAATTAAAATTTATATAAGATCCTATATATAGTATAGCTTTATATTCTGACATTCAAGTGCTTATTTAAATCTTTTATAACTTCACTACAGTGAGTTGTACCAGAGTTTGGAATTGTTTGAATTTTGTAAATGAACATTATTATAGGCGACGATGTTTTTAAGAAAGACAAATATTTTTTTAAAGAGACGTTTAATAATTAGTAACGTACAAAAAATACTTGGGGACACTCATACACATACATGGATTAAAAAAAAAACAGACACTTCAATTTTATTTACGTGTTCTTAAACGCCTTATGCCGAAGCCAGACATAGCTTGATTTGAATAATCATCTAGTGTGGCCGGGTACCTACTTTGTGTAGCTGTGCAAAGCTTTGTAGAACTTTGTAGTCTTCAAGGACAAAAATGTACAAACACTTTGAGCTATGTCTGGCTCCGCCTATATGATGAGAATAATAATATTCACAGATTTAACATCTATGATCGTTCGGCGATGGCATTCGCTAACGGCGAAGAATGTCGAGCGTATTACCGTTCGCTCAGGAATTTGTCAAGGTACTATGAAAACCCGCAATACCAATGGAAATTCAAACTTAATCCAGGTAATATTTAAAATTCAGAAATATATATATACTCTTTTCTTCTGCATTTTAGTAAATGAAATCTTATATATAACATTCTCGTGTCACGGCGTTAGCTACCGCACGCCTCCGAAACGGCTTGACCGATTTTCATGAAATTTTATATACCTATTCAATAGGTCTGAGAATCGGCAATTATGTATTTTTCATATTCCTAAGTGATAAGGGTGGCCCATGCCGACGGAGTCCGGGGGCACAGCTAATATTACTATAAAACTTTTAACACATAGATGTATAATACTAGCTATATATAGTACTCGCGACATTGTCCTCATTAAACTAGGTAAAAAAAATAGATGCAATTTTAGCCTGATGATATATATTCTATAGTCTTCCTCGATAAACGGGCAGTCTAATACTGAAATAATGTTTCAAATCAGACCAGCAGTTCTTGAGATTAGCGCTTTCAATCAAACTTTGCGCAGCTACACAAAGTCCCCGGCCACACTACATGATCATTCAAATGAAGCTATGTCTGGCTCCGGCATAACAGACAAGGACAAAGAGATTAATTAAAGATCGTACAATTAATTACACATTGCGAACCAATCAAAATTAAGTTACGAATTGGATCATTGTAGTTTCATAGAATTCAACGAAACTTTTTTGGAAAAAGTTTTGTTAAGCTTCTATTATTAAAAATATTTCCGCAAAGTTGCAACAATGGGAAATTGTTGCGGCTGTTCTGAATAAAAAGCCAAACTACAAATTATAACTCAGTGAAAACATTAAAATTCGACAAAAAACGCTCGATCAATGAAAGTCGTTTGCGAAATTTCAATGGAATATTTTTAGCTTCATTTTTCTGAATTTAAACGTTTGAATAAAGTTTACTTTCGTGTCCCATTGACATGGAACATTTGAAGACTCCATATATAACAGGATATATTAGGAAATCCTAGGAGAGGGCACTTTGCAAAACACTTTGACGGTCTATTACTCGAAAATGGTACCCATCATAAAAAAGCTGTGTCAAAAGTTTAAATGAGCTGTTCAATACCAAATGAACGATGGGGTTGAATGAAATAAAAATTCCCACTTCCCACAGATGGGTGCCACCCCTAAAAAGGTTAATTATAAATATTTTATAACGCGAAAATTGAAATCTATACGCAATACATAACTGTATTAAATTTTATGCTTTTCTGTTCATAATTGCAGAAGTTGGACATGATCGGACAGACGGGTAATCCAGAGGTTCCTCAGAGGACTACGGAACCCTAAAAAGTACTCATTGAGTCATGGATTGCGCAATACAAAATTTAGGGTAACAGAGAAATATGTTGCATACAAACGGACCAACAGAAAAGAATTTCGAAAATTGTGTTTTTACTTTCTGTTGCTCAATCCTTCATGTTCTAGTTATTATTTTTTTTTTAAATCTTTAATGTACAGCTTTAGAATTTCTACGTTTTTATTATATACTAGCTGTACCCCGCGACTTCTTTCGCGTGTGCCACTCTTATCACTTAGGGGTTTAAAAATGGTTTTCGGATGAGGTTTAAATATTATGTTTATAAAGAAAAATATCTTCAATAATGGCGTATTATTTCAGAACAAATTTGGTTAGCGTAAAGGAGATTGTACTGAGCCGACTTTAAAAGATAGAAGTGCGCTGTCGCGGACTTTTATTTAGAACTTCTAAAGGGGCAAAATTTTGTCATACATGACTTTTGCGAAACTTTATGAGCTGAGAGTCGGAATAACGTTCGTCAGCCACAAATGTTATACTTTCAAAAGTGTATATGCAATTTATTAGAAAGCCTCAGAAAAAGACATTTACATTAGAATTATGTACATTTGTATTAATACTTGTTTAAAAAGGTAAACCAGAGAATCAGACAATTATAAACTTACCACAGATATGTTATGAAAGCTAGGACATTTTCCTTTGTAAATTGCACGCCTATTAATTTATGAGAATTTAGTATGCCATTGTCACCACGCTTAGAAGTTAAATTAGTAGAAAAAACTATGTAATTAAAAGACAAAATGATACTAATACTAATTTACTAAAGGTTCGTAGTCACCCATAATCAGGGCACAAATGCACACATAGTAAGTACCAGTACTAGCCTACATTTATGCTTGTTTCTGTAGCATCAAACGATATATATAAAATATGCGATACTTATACACTAAATTATTAAAATAAAACCGTATGCACACATAATGGCAAACAATTTACATACAAATGTGTACTTTTTTCTATGATATTTTGTTGAAGCGTGGTCATCACAGTTACACTGTATGTATATCAATTGTCAAATATAACAATGTCATTGTACAAAGAATTAAAATTTTAGATAGAGAGTATGCAAATCTATACAGTTTTTATTCAATCAGCTTTGAATATAGTTTAAATTCAACCAGCTGTGGCGATTTCTGGTAATGAATAAATAGTGATAATAATATGTAATGACTAAAAAAATTTGGTATAATTTTAATGAAACTAGGAGGACCATTATGAAATTCACATTAACTTTTTGACATAACTATAAAATATATGCATGTAGTGCATACAGTATCTATACGGTGCTGTCTAAAGGGCCATTATCTCGGCATTATTTTGTCGTGGCCAATTTGTTTGAAACCTTTGACGGCTAGATCAGTTAATTAAGTCGCCTCCATTCGATGCCGGGATTGTGGGCGAATTATTCGAATTCTGACCGGTTTTTGATGTTTCCAAGAGAAATAATCTGATGAAACCCCGAATGTAAATTTGGGAGAACGTTCGAAAATGTATCGATTTACTAAGAAAAATTATATTAATAATAAGCTCTGCCCGAGGCTTCGTCCGCGTAGAATTAGGTAAAAAAAATAGATTCAATTTTAGCGTGATGATATATAGCTTATAGCCTTCCTCAATAAAATGAAATGGGCTATCTAACACTGAACAAATTTCTTACATCGGACCAGCAGTTCCTGAGATTATCGCGTTTAAGTAAAACAAACAATATTGCTGGTAGGGTCCCGCGTGATTTCTGATCAAGATTGATGTATTGGAATTCAAACAGGTTATATGTAAGTATGGCAGGATGGTGTTCCGAACTCAATCAGTCCTTTTTACACATATTATGCTGCGATCCATTATTAAACATTAATCTAAGTATTGAAATGGGTACAGTCGTTCACGCTTGATGCCGACACCAAGGGTAATTAACTGTAATTTATTATTATATATGTAGATTTATCGCTTACTACAACTGATTCGGAAAAGTTAGTCCACTGTGAAGAACCAATAAGAAAATTATTACTCGCAAATTTCACTTAATGCGCCTAAGATAATTGTATCAATAGGGCATGTATAAATAAATAAATATATACAGGACTATATGACACACGGACGTCTGTTCCTAAGGTAGACAACTTAATGCCTGTTTTTGCTATTTCTCAAAAATCAGCTTTTTCAGTTAAGTCAGTTTAGGATAAAGCATGCGATATAGCTCAGCGAAAGGCGACCTAACACAAAATCTCGAAAACCGCGGGACGTATAATATAGAAATTTGACAAGGTGGTAGTTTATAGTTAGTGGGCATCCGATAAATAAGCATATTTTGATATGGCCTGATTAAGGAAATTCAAGGGCTCTCGCAATTTTACGCGGACAAAGTCGCTGTAAAGAGCTAGTATTCAATAAATAGCAAACACTATCATTTCTTATGCCGTGAATAAAAATAAATGACAAGTTATTTGCATAATTTAAAATATTTTCATCTTAAAAAAATATAATGCGAATTTTATTTCTTTACATTTGAATATTCATGAACTGGTTAGAAAATTACTAGCAATAAATACTCAATGCAAATTAAGTGCCATTTAACATTAATAATATTGTTAATTATACATAAATTCGATTTAATACGGTTTATACATTGACTTTAAAAAATTATAGCACTTCAGCTTATGCTATATTACAAATGACTCCACGTAAAATAATCAAAAAAATGTTTTTCACCTTCGTCTAAAACAGAATTTTTTATCTATCAAACAAATATTTCAGCACAGTTTTTACGACATAATTACATCATTTTACGTATTTCATCTCTATTCGTCACCATTTCAGCTCGTAGACCAGACTTTAATATCCTGTAAGATCCTCACATTAAACATTTGTGGACGCTTGTATTGATACAATTTACCTTTGATCATACTTGAGTCTAGGTAATGAGATATAAAAGGTAATGACAGTCACGCAATCAGGTGGTGTCATTTCGCAGGCAGCATTAGTCAACTAGTCTACTAGTTGACTATTTTTTGAAGAACTTGGTTCATATCATGCCTTAGATTCAACTAAACCTAAAATATAAATATTACACACAGACATTGGTTAATATGGCTTGTTTATAAATCCACATAAATTTTGGCGCTAAAACGCTCTGACTATCATGGCGTCTTTTATGACGTAACGACGTGCTAAACAAATAGCTATACTTGAGGGTGATTGGAGCATACGTTAGCAACAACCATTTGTTTGGTACGCAGTGACGTCACACGTTCACGTTGCTGTTTGGGGTCACGTGATTTATGTTTTTAATTTAATTGCTTTATATTTTAAAATATTAAATAATCTTTTATATTTTAGTAATTCCACTTAATTTATTTAATATTTAAACCTCTGTCAACTAATCCGAACAAAAAATTATTAGGATAATCGCTTGGGGTGTATCACCGACTTATGGTGAACTGGTTGGTATAAATTTGATCTATACCTACATAAATATTAATAATTCTTAGGTCAAAGAAAACAGTATAAACAAATTTTATATTTATTTCTAAAATAACATAGAACTATGCTATCTATATAGGAATATGTGAAGCATAAACTTTTGGTACCATTTTACGAAAATTTCGCATAAGAAAGAATATATTTGGCACAATTATTAGTTTATATAGAGGAGGCTAATATTTTTATTTAATATTCGTTGTAAATATACAAAGTTATTAAAATAAAATCACATGCACACCAATGCCAAACTATTTACACACCCATGTATACATTTTACTATAAGATGGTGTCAAAACGAAGTCATAACGACCGTATTGACCGCATATTAATTGTCTGATATAACAATGTTGTTGTAAAAAAATAAAATTTTGTTTATAGTTTAAATAAGCATTAGGCTCGCAAATCTTAAAGATTAGTAGTCAAATTTCCTTCCGATAATACTTCAAATTCAGAAATTAATCAGAATCTTTAAATGACAGGCAACAAGAATTAAACTAAAACAAACTAACTGAGGATCTGTGTGGTCACAATTACATGAGCTTACAAATTGTAATACATCTTTTGTACAGATCTCCTTGCCTATGTTAAGAAATTGATAACTCTTATAACTTCTATAATAATAATATTAATAGTAAAGAAAAAACTTTGCTAGTTCTGAGCCTAATACCTTAATTTTGGAATATAACGTTTTAAGGATGTGAAGTTTTGATTTATGTATTTTTTTTATCGAACCTCTTTTGTCCTACTGAAGCGCCATGGTCTACCCCAGATTTATATATGAAAGAAATTAGTAAAAAATAATTAATCAAATTGATTGTCATAATACAGGGAACTGGTGAAATCAACAAATCAACAGCTAGGCCCAAAGAAGTGACACGCATGGAAGGTCTAAATGTCACTCAGGTAGCTATGGGTTTTTCTCACACCCTTTTGCTCTGCGATGACACATCGGAAGAGGTAAAAACAAAATTGGCAACCATGCCTACCTTTAACCCTTAAATTATAACACTTCATAAGGAATCACTAGACCTCTACAGCAGTGTATGAGAAAACGACGTGTCTACTTAAAAAGTATACCAATTTCACAACATGTAAAACCTATACAAAATATTTGTTATATCTGGTGATCAGAAATAATATTAAAATTACATTATATTGTATGATGAATACTTTATATATACTGTAATCCCTCCTATAACACAGTGCTCTTATAACACAATAATATTAATTTATAACATATAATATATGCACATTCGGGGCCGTACAAGCGCGTGCTACGAGAATACTCCTACAACGTATTTTTCTATAATGTGGAACGTATCATGTTATAGGGGGGATTACAGAATATATAAAGTATTCATCATCTCTTTACAGTAGATAATGTTTCTTTTCAAAAAATTAAACACAGTTTTCGCACGATATTATCTTGATATTTAACACAGAAGTATAAGAACAATTTGTACCAGGACTGATGTCGCCAAAATCTTTGTCATTTGATAAACAAATCTACAATAAAATAAAAAGAAGTCATAGAGTTGACTTTATACCTTAATGTCTAGGAAGAAAAGTCACTTTGCCGTAATGTAGGAGGTGTTTAAGACATTTTATTGTATAATAAGAAACTTGACAAACAAATTTCGTATATGTATATTTTTATTCCTAATATATTTTAAGCTGGCAAAGTATATCAAACAATTCTAAGAATTTAGATGCAAATCTAAAAATAGAAAAAAGGGCATAATAAATAAATCATTTCTCGTATGTAAATAAATAAATAAATTAGGCTATATATATCTAGTTCGGGTATATCTAGTTATTCAAATAAAATTGACTCCCAAAAAATATTAATAATATGTTATTTTATATTAAAATAAAAATATTCTCGGAGTCGACAATAAATCATATTTTATACAATATGATGTATTGTGTACAATAGTTTTGTCTAATCAATAAATGCTACAAAAAGAACTGTAGAACTAAAAAGTAATGAACTGTGATTAATTATTTATTGGAAGACAAAGTTATAAATACAAAACTTCGACATTAGTGTTTTTCAAAAAATTTAAGTTACCCTTTGACATGCCAATTTTTTCTTCTCGTCCCGCTTATACTGTGTCTGATTTATTTATTGTCTTTTTCAGTCTTACAATAGTCTATTGCAGTTGTTTTATTTTTACAACTTGTTTTTCAATTTTTTTCCTTGCAAAATTTCTTTCCTTTTTTATTAAATAGGCGATGATGCCTTTTATGAACGACTTGCAGTATTTAATTTTTCGAAAGAAACGGATTCTTTTTGTAAACGCCTTTTTTTAGGTGAACCCAAATCAGGTCTTTCAAATTTACATCGTTTAACTGAGGATCAGCGGTAGTGTCATTAACATTTGGGTTCTGAAAAGGTTAATCTAGTGAAAATAAGACTATTGTTACACAGCAAGACAGTATGATTTTCAATTACTACGTTCTACTTTTGTTATTTATAGCTTTGTGTTATCATTAACACATTCTTTAATTCATCAAAATAGTTTTATATTTTATAATATTATTTGTTCATAAAAATGCCTCAAATAGTTGAGGAGTTTTAAGGTAGGAAACACTTTCAGGTGTCTATATCCTTCACACGTTATTAAAAATCGTATTCTAAAAATGTTCCCAAAATATGGTGCTTATTTTATCGGCATCCAGTTAACTCTGCCCGCTGCATCTATCCATTTTTAAACGTCTTCATTCTCTGATAAACCTAAAAATATTTTCTCACTTGACATGGCATATATATGGCAATAAATAATACAACTTTTATTAAATACGAGAAGGAATAAATTGTGTCTTATGTTATTTTGAATAATTTAATATCTACCTACAAAAGAAGGTTAAGTGTAATAAAAATATATAATTATTTAAACTCCTAATAAGTATGCGTATCGACAAAACCAACATGGGAATCTATTAACATCATTAAATGAAATGACATCAATAAATTTATTTGACATAGTTATTCTAAACTGAATTTAATGCAATAAGATAAGGTTGATCTTAGCGTAATTTTTTACTAAATTATAATTAATTGAATTTTTATGATTTTATTAAAAATGTAAATAAAATCATACTTACTAATGGTTAGAATCACCTCTATTTCTAATCCTTCCGCTATTATTTATACACTGTAAATATGAACAAAACGGCGTATTTGTTAAATTGCTAATAGACCGACTCAAGACAGAGTTGAAACACGAATGATTCTCTTTTGTCATTGATTATGGGTACATAATCATAACATTGCTAGCGGGCCACGCCCACTTCGCACTTCTACTTGTTCTTATATTTCTGTGATATTTAATGTATCCTATTTAAAATGACAGTTATACCTTATGTCTATTAACCTTATTTGGACACTAGCTTTTGCCTGCAGCTTCGCTCGCGTTAAAATTTGTTTATTTGCCACTGGAACAGTACTTTTTTCTCTGGATGAAAAGTAGGATCCTTATGATCAGATGTTTTTAAAAGTTCATGATAATTAACTAAATAGAGAAGTCAAAAAAGTAACACCGACTGACTTTGTGTGAGACGCGATAGGCGCGACGCGGGGGTGATGATGATGCCAAGCGAGTCATGTCATTCGGTGTGACAAACTCGCTTGAATTTATTTTTCCGCGCGTTAATTTTATAATTTCCGATAACTATGATTCTAAGATATTAATTTATATTGCATGGTGTAAACGAGTGTAATAATCTACCTGGCATGCTTGACGTACTTACGCATTTCAGTACTATACCATAACACTAATATATTCAAAGATTTGAGAATAAAACTATTGATATTAGACTGCACTTTATAGTTCCGAGGTTCCATGAAGCACTTCGCGCCGTCCTCTGAGAAATAACATAGGATACCAGAAGGTATAGAAACACGGCACAAGAATTAGGCAAACGCAAAAAAAAAAAATGAATCTTTTTAAATAATCATTTTACGCAGATAAAGTAGCAGGTAACAGCTAGTTTTCATTATGATTCAACAAATTTAAACAAAACCTTTACAAATTATATACCTAAACCTTCATTATTAATCACTCCAATTGGTGGAAACTGTGTGATGATTCGTTCAGTAGTTTTTCAGTTTATTGCGAACGAACAGACAAATTGAGTTTGTTTTCTAAAATGTAGTGATAGTTAAGTCGAATGGCCATTCTGAGAGCTTAAGTTGAGAATAGTGAAGTGGTCACATTTTTAGCAACGTTTATAAATTTAGCTGTTTGTTAAATCTATATAGTAAAAAATCGATCAGTAATATCAGAAGAAACATAAAACTTGATCAACTTATGAGTGATTTTGCGGAAGTCCCGTTATAAGCAGTGAAAATGAAATTACCTACACATTCCTAAATAAATTATCTAGAGATTTGTGTGAAGTAATTTCATATTTTTTTCTACTTAGTATTAGTAAAAAATTGTTGTTTTTGAAATCACACGGAAATGACACTATAGTAGGTTGTATGTACATTTGGAAAATTTTGTAACGTTATATCGTCATTATGTACTTAATTAATGTTAGTACCAGTAATAAGTGACATAAACAGTTTCTGATTCATTTTTGGATAATTTTAAATAAATAATAAGATAGTATCAATTTTATGTAAGTAATTGTTAAGCTCATCTATTCAATATTCTTTCATTGAACCAGTTCCCAATTTTTACACTTGTATATTTATTACATGTAAAATTTGAAAGTTGTTGTATCACTACAAACTGACTGTTTTTTTTTTTAAATATTTTTCCCAGAAATTAAGACTGAAAGAATTTGTAGAGAACTAGTGATACCTGAAAGTATTAGAATCTTTGTTTTAGTTGCGTTTTTTGTGCTTTTCTGTTTAGTGTTAATGATGTCCTTAGTACCAACTGAAGTTATGTTGGTAAATATAAGTTCATTATTTAATAATATACAGATAAATTACGTTTTATTGCATACAGAACTAATGACCCCCAAACATATTAATGTTTCTACAATATAGTGGTATTTGAAAGGAGTGACTTATTTTTATTTTTTATATGACTATGACTTTGATATTATCTGCCTTTACAATAATATAAATTAAGTAAAAATAATTTCATTTACTGTTATTGTGTATCAGAATTAAATTAAAAAAAATAGTTTTATGACATTTCAATACAACTGACACTGCTATTTCATAGTATGTACTCATTGAGAATGTATCTAAAAATATTATCAATTCTTTTTCTTGATATAGTACAGTATTACAATAAAACATAACTATGTTACCTCATGAGCCAATCAGTGAGTTCTTTGTAGCGTAATTTTTGTTAAGTACCACAATTTTTCTTATATAAGTTCCGGTTACTGTATTTGAACCTATGTATTAACTTATTATTACAATTATATTGCACGTCTTTTTTTACCCAAGGATATTATTAAGTATTTGAAGCTATCTGGATGTTAGTGGCTATACCTAGAACTACTCTACTATTATTAATTTTTAAATATATATTTTCATAAAAGAAAACACAGCCACTGTTACATCACACAGAAAAGGATCTCGTTGATTATTTTAAGATGTAAATCTGAACACAAACTACACACTGCCTACCTGATATTCTCAATTTAAGTAAAATAATTGTAAGAAACTTGTCTCTTGTAAACGAAACTAGTTTATTGTTTCCATGTCTTTTATGACAGTTGTCTACATGGTTTTCATCACGAATTAAATATAAATTAAGTATAATAAATAGCTTAAGGAATAATTTTAAATACTGTTTATCTTTATACTACAAGGTCGGGGTTTTGGTCTCTCTCATCAAACTCGAAACTAATTCATGTTAACTAATTCATATCTATTGGCAATTTTTATTTGGAGGTTGTAATTATAGTTCTGATTTTAGGATTAACAAAGATCTGTACTCTAGTTCAATAATGTCCCCGACTTATACAGTCCACCTCTATATTTTAATGTGTTAGTATACGATCATAGTAGTTATTGAAATCAATCAAAATGGCGAATGTGTGTTATCTTCTAGAAAATTGTAAATGTTTTCTACAAGTTTGTGGTGATATTTTTAATAAATATTGCAATTAAGGATTTTATTAGCGTACAATCATAAAGTTAGAATATTTAGTTATAATATTTAAGAAATATAAATATAATCTGCACTACTGTGTTGTAAGTATACATTCCCATTATAAGTTATTCACTGTGACAACATAATTTCAAAAAATTCCATTGTCACGGCTGCTTTGCATCAAAATTTGTTGCATGTTTCAACACTTGGTAGCGCAATTAGTATACGTACAATATACTAGTGCTCGTAAAACAGAAATTTATCTATTTTCGGTTTCTTTTATTCGTAATCTTTGGAATCATGTAATGTCATCAATTACGTATAAGCACGTTAATTAATAATTGTCAGTGTTTGAAGAACTTGTTATATATATTACGCGTATATTTCTATATTATTAATGGATAAAATACATGTCAACGTTATCTATGAACAATTGCGGCCAATCTTAACAAATCTTAACGGGTAAATTTTTTAGTAATGTAAAGTATGTACTTCACATTTTGCCAACAAAGTTTTGATTAAATAATTTTCCAAAAACCTGCCTTTTTATTTGTAACACACTACGACTAAAATGAGAGCACATAAGCTTTCCAATTTGAATTAGGTAAATGCATATGTTTAAAAACCAATTTGCACTAGCGTAGAATTTTAAAACACCTTTTCCCCAAAGAATATTTAAAATACATCAAAATATTAGTTTGCTAATAGCGACGAGACGGTCGTTTTTAAATACCTACTTATACCTGTTGTTAGGCCATATGAATATTTGACAATGTCTATGTCGAGTCAAGCGCCACAAGTTTGTCACTTGTCGGCTTCGGCTATAAATGAGAGACTAATAGGTGTTCTTGACTTGTTTAGGATATATGACTATAGCATATTGTTGGGATATATTAACATTCGAAGCGGTCGCGTTGTGCTTTAAAGACGACAAAACAGTCTGGTTTGTTCATAACTTGAATATATAAGCTAGTATAATTACCTACCCATACATCCTAAAAAAGAAAACAATAAAAATAGTAAGTTGCCAATAACATGTTATTCTGGTTGATTTTATTTAGCAGATTCTATATAATGCAGTTTTAAAATAATCATAAAGGGGCGTTCAAGTATTACGTCAAAGACGCCCAAGAGCCCGGACCGACTTATGTTTAATGGTTCTTCTATTCACAAATTACTAAATGTTCCCAATAGTTGCTTGCTGAAAACAACTTCCCAGAGCTATTAGCTTAACAATAGTTCTCAGGCTAGGAATAGGGAGGGTTCAATAAAAATGCATTATGTTTTTTTATTGGTAGCTTTAATTAAAAAGCCATCTATCTGCCTTATAATATTTGTATCTCGACTGAGTCGTACGAAATGCCTTATTAATTATCAATAGAATCTAATGAGTGATGTTCCGTCGGGGGAGACTGACATTTTTTTTTTTCGAATTATGAATGTTAAAATAGGACATACGAAGAAGTAGGGTATATTGGAGCATTTCGACGTTAATGTTAACATTATACAGACACTTATAGATGTATGTCTTTGTTAAAACAAAAAAATAATCCCCCGACGGAATGCACTTTTGGGACAAATACTTAAACTACATAATTACCAAAAATTATTTTGGTAATTTACAATAGACATAAAAAGATTGTTTAGTTAGACAGGTAAACATTTATAAAAAGTTTTATATAATAGACACACATGTATAGTTTTTAACTTTACTCTTATAATTAAACATCTATTAGGCTAAACGCCGGTTATCAACTCTACGTTACATGAGCAACATTACCATTTTTCAAAATATTAGCAATTTCCTTTCTTTTAACAATCAGTTTTAAACTGCTTTTTATTATACACATACAATTTAATGTAGGACCACGAAGTCCTGCGAAAACATATGATAATTTTAATAACTTTATATCCAATGTCAGATCATAGAAATAAGTAGACATACAAGGTGGGTGTCGCACGTGTGACTATGACAAGAGCGAATACTCACGTTGGCTGTCCGACCGCGATTCTAATTGGCCAGAGGAAACGTATGCAACATTTGACAAAATGTCGATTTTTACAATAATACGTGTAATATTGTATATGTGTTTACACCAGTTTAATCGACTTTTTTAAACTACTATTTGTTGTGTCTTTAATATCGCGAATAATATTAATATTTCAACATAATAACCATTCATCAATGCTAATATAGTCCTGTCGGATTAGCTCAAAAAATGGGGTCAAGGGGAAAAAATCCCGGCAGAAACTTTGTTGGGGGGGGGGGGGGGGGTTAAATTTATAGTCTCAATTCAAAAATTCGAAAAAATTCCAACTATTCGCGGCCCCCATTTTGGGGTCAACGTAAGTCCTTCCCACTGTTTTACGTGCCTTCCGAAACACGGAGGAGGTCGGATATCAAATATAAACCAGTGCTAGAATGGGTCACCCGTCTATCAACCGGTCGCAGACAGAGCAAATTAACTTAGCGATCGACTCAAATGCTGACCACTGATTAGGCCACGACCTTTTCAAACACGATAGCAATAATAAGTGAAATTATAATTCAGTATATTTTGATTCAAATTAGTAAAACAGGTGCCTTGGTAGTTTTGCCTGTTTAAGACAGGCCAGGACTGGAAATTAAGGGAAAACGGATCGTCATCGTGCGACCACGCTAGTGTGTCCATGCGTTCCGTAAATAATTAGACAACTTTCTTTTAATATCACGTAGTAGTTAATTGATATTTACACATGTTAAGTTTTGTCGTCATACATAATCATCAAATATAAGGTCCTGGAGTGTCGTAAGTTTTTCACCAGTCACCGTGTATATTCATTATATTTCTTTGCTTTTTGTATTAGTTAGATTATCCTTCGAAGTATGTTAGTATACAAAATTAGTACATTCTAAAGATTGTACTATTGTATATTAAGAACAAACCGTGTGCCTAAGCTAGTATTGAATCTGAATTATAGGCATCAGTACTCCAACATAACACGTAAAGATTGTAGCTAACGTAAGTAAAACTAGACCTAGGTAGTAGTAAGTAACTTTGTTCCGGACGGGGGTTCCCCGACCGCACAATTTTTTTTTGTTATATTCGATTACACATGGCGTCGCACTGAACCACGTCTGAGTCTACTGGGAATAAATATAATTATATCGCGGTCTAGTTAAATTTTAAATTTAAATTGTATTAATTGTATTCAAAGACACTTTAGCGTTATTTACTTTTAATGTAAATTACATATGTATTCTCGCCAGTTCTGAAACAGAAAAAAAAAGGTTATTTCCACTTACAAACGGAAAGCTGAGATAAGTCTATTTATTATTTAAAAACGAGTGCATACAATGAGATTCAACCCTCCTCGAGGGCATTTTCGGCCGCCAGTAAGATATGACTCGTATCTGTTTAAAATTTTATGCCCCAATTCATATGTTCCGGAAATCCTCTTAGTTTGAATACGTAATAACAATGGATTTCTTGTATTAAATTTTTATTTTTTTAAAGTTTATCTTCTCGTATCGTATGGAGTGCATTGCAAAAGAATCCCGAGCAGATTAAATTACTAGGGTTTCTCTTCACTTAACTTAACCAGAGGAAAAAAAAGAAAATAATTTATTCACAATAATGAAATATTAATGTCACGTAAATTTGATTCGTCTAGCAACACTCGAAAATAAATTGACAATATAAATACGTAACTGAAGATGAAAACAAATAAAATGCTTTTATTGACACTAATAAAGGTTACTGTCACTTAAAATTTAATTCAGCTAGCAACACCCGAAAGTAAATTGACAATCTTTCGTGTTCAGTTAAATAAAAAACCCATCAAACGAAATTCCTTAAGTGATTCAAATTGAAAGAAATAAAATTTCAGAAATAAAATCCTCGAATTAGCATTTCCATTAAGTTATGGCCGGTAAATGAATTGGAAAGCAAAAAACAATCTCGCAGTCCACGGTATAAACGTCGTTTAGCAGTTAACACAATTAAAAAATGCAAATCGTCTATATCCGCGCAGACCAAGTTTATGGGAGAAGGGAGGGTCCGATGCTATGGCGAAGTATTTTAATCATGTGTATTGAAAAAGGGCGAGATAGGGGTGTGTTAGATGAATATCATTGCAATTTATTGCGTGCGAATAACTTGAATTTTTTGTTGGGGAGTTTGCGATAAAAGCTTTGAAAATTGGATAGAAGGAAGAATTTTTTTTTATCTAAATAATACTATTAGGTGTGCCACTTCTTTGTTTTATCTGGAATTGGCTTGATAGTGTTTCTCGATAAACAATAACCTTCTTCTGTTTTCTTAATTAACGTAATAAAACATCGTACCGTTGATAAATCTCATAGACGCTCATTCCAAGAAAAAATATTTTTCCCTGTATTGGAAAATTGCTAACTCTTGGAAAGGTTACACTGTTATATTAAATAAATCTTATTTATTGACAGCAATTTTAATTCAATTATAAATAATGCATTCACCGCTATAAGGAGATTATAGAGAATTAAATAACAGGTTAAGTATAAAAATAATGGGACGAATGCAATCCGATTAATTAATTGTATAAGTCATGCACCAGTAGAATCTATAATTAAATAATATAAAATCTGCTTTCGTTTTAAGCTTAGTTAATTTCAAACCTTTACATTGTATTTCAATGAACATTTTTTATCTTCCAGCTGATCAACGGTTTCCTTCGTTGACTGCATTTATGGCTTACGAGTTGGCGACATCAGAAGAATGGCGGAAAGTGGCTGAATGCGGTTTGCGAGAAATAGGGGAGAGTGGCAGAAACAAAGAGATGACTATGTCCAGTAGTCGACGAGCTGACAGATAGATATATATGTATATGTCTGTCTAGTTTCAGTAAATTCCAGCCATATAATTTAACTTCCAATTTCTTCTGAACACACTGAAGTATTCCCTAAAGTGCCTTCCTTTCTTTACCTCCTTTAGCATACCCAGCGATGAATGATTCATCGGCTACAATTTCGCGAGTGCATCGAGTGAGAGGCGTGAGGGATTCATATTGTTGGTACTACTTTATAAATCTCAGAGCCTTAAGACATAGCTTATCTTCTAAAGGATGAAACCTTAGGTTCTGAGTAGAGTCTCATGTACTCATTAGCACCTGCGTGTTTGAAAAGTTGTGAGTTCCGTGAACAGATACCAGGAGCAAAAGTGGTCTAAAAATATAAGCTACTTAACTGACTTTTAAATGGCTGATTTTTATATATATTTTGTATCATATTAATCTGAAGTAATATCAAAAGTCTTATATGTTTTCCATTGCCCAGGACTTTTGTCGGACGTTTTGAACCCCCCTAAACAAAGGTAAGGGATTGCCTGTCTGATTCTGAGTGAATTACGTATACAGATATATAAATACACAAAGGCTGTTGTCGTGGATGTAATTCATTGCCAACATTTACTCGTCTTCTTCCTCTTCGCACTACGCCTTTCCTCTTTATTTGAATTCGTTTCTTTTAAGTTGGTCTTGTGACGTATAATTGAAAACTATTTATATCAATCGGCTATTACCTCTAACAGTGGCATTAAGTGGCCTAACTCAGTAACAGACGTCCTTATAACAACGACCAGGAATATCAAATGTATTGTATATATAAGTTTGACAGACAGACAGGCAACGAGAGCATATGGATAACTTACTAGTTATCGAACAAATTGAAGTCGGGGTTTTGTGTACTTCAATTCAAATTGTCAGAGCTGGGCAAATTGAAAAGGGACCACGCTGAAAGCACGCTTTCAAATAAAAACGAATCATCAAAATGGGCTCACAAACAAGAAAAAATACAGTCCAACTTCCTCCTTCTTTGAAGTCGGTTGAAAAAGGCTCGTTTTGTCAAGGCGTCATGTGCCGATGTCACGAGCAAACTAACAGTACGTGACCTCGCCAACTGCTATTGAAAGGGCTTTATTCAATTATCGTCACTTGGTCCCTACATTTTTGACACTGGCAATATTCTCGGACGCAAAGATAAATTTTGGGTCTTAAATCTTCCGATTTCCCGGTGGCCTAAACTCGTCATTAAAGGCCGGCAACGCATCTGCTTGCCTCCTGGTTATGCAGATGTCCTACTCGTTTGCCCTTATTTCATGTTTTATTTCAAAAAATAATTCTGTTATTAGTTCAAAAATTACGATTTGTGATTGCGAAAATGTGGTTTTTATATTCTTTACTATTTATCCATATCTTGTATATGATTATTGTCATTTATTTGACCTCTAGCTCCCCTCTGCCTGCTAGTTTGCCCCTTGGAACATAAAAAAATTAAAAATTCTTGCAATTGTTCGTTTCTTTCTTATTTTTTAAAACTCTGTAATAAGGGAAATGGAACAAAACAAACAAGACTGAAATCCGTCCAGTTGTTTTCGAGTTCTAGCGAGACTAACGAACATCGATTGATTTATATAAATATATAAATATTCTATATATTATTACGTGAAGTGAAAACCTTCGGTACCATTTTACGAAAAGCGCGGACGGAAGAGTATGAAATTTATCACAATTGTACGTAAAAGAGAGGCCATCACTGTTAACCTTTTTTATTAGAATATTATACAACTGTAATGTGTTTACGCTATATAATACTGGCTGGATTCAGCTATACAACTATTGATCTTTCAGATTATTAATGCATTCATTAATTCATATTTTCCTTCCTTTACTAATTGCTCTTATAACATAACAATTACAACTGACTGTTGACAGATAAAAACCCCTAATTCCCGCCATAATTCCATAATGTTCCTCTTTTTTTTATATCTTTAAAGACTGTGTACTTCTTATGTGCCAGTGCTACCTGTATTCCTCGAGAAAAAGGAAGTTTGGCGACAACATGTATTTCATTGTGTGGCGTGAGTGTCGTGTGCAGTGTCGAGCGCCCTCTGCGTGTCCGCCAGCAGCAGCGAGAGCACGCTGAGGTCCCTGATGTTAAGTACAGCTATCGAGTCCAACTATCTATCTAGGAGAAACATGTATCTATTTTTTTTTTATAAATCAAGGGGCAAACGGGCAGCCGGTTCAGCTAAGTGACTACCGACGCCCATGGACAACTGCAACACCAAAGGGCTCGCAGATACTTTGCTGGCCTTTCGGAAACACCGAAGCTGGCAACTGATTCCACAGATTTTCTCCCTTTCTTTAATTAAAGTAATCTATGTTATTCTTTATCACAGCTATCTTCTAGTGAAAACACCATCAAAATCGAGCCTCCTGTTTTGAAGATTACTTGTAACAAACACTCAGACGAAAATGATAATAAATGTGTTTTATAATCATCACTAACACTCGCCTTCACTGCCAGTGTTTTCTCCCCTGCCTAGCCAAAATCTGGTATGATCCTACTAGATGCAGCTTTAGATGTCCTTTCTAATAACGAACTTATGATAGTTCTTGACAAGCCACGGTCTTTTAGTAGGTTGTAAAGAGATTTTTATGGAATACCACCTGCTCTTACCTCTACCGCGTATAAGCTGGTTTAGTAAACGTTTTTGGTGAGCTCATTGGTTAGGTCAGAGTACTTGTTCGTTTTTATCAGATGGTCTTTAGGGATGCTGATCTCCTATGGAACTTTAAGCTCTACAAGTACTACTAGCTTTAGTGTCTTTGAATAAAGGGATATGTCGGCCTGGATGACGAGATAACGACATCCTCTGGGATTTTGTAATGTTTTTCATACTTATCCATTAAAAGATATTAGAAACAAAAGACAACGTAAATCGTATTATTTGGCTGTGGTTCTCTGTAAGTGCAGCTCGTAATAACAAGAATCTCACTAAACTCTACCTTTTTCATAATTGTTATATTATGTATCTAAATATATGTATATTTGATATTAAATACTGGTTTATCCTGGTTTTGTATGTCTTCTTTATTATTTAGTGCGAAAAAGACTCCCTTCCCGATTATATATATACGCGTTAAGTATATAATTGGAAAAAAGGCTCTTACACTACGCAACGATTTATACCGTTTTCTTCAATTAACAGTGTGGTTCAAGAGGAAAGGTTATATTTATAATACATGCATATCTATATTGCTTCCGTGCGAAGCCGGGCGGATCGCTAGTTAGTTATATAAATGGCCGTGTATGTCAACAGGCGGTGTTCCGTCTGTACGGTTAATATAGCATTCGGTTGTCACGATTACGCTTTGACATCATCATATAAGTGTGTGTATAAAGTGGTGTAAATCATTTGGAATGGGTGTGTGTGTGGTTTAATTTTAATTATTTAGTACATTCTTCTTCTTCCTAGCGTTATTCCGGTCTAGTAATACCATGGTTCGCTTAGATTGCAGAGGTTTCGACTGTGGGGCGAGTTAAGATGACCGATTGCCATCTGACGTCATCCTCGGAACCCCCACGATCTCTACAAACTTATGACTAATATCACAAAGTGATATTAATCGGGTCACACTTGCGTGCCTTCCGAAACACACAGGAGGTTGGATATCAAATATAAACCAGTGCTAGAATGGATCACCCATCTATCACCCGGTCGTAGCAAGAGCAACTTAACCTAGCGATCGACTCAAATGCCGATTTAGAGCAATTTATTCAACATTATCATCATTCAAATCATCCTTTACATTACAATTGGATTTACTTTTTATAAAAGGTTTAAATTTGCGTAAGGTAAGTACATAGTTTGTAATAAAAACGTGTACAACAGTACACCTCAATGTATAGAAATAATTTTTCGGAGTCTCATAGAGTGCATTACTTAGAAATAAAAATTGGTTGCTTTTTATTTCTAAGATTTGTGCTAGTAAAAATCACCCACTTTCTTATGTATAGTTTTATGTACATTAATAAGATTATCGAAAATATAAATTAAAGTCTTTAAATTTGTTTTTTAGCGACTCTCTGGGGCTCATGTTGCATATGGCAAGAACTCATCCTTTTTTGCAGAACAAATACATTTTCAATATACCCCATAGTAACGTACCATATGACATAATGCTGTTACTATATGAAACGGTCACTGAGCACGGTTCGAAAAGATTTATGTCACCACATCTCCGATTAGAGAAAAAGTTTTTTCTTCTTTATTTTAATATACGAATTCTTCCTGTTTTTACTATTATTCTTGTCAATAGAAGAGGTACACCGTTGGACATATGCCAATCCAATGGATTTACAAACATAAAACTATTCTTAATCATTGCTAAAACGCCAGTAACGCACTTGCTAGTCCTTTGGATGTTGAATGGTTCATTGGCGTTAGTAGTGACTTGAAATAAAAATGAACACACGCACGCACGCACGCACGCACGCACGCACGCGCGCGCGCGCGCGCACTCACACACACACACACACACACCCTGGTCTATTGCCAAAAGATGTAGCTATGAACGACCCTCCTCTTATAATAAATTAAATGCATAAGTCTCTTTCTCCAGTCAATCCAGATTTTATTTATTCCCTAGCTGTTCCCTACTACTACGTCCGCGTGTGCCACACACATAACATCTTAGAGGCATAAAAATAGTTTTTGGATAAGGAATAATATCATGTTTATAAAAAGAACTTCACAAATAATGCAGTATTTTAGAATAAATATGATTAGCATAAAAAAGGTTATACTTAGCCAACCTTAAAATATAGAAACATGCTGTCGCGGACTTTTAATTAGGACTTTTAAAGGAGACTAATTCCGTCATACATGATTTTTGCGAAACTTTAACCGTTTACGCAGCGCAATCTCTCAAAAGGGGGAAAGAAACCGCTGATTTGAAAACATACTTCATTGGTGCTCCGCTACTATTAGTCTTAGCGTGGGCTATTTAACGTTGAAAGAATTTTACAAATCGGGCAGTATATTCATATTTATTAAATATACTTATACTATGAAACTCGTAGTAACAATCGTTTTCAATTCAAATAATGATTCGTGGGTCGTAACTGGTACATTTATTGAGCATTGTCTTTTGTTTTAGGATACTGCCACGTAATAAAATTGCGTATTATGTATAGACCCATCCTTATGCCAGAGCCACACTTAATGTCTGGCTCCGGCATTAGAAATCATAACTTTTTATGTAGTATACTTAAATACTTTTTTCTCATTAAAAATTACTAGTAAATTTTATTTAAATTCAGTAATTATTTTAAAATTGTATAGAAAATTCCTAAACCAGCTGATCGCCGAACTTTATTTGTAAAGTAGACACTCGAAGGTGATGGAAACTTGAAATATATATACCTAAGACTCACACATTCAGAAAACAAGTAATTTCATCGATTGCTTGTGTGCGCGCAGCGTTTTTATTGTTAACTCAAACTCAACCACGCACTATATTGATGATGTTGTGTGTTGCGTCGTATGTTTGCGTGTAGAGGTGAACACTTTGTTGGGGCGTGCATCTTTAGACTGTCTGCACTCTATTAAAATTTATTTAACACCTGTAATACCTTCATTCCGTAAATAAAAAAAAACCCTAGATTTTAATATTTATAATTATTTGATATTTATAATTACAGTTACATATTTCAAATTTCACAGGTCTTAGGTCAAGTGGATAGCAAATTTATCGCTACCATTACACATGTTACATCGTCTCAAACTCGGAAATTATCTAAATATATCACCCTCTTTGATCAGCATGCTGTGGATGAAAGAATTAGACTGGAACATAATTTAGCAAGTACGTTATTTTATTTGACACAAACATTCTTTTTTTTTTTTAAAAGAATGATTTTTAAAAGCAGGAATAACTTAGGTCTTTTGCATAAATCCATGAATGAAAACGAGAGAAAATCGATGATTTATATATAACCCGGAACGGATAAAATTTAACAGTTATCGATGATATTTAAATTAAATATGTTTACTCTTTTCCAATAAAAAAAATATTTTTTAAGACTCACTATTTATTTCAGGGTATATTAAAGATGGTAAATGGGATGGTGTCCAAATTAATCCCATGGTATTAAGCTTCAGTGATGAGGATCTGCTCTATCTCAAAAACCATAAGGACAAATTTTCTCAATTCGGATTGCAATGGTCGCAGACTCAAAGTGAAATGGTATTAAACGCTATCCCAAGAGCAATTCTAGGCCAGAATCACAGACAGGTAAATATGTTTTAATTGACTGGACCATTGGCACAGTTGGCAGTGACCCTGTCTTCCGCTCCGTGGGCTGTGGATTTGATCCCCGCCTCTAATCTAGCTGTATTATCTCTATGCATGTATTTATATGTATATTTAAAAATTGTATATTTGACACCCTTGAACAAGTCTGGTGGCTGACCGGTAGCAGTAGAGAGCCTGATGGCCTAAACCCTTCTTTAAACGCCAGCAATGCATCTGCGAGCCTTATAGTGGTGCAAATGTCCATGGGCGTCGGTAGTCACTTAAGTGAACAACCTGTCCGTTTGCACATTAAAATTATTATTAAAAAAAAAGAAAAAGAACGTCTTTACATAATTTGTGGTCGAGATTACTTTTATTACGTCAGCTTTCAGACCAAAAACCCAGTCATCTGAAACTTATAACACCCCACTTTTATGCGTCGTCGGTTAGTAACAAATATAACCGATTTCCTAGCATTAAAATACAAAAAATGTCTAATTTTAGGCAGAAACTATTGTAATGGCAGTGAAAAAATTAATCTTAGAACAAATTGGAGCTATCAAATATCTAAAAGGGAACGTGACATCGTATCCAAAATCGATAATGGAACTGGTATTTAGCGAAGTATGTACTAGTTTTCTTTTTTGAGTATACCATGTGTCAGGTCTTGTAATAATGTAGAGGAGGTCGTGGCCTAATCAGTGGTCGGCATTTGAGTCGATCGCTAGGTTAAGTAGCTATTGCTGCGACCGAGTGATAGATGGGTGACCCATTCTAGAACTGGTTTATATTTGATATCCGACCTCCCCCGTTGTTCGGAAATGCACGTAAAAAGTGGGACCCGGTTAATGTCATTTTGTGATATTAGTCCTAAGGTTGAAGAGTCAGATGGCAATCGGTCATCTTAACTCGCCACACAGCCAACTCCTCTGCAATATAAGCGGACTCTGCTACTAGACCGGGAAACGATAGAAAGACGAAGAGGTGTCAGGTCTTGTAATAAAAATAAGTGAGGACCCGACTAAGATCTTCTTGCCACCATCCGATCCAGTTCGCCTTGGGCTCTGCCTCTTTTAAAATCAGGGCAGGAGTCACCCCCATATCTTTTGAAACATCCATTTTAAAGTGATTCATAAGGGAAGTTCCGTTAGACTTTAGCCCAGGAATCCAGAGCCGTCAATGAATCTTTATATACTTACATAAAATCGGCGTGAAGTGGCGGCAATGCTGTCACGTCAAGTGACGGTATTGAAGTTGCGTTTCGTTCGGTTTGTGAGACTTCCCCGTCTAAACTCGTCATTAAAGGCCGGCATAGCATCTGCTTGCCTTGCTTTCTATCATTTCTATCATTTAAGTTAAATCTTGAAATAGTTATTTTTCTCTAGGCTTGCCGGTATGCTATTAAATTCGGCGATAAGCTAACCAAAAGTGACTGTAAAGGTATGATCAGTTCTCTATCGAATTGCAAAACGCCTTTTCAATGTGCCCACGGACGACCCGTGATGGCGGTCGTAACGGAGTTATATGATAAAATTCCGAAATATACGGTAAGTACACATTTGCTTTCAATTATTTGAATGGAAGGTGGTATTCAAAGTATTGATAAACAAGTATTTTACAAATTTATTCAAAGCATAATTTAAATTTTCTTTATTATCCCTGTCTAGTACCTGAGTCCGCTTTTATAGCAGACGATGTGGCTGTGAGGCGAGTCAAGGTGGCCTTCTGACGTCATCCTCGCAACCCCTAAAACCTCACGACTAATATCACTCGGTGACCAACTGTTTTACATGCGTTCCGAAACACGGAGGAGGTTCGATGTTTGAAAACCAGTATTAGATGGTTGACATCCAGCATCCTCCTGCCACGGTACGAACTGCTTAACCTAGCGATCGACTCAAATGGCAGCCACCGATTAAGCAATGACTTCCTCTAAGAGCTCAACTTAAATAGTTTCTAATAAAATACAAAAATGTTCGCTTCACATCCGTTTTCTTTTTTAAAAAATACGATCTAAAAAGCTTAATTAATAGCCTTTTTCTTCATAAATGGTGTTAATTTTACCTTATGCTTGACAATTGCCTAAAAAGGTTTTACAGACTATTTGGATCATTTCTGTAAGTGTGCTAAATTTATTGCCGGAGCCAGACATAGCTCAAAGTGTTTGTACATTTTTGTCCTTGAAGGCTACAAAGTTCTACAAAACTTTGCGCTACTACACAAACTTCCCGGCCATACATGATCATTAAAAAGATCATTCAAATGAAGCTATGTTTGGCTCCGGCATAATAATATATGTTTTGTATAATTTCAGATTAACTTGGACAAGGTCAAGGAATTTAAAAAACATCATAAGTAAAATGTTTTATTTACAAAAAATAGAGTTACAATAAAGCCTCTTTATTAATTTGGTTTATGTTTTTAGGAATATTAAAATACATTTCGCGTATTATAATCTAGATATCCCTCTAGTTAGGAGTCTAGTTAGGGGTGTAAATTACGTCACACGTGAAGCCGGGGCAGCTATACCAAAACGTTACATTGTGAGATTAAGGGAATGGTTGGGGGTCAAAAGTTTTGAGATGTAACATGTCAAAGTCAAGAATAATAAAAAAAAATTAAAATTGTCGTTTCCTTTTAATTAAGTACAGGCATAAAAGTGAAAAATATTTAATGTCACACCAACAAGGCAGGGGTTCCGAAGATGTGACAACCTGTGACAAGAAGGGAGTAGGAGTTAAACAATCGTAAAATTCGTGTGACGTAATTTGTAGGTAACCTCTTCAAGCTGACGACGATAGCCTATTTATAGTCAGCCCATGTACTTCCTGCTTCGAGTCTGGGTCATCTATATGTATATGTTTGTATATATTTCTAAAAAAATATTTGTGTACAACTGGCATCAACTTTGTCTACTTTAGTAACAGACTTCCGTGTGTCATCTAGTCCTGTATATATTATTTTTAGAGTTAAAAAATTTCAGGACTTAAATATATAGAAAACAATGATATATAATCATCACCAATGTGTGTCGCATGTCTTATCGCCTATGTTTTCTATTTAACATCCTTGATTGACCATAAAAACAAAATCAGCATTTCAAGGCAGTTCATTATGCGGGAGCCAGACATAACGTCATTTGAATGATCATTTCAATGATCGTGTAGTCGTCGTGTAGTGTAGTGTGTCGGGGACTTTGTGTAACTTCACAAAGTTTTGTAGTACTTTGTACTTATTTAGACTTCAAGGACTGGTGATTCTTTATTATAAAGGGTAACTGGTGAGACACTTATGATACCCTAGGACCTGGTATTTGATAATCATATATGACGGAAAAAAAAATATTAAATGTAAATATCAATTAACTTCTACGTGTGATTAAGAGAAAGTTTTCTAATTATGTACGGAATGCATGGACATACTAGCCTGGACGACGATGATCAGTTTTCACTTTATACATAAGTCTTGGCCTGCCTTAAACAGACAAAAAGACCTGATGACAAAAAGATTTCACTCATTCGAATCACTAATTTGTTTAATAAGTATAGTCAAACGTAAAACAAAACAAACTGCATTATAATTTTATATTGCCTGATAGCCCTCATTTTAATGACGGCTGTCAGTCGACAGAGGTACTGGTAAGTTATAAAAAAGATTTATCTTTTTTTTTAACCCTACAGCCTTCCTGGGTCCGCTATCTAACATTGAAAGAATTTTTGAAATCGGATCAGTAGTTCCTGAGATTAGAGCCTTCAAGCAAACAAACTCTTCAGCTTTATATATTAGTATGAGTTTAGATCAGCGGTCGCCAACACGTATACCGTGGGACACAAGTTGGCTGATTTGTAAATGGCGGCCTATTTCTTATAAATAAATAAATAAAAGTTAGTTAACTACATTACACGATCATATAATTTAGTATATTAAATTTAGCATTTATATTATCACTTTCAATGTCTATCTACATAAATAGATAACTAGCTACCTATTTCCAAATAATTTTTTTACAAGTGTAGCCCGCCTGCCTCTAAATCAAAGTCGAAGTGAAAATCGTTTATTCATATAGACATTAAGGTCTTATGAAGGATATATATATATTTAGCTCTAGAACTAGAAATAACACCTGTGCACCTTAAATGATAATTAGCGATGTTTATTTGAAGACAAACATTTTATTAATCTTTGAAAATACATCTTACTAGCTGTTACCCGCGACTTAAAATTTTAGTAGATTCAAGTTCTTCGACCATAAATAAATAAATATAAATAAGTAAGTAACCTAAAGTTCGGACAGGACGACGTCTGCCGGGTCCCTTAGTAAAAATTATGTTTAAAACAACAATTAAATAATATTTTGTTTCAAAATACGCCACTATTTTAATTCACATAAAATAACATTTTGATTTTGTAATGCTTTCCCTATGAATCCATTTTGGTATATAGCACGCGGTACGCATAATTGTGATGGGGTGTGAAATAAGATGTCAAAAAGATGAACCCTCTACCTTGTGTGCTGTATTTGATGAGTCTCGTGCAGTCCATCCCCAAATTGCTTTGCCATGAATTTTCAACCACTACGTGATTCAAATTCATAAGGCGCTTTATTCAAAAAGGTCAAATTATGTTTGACATAATAATTTCAAAGATAATTTGACCTTTTCGAATTTCTAAATCTTGAAGCATAATAATGCTTAAACTTTTGGAAAAATACTGTTGTGTATACATCCCAATCAAAAGGTCAATAATCAACATTCTAAATAATGTAACTCTTTATTATTCGAATGACGACTCATAAATGGGGTGAGATTCATAAGAATAGTTCGGAAGAGTCTTCAAAGCAAAAGAATGTCAGTGAAAAAGGGAAAAAAGGCGTTGATAACTCTAAAAACATCACGCTCAGTGATTCTAAAATTCAAAATAACGAAACTCCTAAAGGTGCAAAGATGCTACAAGCGTGGCGCTAGCTCTAATTAGAAAGACAGGAGACGGGGAAACCTATTCATGTTCGTCCTTTGCCTATACAATCCAATCATTTCTAACTTCCTAACTTCGTCGTGCCAATGAGTTGGAGAGATAGAGCATTCACTCTGTGGAGACCCCTATGCCCACCTAAACTCTACTAAAATTGCAACAAATTTAACAATCCAGTTTGAATAAACACGATAAATTCTCATCCATATAAAAAAGACCATGTTAAGAATAATATCACATAGCAACAAATAACATAGCCTTAAAAATCAACGGTAGAACATGTGAACTAAAATATATAAGGTATTCGGCTTAACAACGCTGCTACTGTGAACTCGTAGTACAAACTTTTAACTTTAGTTCAGAACGAAACGACGATATTAAGAATACTTAAAAAATATATTCTATATAAGATTAAACCCGCATGGTTGCAATTCATCTATTAAGCATTCCTTTTGAATCACTCTGTTTATTTATGTGCAATAAAAACTATGCAGTCTAATCGACAACGATTTTTTATACAAACGTATCGATAAAACTGCGCAGTTTAAACTGTACAGTTTTTTCGCAACGATTTATCGAAGCATGTGTAGCTGCTAAGACGAATGACTAAAGAGGCTTGTGATATATTTCACATTTTTTTTAATGACTTTATGACACACGTACGTCTTTTTCTAAGGTAGACAATTTAATGCATGTGTTATAAAGTGACAGACGCCTGTTACACAAAAATATATTTTTTAGAAATACATTTGTTTAGTTATTGTTGTGCCCGAGGTAAAAACTAACGCTTTACAATTACAAAAATATCCTGGAATAAAATGTAAGCTGAAGAGTTGTTTTTCGCTTGAAAGCGATAATCTCTACTGGTCGGATTTGAAAAATTATTTCAGTGTTAGTTAACCCATTTATCGAGGAAAGCTATGGACTATATATTATCACGCTAAAATCGAATCAATTTTTAAACTAACGTTACGCGGACAATCTCGCGGGCACAGCTGGTGCTTATATAGAGGTAACTAGCTGTGCTTGCAACTTTGTCCGCGTAAAACTATGTATAGAAAATAGATTCATTTATAGCGTGACGATATATAGCCTACAGCCTTCCTCGATAAATGAGCTAACACTAAAAGAATTTTTCAAATCGGACCAATAGTTCCTGAGATTAGGGCGGCGTCTTTTAAATAAATTTTAGCTTTTTTACTAAAAAATAAAATTTTATTATTAATTAAGAGACAGTTTATATTTCGAGGGTTATATTCCGCGTGAAGCGTTATTCTGTCACGGATAGGATAGAAACAGGCGATCGCTATGCGATCACCAAATTAACATTTTATACCGAGAGACGTATTTGAAAAACTTTGTCGTTTCAAAATAGTTATGTCCCAAAAAAATTTTACATTCCTTCTTCTACCGGCATATATAGAAAAGCTTAATAAAAATAACTTTTTTTAAATGGCTTTGCTGTTATAGTAATTATAGATATAAAAATGCTATTTAAAAAAATGTCAGTAATACTTTCGTTTGCTTAACATATAAAAAAAAATGATGTTTTAAGTGTACTGATCTCGGTCGAAATGTTAAATGTATCCAGAAAATTGGTCGGTGATCCTATCCGTAGTTTGGAAGGAAATCGCTGGCAGGTCTCGTCTCTACATTTAAATCTGAGGGCTAGGATGCATTTGCGGAGCGAGTTTATGCGCACTGGCCTTTGCGACCTAATAGGTATACTATGTTTACACGCTATGCTTTTAGATTACTAAAAAAGGCCCGTTTAATGGCTAAAATTCTACTCAAATAGAGCAATAATAAAGTTTTTGCAGACTATATTATTCGTTTTATATATGCTTGCATACATGCTTATGATAGGCATGACGACAATAATCAGAAATTATTTAAATCTGATAAAATAAGATACACAAATCTTAAACCCATTTATTTTTATACTGCGAGCGAGATTAATAGGGATTAAGAAAAAATGGAAACCTCAAAATACAGTAATCCGCCGTGATAGCTAAAACACCCAGCCGAGTGTATGACGTTACCGTATATCATCGGTGCGTTCCAATAAGCGATCGCAACGTTTTAAAGTGCTCAATTTTCTTTAAGTAGGAACTGTCATCCAAAATGGTAAAGCACTTTCTTTGTCGGCCATACAATATGAAAACTTTCACTAGAATATAATATTATATTTTATTAAAAGCAATAAATTATTTTATTAATTAATGGTAATATTAATTTTATTGTCTATTAAACTTTACCAACAAAACGTGAAGGAGAAATAAAAACAAAGTGTTGGTCACGTTGCTTAAAACATTACCGATTAAATTATTGGCGCTATTCTATACTCGAAGACTCCCTGAAGGCGCAATTGTCAGTGGCACAATCTTCTGCTCCGGGGTTGTGGTTTCGATTCCCGCCTCGAGTCTGGGTGTACATATCTATATTTATACTAAACTACTAACTAAGGTAACGAGTTTATTTGTTTGTTTGTTCTCTTGACTCAGGAAATACTGATCCGATTTCAAAAATTCTTTTAGTGTTAGAAAGCTCATTTGTAGAGGAAGGTTATAGGCTATATAACATTAGACTGAGACTAATACGACCGACGCCCATGCACATCTGCATGACCAGATGGCTAGCAGATGCGTTGCCGGCCTTTAATGGCAAGAAAGAAAAACTGAAACATGGCCGGCGGTAATCATTAGATGATGAACCGCCTGCTCCTTTGCCTCTTGTGATATATAAAAAAAGTTATTTAATGATACATAATAAACACTTTATGCCAGAACTAAATACACTCAGAGTTATCAATTAAGTCCATTTTTACGAACGTCACATGCACGATTAAAAATAAATCATCACGATTTATATATTATTACTTTTATCCTCATGATATAAACACTGCAAGTACAGTACTTTCGAACAAACGTAATGGACTTCCTCGGCAAGTCGTTGTCTTTGATATTAATTTTTGTACTTGCAACAATTTGTTATGCAGGTACGCTTAATGCATTTAAACTCTTTTAATGATTTTATATGTCATTCTATTTAAAACATGTTTGTGTTCAAATGCAAATGCATTTGTCTTTAGTTTAGCATTAATCTATATCTACACTATACTCTTCAGCTTTATATTTAATGTATAAAGCTGAAGAGTTAGTAATTGCAGGAACTACTGGTACAATTTGAAAAATTCTTCCAGTGTTAGATACCCCATTTATCGAGGCAGTCTATTGGCTATATATTATTACGCTTAAATTTTTCACCTAATTTTAAGCGAATGAAGTCGCGGGAATTAGCTAGTCAAACATGTTTCGCTTACCAAATATATCTTAGGCACAAACTCCACGAAAACATTATATATTTTATTCATGCTATCGCTTTACGTATTCCATTCAACAGATGACTGTTACAATGAATTGGAAGATTATCAGCAAGGCAACTTTGCTTTCACTCAAAAATTTCTCTATGTGAGTTTTTATTTTATATACTATATCTATATTATAATTCCCCCCCTCACGCTATATATTGAGAACGTGTGTAATAATTTAACTATTTCTTAATATATATATTTTTTTGTTGTTTATAAATTTCTGAGGTAACATAGGTCCTATCACTTAAGGAGTGAAGGTTTTTGCAGGATTAAAGTCCATTTCATATGTTGTGATCTATATCTCTTTTTAGGAAACTGCCAAAAGCAAACCAGGAGTTAGTCTAATTTTTTCACCCTTTAGTGTGTTGTTTCTTTTGGCACAACTGGCTTTATATGCAACCGGGAATTCGTTAGAACAACTTCTGAACTTATTAAATTTCAAGGACCAATCCGACGTAAGTACTTATTTGGTTTTTATATATCTGTACAATTATAACGATTTATTTCAGAAATATGTTTACCGCTATTTTTATCGTAATTAATCCTGAATGATATAAACACATTACACCTGTGATGAGTTTTTTTTATATTACAAGGAATAAACGTGCAGGTGGTTCACCTAATCACTACCGATTTCTATGGATATCTCAGCCTCACCAGGAGGCTCGCAGATGCGATGTCAGCCTTAAAGATGAGTTCGGGCCATCGGGAACTCTCACAAATCGAACGAAACGCAACAACAGTGCCACCACTTGACGTGACAGCATTGCTGCCATTTTAAGCCAATCTTATGTGAGAAAGAGGTACCGGTAACCGGACGTGCCAGCCCAATTCAAAAGGACTGAAAACATGGTGCTACCTGTAATAAAATGGATATATAGAATTAAAAGAATAAGGTATGGAGTAAAATAATATAAAAGTACATGGAAAGGAGAATAAGGATAGTACTGTCATGAATGATATAGGAGGTGTGACAATAGCAGCTAGGGTAGCTTGGGATTTAACCTGTTATCGGACTGATAACAAAGAAGATCCACCTCATGGATAAAAAACTTAAATGATTTTAATAATATCATTCTTGCAGATAAGAGATGTTATACCCGATTATATCGATACTCTCAACTCTCAGGAAAACGTGACTTTCAGTCTAGCCGAAAAAGTATACGGTAACGTACAATACAAGTTTAGTGAATGTTTCATGTGGGATTCAAAAAATACATTCAAAGCCGAAGCTCAAAACTTAGATTTCGGTAACTCAAATAAAGCCGCAGGAATTATAAACAAGTGGGTACGTAATGCGTATTTTCCGAAGTCCATTTCTTATGCGACTGTTTTCTATAGGAAAGTGTTCGCCACTTATAACTCAATAAGTAACTGCAACAGATTACTAGGTGACAGATGATCTGATGTGGCAAAAATGAAAACAAACTAAAAATTTATCCTAGTGATAAATTATATAATTGTGACGTCTGCCAGAATAAACGCAACTTGGACTCGGATATCAAATATAAAACAGTTTTAAAACGAGTAACCCATCTATCAACTGGTCGCAGCAAGAACTATTTAAACCAACGATACACTCAAATGCCGACCACTGATTAGGCCACGACCTCCTCAATGGTTTATAATACTATTTATTTTTTCAATATGTTTTCAGGTGGCAGGTAAAACTGGTGATTTAATTAAAGATCTTGTATCACCAGACAAACTTGATCGCGACACCGTCCTGGTTTTGGTGAATGCCATTTATTTCAAGGTAATGCAGAAAGAGGTTTGATAAATTCCTACTTATTATTACAATAATAAAAGGAATACTTTAGAAATGCCTTACAGTCCCGTAACTCCTTCTGCTAAACGTAAAGTGTAGGTCAGAAGTGGCCAGCGGGATTTCAGCGGAATCCGATTTGGATATGTAACTGGGTTCATACGAATTTCAATTAATCCCTTACACAGTTAAACTATTCTCTATTACGAAAGTATTTAATGATTATGTACTTATGTTTTATGACTAGGGAGATTGGGATAAGCAATTTGATCCTAAGAAAACAAAGGAAAAAGACTTCTATGTCAACGATAAAAAAACTGTCAAAGTCAGTATGATGAAACAAACAGCTTCATTTAAATATACAGAAGTGAACAGCCCAAGTGCGCAGGTAATTATTCATCAATGAATGTTGCAGAATTTATTATATCTATTTATTTGTCTATATTTACTAGTTTACTTTTAATTTGGTTTCTCATCTAAAAATATTTTAGATTTAGTTTAATTTTTATTTAAAATTTTATAAATAAATTTTAGAGGAATGTCTTTGGATTTTAATGTTTGCTGCTATATTCGAGAATTCTACTTACAGGTCATAGAGCTACCATACAAAAGCAATAATCCCGTCGCTCGCGCGCCGCCGGCCGCACGCAACCCCTCGAAAGCCGCGACCCTCCGAGCAAAACATTCGCTTTCCTTGCCCTTATTTGCGCTTCCGGGTGCTTAATTCACTTTCTCCGTTCGATTTGGCCAACTCCATGGGTTATATGGAAACATTGGAAATGCACTGAATTCTACATAAAGGAAAAAACTAAAATAATCGTTTATATCTACGCAGGCATGATGAACCTTAACTAACTTAGTACTCAACATCGGACGTATAGACTAAACGATGAAACTTAAACATAGGTAGTAATATAGGAAATGTATGAAAAGATGATAGAGATACAAATCTAACTTTACATCACTGGTTCGGGAGCGCGTCGCAGGCTGGGCGGCGGCGAGGATCACACGCGGCGCGGCCGGTGTGGAGGCATGGCGGCGAGCAGCGAATGGCAAATTGATATAAAGTGAATAATATCCTTGGTGCCACTTTAGATTTGCAATTCTTTAGCGGAAATCATTTTATTTAATGCAAGATTTCCGCGTTTGCATTGTAGCTTCTGGCCCTTAGCGCTGGTTTATATTTAGTCCAGGTCGATAGAATAATCCTTTAAAAAAGAAAGTAAATACTAAACAGTTCAATAACTCTTTTAACAATTCAAGAAATACTTTAGTAAGCTTAATGTACCAGCTTCTTCTCCACCCAAGTCCTAAAAAACGTTGTTGTGTTAGGAGTGACAGTGGCAATAGGCCAGCGGAGTAGGATTTCAACCAAATACCTTACGGTTTTCAATCCGTCCCCGTACCCGTTGAGACAAACCTCTTTCAAGAAGTCCAGAAATACCTTTGGTAGGCTTAATGTACTAGCTCATTGCGCCAACGGGCCAGTCATAAGTATATGTACAGACATTAAGTTGCATACGAAACCTATATATTTTTAATTTTAATTGTTTCGAAGGGAATTTAAGAAGGTCTTATATCAAGGACTATTATGATTTAAATTAGATAACTAATTTTTTTTGAAGCCTCGAAGTAGAACCGATGACCTCCGAATGTGGTTGATTCAAATCCCAACCCTTTTGGGTTTTGATACTTTCAATAGACCAAAAGCGTAATGAGAGACAATACCTAGAATTCAGGCACACCTACAAGTATAATTTTAAGCATAAACCATGTACAAGAAACTATGTACTGGCTGGCTGGCTGGCTGGCCCGTTGGCGCAGTGGGCAGTGACCCTGCCTTCTGCTCCGGGGGTCGTGGGTTCGATCCCCACCTCGAGTCTGGGTGTATGCTATTAACTGTTATGACATATATACCGTACTAGCTACTTCCCGCGACTTGACTCGCGTAAAATAAAACTTGCGACAGGCCACCTTAATCTGGCCCTATCAAAAATCCGTTATGTGCGGATGTCTAACGATAAATTACATTCATACGAAATTTCATCTTTATACGTCCCGCGTTTTTCGAGATTTCGTGTTAGATGAGCGTTCGTTTTTACATATTGTTATCAGTGTAAATTTACTCCTATCGCATGAGTATGAAAAAATATATGTTCAATTTTTATTGGTTACGGAACAGGTACCAGTTTTGTTACTAGTAAAATAATATGTAAGATTCAGGCTTTAAACAAATTTGTTTATTGCACGTTAACGTAAAAATTAAAAAAATATATATATTTAAAGTTTATTAAAAAATAAGAACAAAGTTGCGAATGATTCTAGACTCTCCAGTGGTGAAATTTTTCGTCAGCTTTTTCTTAAATTTACACTTTCTTTTTACCATTTTTTTTTAACTGAATGTTTTATAATATCATTATTATTATCTGTCCTAATGCGATTTTAAATCAGAAATTTCATCAATATTTTTACATTAAACCGCATTCCGTTAATAATACTCAAAAGTACGTAACAGAGGTAGCGCTGCGCGGGTCGTTGACTTGTTTTGCGCGCCAACATTTTGTTGACGATTGCTTCCCAATATTTATGATACATTGCGCGCTGAAGAATGGGATGAGGATGGCAATATCTGTAATTCGACAGGAATAATTTTTGTAATTTTATTTAGGACATTATCACAAAGTTACGATGTCTTTTACACTCTGTATGTTTCGATTAATCAAATATTCGCAGGAAAAATATTATAGATAACAGACGCCTGTTATACACAAATAATTTTTTTTGGTAGAAATATGTAAATACATACATATAGATAAACATCCAGATTCAAGGCGACCAAATTATTATAGTCTAGGTATGTAAATCTTAAAAGTATATCCTTCTTTATTCAGTTAATAAAATGTAATATAGATATGAAATGTGGCAACTTGATCACATTTCATATCTATATTAAATTTTACCCGATTTTTTTATATATACATAAGTAAATATATACAGTAATATATGACAGACGGACGTCTGTTCCTAAGGTAGACAACTTAATGCCTGTGTTATAGGTAACAGCCGCCTGTTATATGCAAATATTTTTTTAGAAATATAGAAATACATACATATGGATAATACACCGAGACTCGAGGTGGGAATCGAACCCACGACCCCCGGACTTGTTAAAATTTCTGTCCGTGTTTTATGTACGCTTTTGTACATAGAGATTTTAAACAACTATAAAAAAACTCAAAAATACTACTTTTTAGAAGCTACTGCTCAAGTCAAGCTTTTTTTGAGAGTTTAAAAAGCTTGACTGATAACGGGGCTAACCTAAGTACCTAAAACGTATTTTTTGTCAAAAAATTACCTACACTATTCCTAGTAATCTTTAAATATAGGAAAATAAAATAATATTTTTTTTTTTATATAACAAGAGGCAAAAAAGCAGGCGGTAACAACCTAACTACCGGATGGCAAACAGTAGCATTTTTAGTCATTTAAAAAAAAAACAAAATAACGACATGTCCAAAAAAACATTTCACTAAAACGGTATAAATACGCAGCCGATCGTATCAGAGGAAGCAATTAAGATAAGCGCATTTCCATCATACTCCTAAATGATGAGAGTGGCCCACGCGGACGGAGTCGCGGGGCGCAGCTAGTGTATATATATATATATATATATAAATAAATAAAATTGAAGGGTTGTATTTTTTAAGTCAAAATGTTTTTTTTTTTACTAATTGTAAATGACTATACGTAAATTAAATGATTTTTGTCGGTCTGTCTGTTTGTTCCGGGTAATAACAGAAACGGCCAGCCGTTTTGGTGAGTCAGTCCAGATTTTGACGGGACTTTCACTGACATATACTTAATTTTTTGACAAATAATTTCGATTTTTTTAAAAAAGCGGCGAATCCGTGGCCTAATCGGCGGTCGACATTTGAGTCGATCGCTGGGTTAACTAGCTCTTGCTGCGTCTGGATAATAGATGGATGATCCATTCTAACACTGGTTTATATTATAAACACAGATTATATAAGCTGTAGAGATATCATGCCGCTTTTAAAAAAAAAATTTTTGAATTTTGAAATAAGGTTTGAACACGCGTGCAGAAGATGAGTCTTTCGGCCGTTACCTTAGCAACAAGACTAATATAAAATAATCAATGTACTCTTTTATAATTTACTGTGTATATATTAAATATCTGCAATTTAATATGTGAAACGCAAAAGCTAGTATAATAACTTCTCCACAGAAACTTACTTTTTTTAGCTATCGATATTTATAAAAGCGAAAGGTCACCTATCACGCAATTTGGAAATACTTGAGACGTACAAAGATGAAATTTGGCAGAGAAGTAGTTAATTAAGTATAATATATGCATATTATTGCTGCACCTGTGTGAAGCCAGGGCGGGTTGCTAGTATCGTATAAAAAGATAACAGACCTATTATTGGTGTCTCGTGCCATTAAATTTATGATCTTAAAATTATAATTTTTATTTTTTTTAGTTGTTTTTTTGGTTGAAATTAATTAATTCAGAAGTGGGATTCAAACCCATTTCCTTCTCTTTCGGCTTCCTTGCTATTTGAAAATCCTTATAGTTGTGAGTTTACTATCATATCGCAGCATGTTAATAAAATTAATCTAAAATCTTCTGCTAAATCCTGACCACATTCAAGTAATTGATTGGCATGTCGTTTCAAGTCCATCCACCTCTTCCATATAAGTTACACCTGGTACTAAGATCTCACAAATTTCACCTAATGACCAATTCTTTTTATTTTTTTCTTAAGTCTCTCATCATAACTTTTTCTCCCGCTGGCGAGGATTTGTGGTTGTCCTTACTATTTATAGTTAATTTTACTGATCAGTCCGTCCGACGGCGTCCACGATCGAAGACGCCGCCATACCGTTCCTGTATCATCTGTCCGTAACAATATATATACATAGATTATTTTAAAGTTAAGATTATTATAAAAGAGATAGGTCACCAAACACGAAATCTCGAACCCCGCTGGACGTATATAGAGCAAATTCGACAGGGAGGTAGACGAAGGAATGTTACGCGGACGAAGGAGAAAAAAGCCGGTTCATTATAAAAATACAATAATTATTATTACCGCTTGATGAAATAGCAAAATAATAACAATAAAATACATAAGAAAGTTTTAATTTGTCAACATTTACAAATAATATTACAGCCGTATATCGAAACTATTATAAGAACATAAATTTAATATATTTCTATCTATTGCGAAATAAATTGTTTACAGCTACTTTGAGACTTACATACAGACTAAATGGAAGGCTGCTGATACTTATAGCACAGGTTTTACCTATTTTAAGTATCAGCGACACAACTTAGAATTAATATTTACATGCAATGTAATGTTTCAGTGATGTACGTGTAAAAAATTTTTGAGAAATAAATTATCTTATCTTATCTCTATCTCTATCTTATCTATTCTGAGGCAATTGCTCATTAGGTAGTTTATGCTTTTTTTCATTTTCTAGAGAATAAAATCTAGCCCAATATTACTATTATAAACAGAAATAAGGACAGACACCTGTCAGTAGCCATCTGGATATAATAATAATAATAAATCATTTATTTCAGAGACATAGATCCATAGAAAAGATAACACAAAAGCCAATAATATGGCGTGTTTAGAACGTTACGGAATAAAAGACACTCAGCTAGACGTTTGTCTTGAGTCTATATTTCATTTCGTGGTCTTTGAAAAACAATACATTCTGGAGGTCTATCGGGATTTTCAGCGTTTGTACTGTGCTCGTTGGCCGTACACAGTGTAACTGGTTCATACCGTACTGATTTAATGTAAAATAAAAATAAATAAAACACCTTCGACATGTCTCCGCTTTGACACCAATCTTATTATACAATATATAAATTGGATATCATATTATACAATATATATATTAAATATTAGTATTGGTATACCCTTCTCTATATAAACTATAAATGTGCCAAATTTCATACTAATCCTTCCGCGCCATTTTCGTAACATGGTACCGAAAGTTTACGCTTCACGTTTAAATATTAAAGATTATAATTACGAGTATAGTTGACTGATTTATTACTATTCTTTGAACTGTGTCTCTGTGATGTTCAATTCGATAAGTTTAAATTTCTATAATCTGACGAATTAAGCGTCAAATAAGAAAATGGGAGAGTTACAAAGTTGTAAAAAAACATATTACCAAGACTCGTATATTACGAGCGCTATTCTTTTTTATTTTCATTTAGAATAAAATCCTTTAAGGATTACAAAAAACATATAAACTGACATTTTTCTCTATGTAATGTAGCTAAACCCATCAAGGGCTTTATAAAACCACGCTCCAGGTGTTACTGCCAATATGAAATTAACTTACATAACCTTTTTTCCGTTCCTGCACCTAATCTACATTATCCAATAGATCCCGGCAACGCTTTAGTGACTACAAATTTAGCATCGCTGCCTCCCCTACTAATATTTTTTGCTAGTATATATCACATAACGTGACGTCAGATATGTACGAGTGACATATTGTAGTATGAGGTCCAATCTCTCTCTACACCAAAATTAGTTCAGCGGTTTGGACGCAAAAACAGACAGAGTTACTTCAACATTGATAACCTTAAATGTGAATTATTATTTGTTTATTTAACAAAAAGTGCCAACAGTTTTATTAAAAAAAAATTAATACTTCTTTCACATTACATAAATCTCACTATGGTTCACTGGTAAAGTAAAGCAACAAAGTGTATTTATTTTTTTAAATGCGGAATAAAACTCACATTCTAATTAATAATATTCGTCAGTATTAAAAAACGGACTTCATAAAACGCGTTATATATTTAAAATAGTGGAATTAAACGTGCACCAAGTTAGTCTTAGATTTAATCAGGATTAATCCCGCATTTACCTACAGAGGTATCATTAAATTTATTTCGGTGCGTTATCAAAGCAAAGTTTGACAATATGTAATGAAAATGAGGAATCCTTATAGAATCACTTCGTTTTCCACCTGTCTGTCTGACTGCCAAGACCCTTTTTCTCAAGAAATGCGTAGAGGTATCAAGTTTAAATTAATACCAAATTCGGATGCCTGTGATTCCTTGTAGCTGTATAAAAATAAACTCTCTAAGTATACGCAATCAAAAGATATGGCCAGTTATGTCGCATTACCCACTTTAGTGCGTTCGAAAAGGGAAACAAAACCTTTAGGGTACTTCCTGTTGACCTAGAAACATGCAATTTAACAAGAAGTTATTATCTAGAAATAAAAGTATAGCAAAAATTCTAAAAACTGTGAATTTGTAATTATAGCACAAAAAAATTGCGGTGAACTAGTCAAATAAAACAAAATCTTATAAAAAGTAAAAATCTTATAATAACTTAATAAGAATATTATAAATTTATTATATAGTTATTCTTATGATATAAAGAGGAAGATAAGTATAAACAAAATAAACCATTAACGTCAGTCAAAACATATAATTTATATTTATTTATATAATTACTTATGTACATTTTATTTATTAATTATTATAAGGCTTCGTTTTTTTTTACACATACTTTTGCACACTTGCACTTTTTTTTCTTGCACGTCTAATGTAGGCTGGCAGAAAATACTTTCAGCATTAAGTTCAACTTTTGTACAACATTTTTTTAGTTGTGCAATAAAGTGAATAAAAAAACATAACACCAACACAACAGTCAAAATAAACATGGCTACAAGACGAATAATTTTCTCCATGCAAAAGTTTAACTTAAGTCTAAAGTATTTTTTAAATTCATTTAAACTATTCATCATGTAAGCCGTAGACACGAAGGGAAATAGAACTTTACACATGTTATTTACGATCAAGAAAAAGCAGTAACCGTGTCGAATAAAAGAAAAGCGGTTTAATTAAATATTAAACAAAATGGCGATGCACAGTTTAATATGACGATTTAGCAAAACAATACTTTATACATTGATGATACATATTTTACTTATAATATGTTAGTTTTTGACAAAATATATGTGTAAAATGGTATCAAAAAATGGGCATAGAGCAGCGGTTAGCAACTCGTGGCCCGCGAGTATTTTGTAAATGCCAATCTATAATAGCAATATCTATATACCTATCCAATGTTCTTCTTTTTCCTAGCGTTATCCCGGTGTAGAAATACCAGGGCCCGCTTAGATTGCAGAGGATTTGGCTGCGGGGCGAGTTAAGATGACCGATTGCCATCTGACGTCATCCTTTATTACTGTCTGTTTTTATATTAATCTGAGTCTATTGACTTTATACAGATAAAACAAGGTTTCTGATCATTAATACAATGTTGTTGTTTCACAAGACCGTATCAGAACTACAATGTAACAGTCCATGTTACAAATAAACGTCTTCGTAAAAAAACTCTGTAACAAGTTTTTTTTTGTTTCTCTGTTGATCGTTATATTTTTGTTTTGTGGGGATGACAAAACCGGTTTTTTTGTTATCTTAGAATGTCTGAGTACTTAGTGCGAGGTTTTCCAACTTTTACGCGTTGGTAAACTTTATTAATTTAGTTAGGTAAAGTATAAGTTTAAGTTACAGCTACGTCCCAGATTTGTTCACTAGTAAGCGTCTCTTTCCTTCTTCCATACATTACCAGGAGATGAACAAATCGAATAGATAGTTGTTTCATAAGCTTAGGTAATCGAATTAAGAATTAGGCAACGTTCGAGCATAATACCGAATAATTAAACGGCATAAAAGTCAGACCGTTTCGAACTTTGGCCCGGTCTTCTGAGGATAAAAAAGCATTGTGAAAAATTTTAAAGTTTTTACTAACCAGAATGATGCAACAGATTATTTTATTATGATTACTGAAGAAGTTATTAAATGTTGTGAAACGTAATTCTGTGAGGGATTTCTTATAACAGTATTGGACTCTTAAAAGTAGAATCTGAATATAATGACTCCTTATAAAATGACCAACCGCTTAATATCAAGTTATTACAAGCTAAGTTTGGTTTCAAGTTATTTCTTTCCTAAGATAGTAATATGTTTTTAGTGACGTCCGCTTAGTATGACGTGTTCATCGCTTTCCACCATCACTTTCGATGGTAAGGTTGTAGAGATCGTGGGGGTTCCGAGGATAACGTCAGATGGCAATCGGTCATCTTAACTCGCCCCACAGCCACATCCTCTACAATCTAAACGGACCTTGGTATTTAGCCGGAATAACGCTAGGAAGAAGAAGAGATAGCTTGCTGCAGGATGAAGGAGAACATCTCACATTTTATCCTGTCAATTCGCCAAGGAATAGCGTATAAATAAAACTCCAAAAGTTTGCAAACTATCTTTTAAGAGCTTTTACCAATTGATAATAATTTCAGTAATGTTTTTTTAACTATTACCTTACGTCTGTAAGGTAACAGTTAACAGGTTGGTTCTGTCTCTACACAGAACCAGAATCTATTGAAAAAATTGACCCATCAATTCGCGCAGGAACAGAGTAGTGAATAATATCATTTATAAAGGTTTTTGTAAATTACTCACAGTAAATATGCTTTACAGAAACGCTGACGAAGGAGTTGACAACACATACAATATCATTTGCGCCGGGGAATATAAAAAGGATTCCTGCAGCGGTGACTCTGGAGGCCCTCTCATAATCGAGACAGAATACAACGGAGTGTACCGATTTGTACAGTACGGCATCATATCATACGGACCAAAGTATTGCGGCTCAAAAAACCCAGGATTGTATACTGATGTAACCAAATACATGAAGTGGATTTTAGATACCATGAAGCCGTAATTTGTAGGTTAATATACAGTCAAATTAAAGATGCCTACATTATGTACTATAAGTAATTACCTACTGTTTTACGGAATGTTCATTTCATAACAAATATGTATCTCGTACCGATAGCAGTTTAATTTTTTGAAACTTGCGTTCGTCATTGTACGGTACTTTTCAGACCACACTTGTCTGTATCGTTTAATTGTTTCCGTTCACGATACTTGTTTACGTAAACTTCATAGTAGTTAATAACAAAAAGTCGTTATCGGACGTAAGTTGACCCTAGGGTTGTTATTATTTGATAAAGTTTAGAAACGTTTCATTATTTAAAAGTATAAAATAATATGTAGTTGGAAGTTCCATGTAGCGAGAGTGGTGAGCTAATTACACGTATATTCTTTGTACACGATACAATTGATAAATAAATTCCGGAAATTTCTCGTGACGGCTATAGTTCAGCTTTTTCATAAGTTTCCTTTTCTTTTTCAAGTTTCATACCTGCGTTCGTGCGCTTTGTGGTACTTTTCAGACCTCACTTGCCTATATCGCTTCATTAAGTTATACTGTAAGCAACATTAGTAACGAAAAATCGTTCTCCTTTCACTATCCCCATTTTAATATAGCCCAATTTATATTATTTATTTTAATATATCCCAATTTATATACAGCCACTAACTTATTGCTCATTGTTTCACTTTAAGGTACTTATATGACTCTGTGCACGAATGTAATACAGAAATATGCAAACATTGATGCATATTTCTACACTGTATTCATGAACAGAGTGGAACCTATGATTTCATGATAAATAAAAAGACTAACTATTTTAATCTTTCTTTTTTTTTCCCAATTGAAGCCTTGATTAAACTAGAGAATGATAGAGGAACTGATTAAAATGCATGAGATTAAAGCACAACACCGCTGCACCATCTTCGTGGTTTTTTTTTTTATATATATAATAAGGGGCAAACGAGTGTTCAGCTTCCAACAAATTAAAAAAAAGTATTCGCTAGATTTTTGGACATTGTCTTGCCACAATGCAGGCTCATTTGCTATTCGCGAATTTTTTAACATCTATAAGTACATTTCTTCTACTTCAAGAAGAAGAAGAATCGGACTAACGCCATCTATTGGAAGTATTCCGAAGTAATAAGTTATATGTTGTTTAAATACAGAATTGTATATGTGTGTATATAATATTAACATTACCGTCGAAAAGCTCAAGAATGCCGTATTGTAGCATTCATAACTCGAAAAAAAAATGTCGATTAATAACCTTAGAGACGTTCGAAGAAATAAGATTGATCACCATCACGACGATGAAGAGTAAAAGAAGGATATCATTATAGGATAAGATCAGATCGGAACTGGTTGGATAGAGAAGGTAATACGGGCAGTAGAGGTGAGTGTTCGTGTACAACGTGTATACGTGTACAAAGGGATTCATCAAAACTACACTTGGGTCAGGAGTCCCAGGCACTGCCCTGGATCCTTCCTCTGCAATACGAAGGACTCCATAGCCGCACGGTCGATCCATGGAGCATTGTTAAGAAATCCGTCTCTTTTAGATTTCAACTTCAATTGGTGTGTGAATTAACCCAGTTATGGTCAGACAAACTAAATCACTATATGGAAGTACGCCCACTAAAGAGCTTCTACCCATGCTGAAGTGACTTTTTATACATGCATTTATTTGCGGGAAACAAAATATCAATCCTTTGTACAACGACATTCTCCTTATTTGCCAATCTTATAGTAAAAGGTAAAAATACATATGTGTGTAAAAATCATTTGGCATTGGTGCGGGTGAGGTTTTATTTTAATAAATTAATATGTTAATATTGCATATTATAAAACACATTACAAATCACATACCCTCCTCCATATCATTACATAGTATAAAACGAATTCGCGTCGCTTGTACGCGTAGATCTTTTTATTTACTCAACGGATTTTAATGTGGTTTTTACCAATAAACAGAACGATTCAAGGAGAAGATTTATATATTACCTTTTTAATGTTACAAGAGGAAAACGAGCAAGCGGTTCATCTCCTAAGTGACTACCGACGTCCGTGGATATCTGCACCACCTGAAACCTCGCAGATACGTTGCCGGGTTTTAATGAGGTGTTTAGGCCACTTGGGAACTGTCACAAACCGAACGAAACGCGACAACATTACCATCACTTGAAGTCACAGCACTGCCTCTACATCACACAGATCTTATATGAGATCTATGGAAGATAAAAGCCAAAAATTTCATTAATTTGTAACGTGATGTCGTAAAAAAACGTATTTTTATGTACTTACAATTTTAAGATATATCTTAAAAATATCTGTAAAAAAGTCAGCAGTGGTATGTGCCTATCTCCTAAGTATAACCCATAATAACCATTTTTATCTTTTAAATATTACAAAAGGAACAAACTACTTACAAAGCTATTTCAAAGAATACCGTATTAATTCTTATCCAATTAAATAAGCTAGATATGTTATACTTTTTTAGAAAATCAGATTTGCCTTTTACACCATATCATTATAATAAATATCTTATAAGATATGAGAGATTTAAAATACCTGGGCAGAGCAGCCAGCGCGGGCGATCGTTTGGTTAAGTGACCAATAGTTAACGCTACGTTTTGATATTCAACAGTAAGAGTAACCCAATGTTCGGGCAGTCCAGTTCAGTTCAGGGTATGTTAACGTCTGTCGGCTAGTACACTATAATTTTACCCAATTTCGATTTCTACACTATCTCCCAGGAAAAGCTCTCCACATTCACGTCCCCGTGATATTAGATTTCGCCACTGGGTTCAATATTATAATTTATATTAATATAATTCTGATAACTGCATCTTTATAGGAGGTCTGAGTTTTTGTAATTAATAAAGACAATTCTAACCATATAACAAGGCAATTCAAAAGTTCAGCAAACAGCATTCATTTCAGTCCATACCTTATACCGTTGAGCTATCGAGGATTGTAGGTAATACTTTATTTCTAGCTATGAAGAGTAACTGCGACATTATAGAGAATCATCTTCACAAATACTTTACTAATATTTCATGTGAGAATTTTATAATTAAAACATAATATTTTGCGTCATAAACTTTTGATGGGAGTATCAAGAGGCGGTAAAGATTTTTTCTTACTACTACGCAGTAATATTATCTTTATTTAAGTCAGTATATATTTATTTATTTATTTACTACAAGGCCGATCACAGAGGAAGTATTTTCTGCTTAGAATCCAAAACAGTGCAGAAATGTTGCATGAAATTTCATTATTGTACTGTTTTTTATTTTGATATAAATTTATCCCTCTACTCTTGTTACTTTTGCGCCTTCGCGTTCTCTTGGGCACCAACATAATACTCGTGCAATAATAGCTCACTTTACGCTCGAAAGTCTAGCTTCAAAAAAATCCAAACAGTGATCAGTAACGGTTTATATAGACAGAAATCGATGGTTCAAATCAAATCAAATCAACTGTACCATTTTTGCGTTCAATCCCAGTACAGAATAATAAATATACCTACATGCATGAGAAACTAAACTTCGTAACTATTATTCGTAAAGTATAATCGAATAACCTTTGTAGAGTCTATCTCCTGATGATGCTTCGGTGTCGAAGCGAAACTTGCGTTGAGGCCCATCGGTAAGTCAGTGTAGTGCTGTGATTTGGTGGCGGATTCGATGATGTAGCTTTTGAGGTTGCAGCATTACACCGTATTCATTCGCGGATTAAAGCTAAGTAGTTTAGTTTCTCATGCATGTCATGGATTTCCGCAAAGTAACGCCTGATTCTATCAATTACGTAAATAATGCGCTACCATATATGATCTCTGCACGGACAAACAAAGTACATTGAGTTTTGTTTAGACATAAACTCCTTTGAAAAAAAAAACCGGCACTTATGATGTATTCTGTGTACTTTCAGTATTATCGGTTGTAAAAGGGACGCTCTCCTTAGTCGTCTTAGCACTTTTCAAGTTTAGGACGTCGGTCTTTACCTGATAAAGAGATTCTGGCTTCATTTGTAAATAAAACCATGATCCGTTTTCACTTACAATACCGCTTATGTAATAGCCAGTTTGAAAAAAAAAATTGACTAAGATCATTGAATTTCATAATATTTGTTAATTTACTGAAAATTTTACCGTATCTTATCTCGGCTCATTTGATTTTCTCTTATCGTATAGCAAATAGAAGAGTTAAAGATTGAAATAGCATTGTATCTGTTTACTGAAAATCATGGCTCTATATAAAGTTTTTGAATTTATGATAATTATATATATAATTATATTTATCTCGTTCGTTCATAATTTATAATTATGAACGAAAGAGGTGCAATAATTGTATATTAACTATATCCTTAAGTAAGAGACTGTACTGTCTTATTAAGAATAAATATCTATTAACCTAACCTAACCTATAATAATATACGCGAATTGACTTTGGACACCCATGGACAAATGCATAACTAATAGGCTCGTAGGAATAGTTTAACTTAACTTTAAAAAATAGGATTATATAAATAGTCTTAGTTAATGTGATTTATCGCGTCTCTTTCAAATACAAAGTTTGGTCTAGAGGTAAGTGTGGCGATAGATCAATCAAGCCAAGCAGCATTTACAGTAATTGACGTGCAAACTACATTCGACCTTAGCGTGGCAATACTGGTTATATTATCTCACTGTAAGTGTAGTTTGGTAAGGGGAAATGTAATGTACTGGCTGGTGACATACATTGCACTATGATTATAAGAAGAATGGAACGACGTTGTCATTCGGAATAAAAAGATGGACTGAGAAATACATGGTTTAATTTATAACATAACCGGCCATGATAGTTTTAAGAAATTTCTGTATTGGTTCTTGAGGAATCTGTGTGTATGTATTTTGTACCCAAAACGCAAATTGGCAAACTGTAATGTTTTTTGGGTTTTGATTTATCAATAAAATAAAATAAAAATCTATTTTGTACATTGAAAGCAAGCAAGATAAATATAGAATTATCTGTATGTATTCGAAAGGTCACGAAATTCCGAAATCCATGGGATAAATTTACGTTATAATGCCGAACGAACGCTTAGGCCGATTTTATAGATGACCCCTTATGGATATCAACTCTAACAAAGGGGATAAGCTAGTCAGATATAAAAAAAGGAATAGTAGAGCTTATGTACGCATTTTTTTTTTAAATTAATTAATGGTTTTTTATATTGGCTTGCGCTATTCCTACGTGGATAGCCGATATTTTTATTTGTGCTAGCTCATTAGCGTTCTTAATTGCTTCGTGCGATGCTCGGAAATTCTAGTGAAGGGTTTGCCGGTTCGTTGTAGCGATTAACTTAACCTAAGATTTATGTAACTTAAATATAGCTGATTACGTACCGGTTTAGCTTTTCGTTCCATTAAACTTTAAGTATGATGTTGCAGATTAATGCCAAAACATGTTAATTTGATCGTTATTTCATGTTTAATTAATATTTGTTGATAAATAAAACTAATTACAATGTAGTCACTAATATTGGTAGATAGAGCTAGTTTTTTAATCTGTAATCTGTACAATAAACATTATAGATTTAAGAATTTATTAATAAATCATAGACAATTTTGTTTTAACTACTAGCGGACGCGGTGAATGTTGTCTTGCCCGATTTTTGGCTCATCTGCTATGAGCCAATTGGCTTCTCCACTTAATTTCTATAAAACCTGACGCTGGCCCAATGTTTTATGAAAAAATAATTTTATATTACACGTTAGTCGAATGTTTACTTGAGGAATTCGGAAATAGCCACCAATACTGCATTTGTTTTTGGATTTTTAAATATTCTTTCCTTTCTTACCCTTCAAACCTTCCCTGCAATAAAAAGAATGCAACAAAAAGCAAACAGAATCTATAACGGTCCAGCAATTTTCGAGTTTTATCGAAACTAACGAACGATGACCCTCTCACTTTTCAGCAAAGTGTTGATATAAATTGTCGAAATCAGTATCGCACAGTTTTTTTTTTTAAACTGTATATTTGAGGTTTTAACAATACAGTTCAATATAAATACATGGACCTGTACAAGCCAAAGATTCCGATACTTTACCATTTTTATCTCTTATGTCAGTCAACTAATTAAATGTTATAATTTATCACACTAAAATGTCTAATGTACACGATGCAATCTGTGATAATCTATATTTATATCAATATATAACGCGAAGAAGAGTTTGTTTATTCGTTTGCTTGAACGTGCTAATCTCAGGAACTACTGGTCCGATTTGAAATAGTCTTTCAGTTTTAGGTAGCCCTTTTATCGAGGAAGACTATAGGCTATATATCATCATAAATTTTTCCATCTAATTTTACGCGGACGCGATTTTTTCATCTTTTCGGTTTGCTCACGTTTTTGCTGAAGCTCTCTGAAATTGTTTATGAAAAATTAAATGTTATATTATAATATTTAATTTAATTTCTTGAAATGCTATGTTGTAATATTTTGTACTTTTAGAGTAGAGAATCATGAAACCAGTGGAGTTTTTTAATTTTTAGTCTGAAGGGCCATATGACAATAGGCTAAATGAATCGGTCCTTGAAGGAAATATCCTTAAAGATATATGAATTAAATATAATTCATCTTTTCAGGGTAGGTTGGTACTAGTAGCATGCTTGGATTCTGTAAATTGCAGATCTCTATGTATTTATGGTTTTTAAATAAATAGAAAAAAATAAGAATATTATTATGTGTCTCCCTGCTATTATGTGAGCCCTGAGAGAAATTAAAAAAAAGGCCACCTTTGGTCAATTTAATTTAGCGATCTCATCACTATCAACGTTGATTAATTCCACTTTTATTTGTCCAAGAACCGGCTTTGATCCCTGTTCATATTCTTATATTCTTACCTGTGCGTTGAGAAACAATATTTCAAATCATTTCCATTTGTTACTCAACTGTGAAGATTATTCGTCACTAGCTGTGCCCGCGACTTCGGCCGCGTAGAATTACGTAAAGAAATTAGATTAAATTTTAGCCTGATTTTATATCGAATACAGTTTATTAGTCAAACTATAAGCCTCATATGTGAGAGCTGTGGTCGAAAATGCGGATCCACAATTGGTTTATATAGCCACAAACGCAAGTGCCAAAATAACCTTCTTCCGCGCCTCATTAATGAACTACCCTGCACTTTAAAAGATAAGATAACAAGTAAAAATATTAAAAGTATGTCTTGTCAATTCTCACCCATCCTCTATAAGTGGCTAATCCAGCGGAGTCTATGGGCTCTGCTCTCCCCCATTATGTTGGATTACTCAACCAGATCTTCAATTTTCAAGTTTTTCCTTACCCTCCAGGTCACGCCTTATCTTTGGATTGAACCAAGTATTTTGCGCACGATTTTTCTCTCTGCCACTAATAATTTTTCTTTCACCCAAAGCGTTAACGTCCAAACCTCACAGCCATACATCAAAATTGGTCATATAATGGTTTGAATAGCATTGTTTGGCTGTGGTTTTTTGTAATGGTAATTCCTAGTCGATTGAGCAATCTTATTACCTATGCTAGTTTACCTAAGTCATACAGGATGTAACTAATTTGTAACAAGACCAGTGTTTTGAGCACAAACACCGAAAGTACGTACATCTGAGGAAATTAGACAAACTACTTCGCTACAGTAAACAGAAACTAGCAAATAAGGCCTGGTATCCCTTTATGGTAGCTAATGCTACGTACTGCTGTTACCTTAACATCTGTGTATACCTTTTTGACTACGCAGGATTATCTTAACGTAAAAAAAGGTAACAGAAAGCTTTAAGAGTAATATAGCACCTTTATAAGCTTAATTTATTTTAACAAGAATTCTCTATTAACTATGGGCTTGCCAAAAAAAACTGCATAAATTGAAGATTTCTAAAAAAGTTGCGTAATTAAAAAATATATATATTTTCTTAATATAGCTTGCAGAATCCTTAAAGATATTTACGGATACTTTTAATTCTGCAATTGCCTATTAAAAAAACTGCCTACCTATAGAGTCTATGAGAAAAAGCTTTAAGATTCTACATATGAAGAAAAACTAATACACAAAAGAAACATTGTTTAGGATAAAAATGGGTTAATTAAAGGTGTATAATGAAATTCTGTTTAGTTACTTTTTACAAAAAAAATTGGTTACACTGGAAACATCGAATTTTGAAAGTCAATTACAAAGAATTTCACACCTGTCTGGCAGTTAAGCCCCTAAAAGGAATCGCGTCGAACATGTAGCTGCAATACTTTGTGACGTCTTATTTATCGCCTCCAACGGCCGATGCGAGAGGAACTTGGCAAATGGCTATTATCCGTGGTATTTACCGACGCCATCTTGAATTGTCCGCCATTTTGGAACCCACACTGTATGGAGAGGTGTCTACGAAAGTAAATCTTGTTTATTCTATATGGACTAAGAAGACGTAAAATGAGTTTTTTTAATTGTTTTTACGATTCTTTTTACTAAAGACTATATTTTTAATTAATAGATAACTTTCCAATATTTTGTTATTTTAATTAAATATTAGATTTTTCAACCGACTTCTCAATTCGACTGTATTTTTTAAAAGTATGTTTTTTACCTCAAAACTTTCGACTGGGTGAACGAACTTTGATGATTGTTTTTTTTTAATTTGAACCCGGTGCTTCCTATGTGGTGATGTCAATATAATTTCCAAGTCCTTTGCGAGCTAAAGCTCATAGCTCAAGTGTTCATCAAAAGCTCTCTACAAGCTCGTCTCAGGCTATACGTTAGTTAGTAGGTAGCACGTTAATTACAGCTGCTGCCCTTATCTTCTAATTTTTTCACGTACTGATTTTTTTAGTAAAATATATTCTTAGATTTATAAATTACATATTTATACATTTATTATTATAGGTAATTAGTTATGTTTTTACTAATTTATTTTAATATAGTTATTAAGTTATTGTGTAAGTCTTTTCTAGACCCTAGACGTTCAGGAAAAAGGAAAAATTAGTTTTTTTTTGTCAAATAATACAAAAATTACATGATTAATAAGCATTATAAGGTACTTTTTTATTTAACAGTCATGTTGTGCCCCACAGCTGAGCAAAGTCCTCCTCTTCTCAGACCTCTTTCCTATTTCCTGGGCCAATCTCACACACAACTTTTAGCAAAGGTTCCTCGCCTGCCATTGGTGGGCATCCCGATCAAAATACTGGCCCACGTATGGAGTTCCATTCGAGCCCAGCCCATTCCTTCTTCCCCACATCTATTACTCCAGTCATGTAACTCAGGGTGGTGTTATGCTGTGGGCATCAATTATTGTTTAATTAATTTTTTCTCGAGGCTCGGATTATGTTGATAAAAGCTTAGGTGATTTTTTCTGTACCTCTAATTACGCGGGAGTATAAAATATCAACATGTTCGGTTGAGTTGTTAGCGCTTGTTACATAACACCAAATGCCGAAGTTTCATACATCTTGATGAGACACACGATATATCAAAATCAGTGCTGATTGCGCTTCCGACAAACTCCGTCAATCACGCGTCATCCCATTGTTTTACTATGATTAAAGGATTTCGCTGCTCTTAGATGATACTCCAATTTAAACTCAAAATTTATGTAATATCTAAAATCTTATCAAATATTTATATATATGTATATAAATGTTTTATAAGATCTTATCAGTCTGTACTAATATATAAAGCTGAAGAGTTTGTTTGTTTGCTTGAACGCGCTAATCTCGGATTTGAAAACTTCTTTCAGTGTAAGATAGCCCATTTATCGAAGAAGGATATAGGCTATATATTATTACGCTAACTTGAATCTGTTTTTTTACCTAATTTTACGCGGACGAAGTCCCGGGCACAGCTAGTATATAATAAAATACATGAGTATTTTGTACAAAGTAAATTGTACATTAATTTTGACAAGAAACAGTAACAAATGGCGCGTAATAAACAGCTCATTTCACAAACTAATCGTTATTTTTCCAATCCCCGAGTCTGAGCTCGTAGCACTATTATTTTCTCGGAAAACAGATGACAAGTATTAATAGTTGTTGAATAAAAGCGCTGACTGATGGCTAAGGAATTCTAGATCGATAAAGTTAGCGTATAAATTTCTTTATTTAATCCGGATGTTTTTTAAACAAAGCTGTTCCTGTGACTTAGTTTGCGTAAAAAAATCATATAAACTTGCAAGCATAATATATATAATATAAACATAAATTCATATAATGCACATTTTATAAAAATATTAGCATTCGCAAACCATCTTCTATACAAATCCGCGCAATTTTTATAAAATAGTATCGGAAGTTTTCGCTTCACTTAATAATATACAGATAGATTGTATTTAATTTGTACAGTTTTCCTAGCTATGCCTGCGACTTTGTCCGCGTAAAATTAGGTTAAAAAAATAGATTCAATTTAAGCGTGATGATATATAGCAAATATCCTTCCTCTATAGATGAACTATCTAACACTGAAAGAATTTTTTAAATCGGACCAGTAGTTCCTGAAATTAGCGCGTTCAAGCAAACACACAAGCCTTATATATTAGTATAGATTTTTAGAAATAAATTACTTGCTGTAGGGATTAAAATATAAATTACTAGCTGTTTGCCGCGACTTCTTCCGTGTAAAATTATACTTGCGAGAGCCCTTTGACTTCTTTAATCTCGCCCTATCGAAAAATTCGTGGCTTAGCGGCTGTCTACTAATTATAAACTACATTTTTGCCAAACACCTTTGTACGTCCCGCGCTTTTCCAGATTTCATGATAGGTGATATATCGCTAGATATACTAGCTGTATCCCGTGATTTTTTTTTTATGTTACAAGGGGGCAGACGAGCAGGCAGCAGGCACCGAAGTGCCTACCGGCGCCCATGGACCCAGCGCGGGTGGGGTTTGAACCGGATACTTTTCGGATTAGTCCGTGCCTTATACCGTTGAGCCATTGAGGCTCTGAATATAGAAAAGGTATTGGTATTATAATGGTACATGTATCGGTAGGATTTCAAGTTCTAACATGACATCTATTATATGCGGACCGCTATTCGTTAGCCGTTCGACAAGCATGCGGAATTCTTTCACGACAAGTAAACAGAATTCGAAACGACCGATGAGAATGCTAATGGCTGACATCTTGTTTTTACGCGTTGACACAGTCCTTTAATCCTTAATGTGTATACACGTGTCACATGTCCAAATAGATAGTCCAATGACATAATTAGTATAGCTTTGTCAGTGTTTTCTAACTGTGGCCAATAAGATTATATGGAAAAACATCTCAATGCATTAGTGCCCATCAAAATCCTATACAAATTTTTACTCATTTCAAACCCATATGGAAAAAAACTTAGAAAACTTAAGGTAATATGATTAATTGATAATATTAAATTCGAAATTTAAAAAGCCCCCGTTTTTCCACTCGGGTATGTTTAAGAAGAGTCTCACATAATTCACCTTTAATACAAATAAAAAACTAAATTGATATCGCTTCATCCCTACGGGAGCTATGATGCCACAGACATACACACACACAGAGGCACGTCAGACTTATTGTTTAATTGTGGAACACATAAAAACTCATTAAAAAAAACTAATATTTTAAATATAGAAATCTATCGATTGTCAAAGAGAAACGGAACAATAAATATCTTCAAGAATGAAAATGTAATAAACTTTTATTAAATAGCATTACTTACTATAGTTCTGTAATCCAATACCAAATAAAATAGGTTCGCGCTGTAGAAACAAAGGCCTAAAAGCGCCTGTTTTTTCATCACATTCCAATTTTCCAAGGCACAAGTATCAAACGATAGCGGATTATTAAATATGCGTAAATAAACATGAACTCACAGGGATTTGGCACTATAGATTACATCTTTATAAGAATAAGAAATCTTTATTTATAAAAAAAAAATTATTGTAGATGAAGGTTACAGATTTCGTGAGATAGCGCCCTTTTAGGAGTTTGTAAAGCCATACAGTCAATTATTTCTGACGGTAAATTATTTATACCATTAAAGAATTTGAAGCCAATAAGCGGTATGTATTTTAGGAATCACTTGCATATTAGGAAGGAGGAACTCAAGTAGATAGATTGATTTAAGTAGACAGGAAGAGTGGAAACAAAACTTTTAATTCCCTGAAATTATACTGAAAATTCGTTATAAAGAGGTTGCTCGCAAAAAATGTTCGCATTGTAAAGGTATATTTTATATTGACTCTTATGGACTTCCTCGATTTAACAAATTCTTCGTAATCCCGAAGAATTTGTTAAATCGAGAAAGTCGTTATATTGAGGTACGTTATATTAAGGTTGCACTGTATTGCTTTTATATGCATTGCGTATAATTGGAACTGTATAATAGATAAATCAGATGTAGCATTAGTGTATATAAATAACACCGGTTTACCAATAAACAAACATCACCGCAGTTCTCTAATTGCACAGAATAAACACGATACATCTACAACACCAATAAACTTAGCGAGTCCATAAAGACTGTAAACACTGAAAGCTATAAGAGAACTTCTAGCTAAAACGCTTTACTTGGAAGCACTTTTTATAGATATTAATAATTTATTAAAAAAGATAGAGACAGAAGTTAAAATTTGAACATGCAGAGGTGTCGATAATTGTAACAGTAGCGTAAGTTCAATGGTTTTCATATGACATTTATGGATAAGAAGAATTGCTTAAAATAAATCCATATTACTCCACTTTTATTCTCTATATTCATAAATAACATTACTCATAAAATTTCTTCTCTCTATCGCATGTATGCAGACGATATCCAAATTTATATGCAAGCTAGCCTAGACAAACTTCCCTTTGCTATTTCAAATTGTAATTCTGAATTATTTGTCAATGGAGCAAGTCTTACGGCTTAAAAGTGAACCCAGATAAATCGCAAGCTATTATAATTGGTAGCCAAAGCCTGATCTCACAAATGAACTGCATTACTTTGCCACATATTTTATTTAATAACCACATTATATCCTAAATACAAGCTTTTAATTTAAGCTTAGTAGGAGGGGAAAAGGGAATATTAAACATACCTAAAAAGTATTCCTAATATTATTAAAAAAAAAAGCTGAAGTGTTCGTTTGATTTAACGCGCTAATCTCAGGAACTACTGGTCCGATTTGAAAAATTCTATCAGTGTTAGATAGCCCATTTCTTGAGGAAAGTTATACTGTTTAGACCAATTACCAACTTATTTATTATTAGAGGTAGCGCCACGCTTGCAGTCCTTTTGGTCTGCTGCCGAATTGGGCTGCCACGTCCGAGTACCAGTACCTTTTTAGTTTTTGCTTGGTATTCCTTCCCATCGTACTGCCGCCTTCGAGGGAAGTTTTCGTTATGCAGCCACCAAGGCCGACACTTTTATCTATGTCCGACTCCGGCATTCATAGAATAAAATCACTTAGCTTTTAATCACTTTTGGCTCGGAAACGTCATCAGACAACCTGTGTTAACATCTATCAGAAAGAGTCTACGAAAAGGACTCTATCTGATAGTCTTAACTCTATGTTACTTCTACTTGGACTCTATTTTATGGACTCAACCGAGATAAACGATTTTTACATAGTCTATAAAAAATTCTACAAACTTTTGTGTATATATTGAAGCAGATAAAACACAAAGGGAAATGTTTTTTATTTGGTACTTAAAGTTGAACATTTAAATTTATTTCAGTTCTATTACGTAATTTGTGAACACTTTATGTACCATTCTTTTAATACGTGACGGTGTCAAGACATCACGTATAACTCAGCTTCCAAGGTGACGAAATCATTATATCCGGTCATTTTGTTTGTTTATTATGGGTGTTTATTATAACAAAATATTCGAATTAACTCCAAGCACTTATATTTGTGCACCTAATTAAATGTGCGTTAAAATTACGCATATGAAAATTTACATCTTCATTTAAATTTCTCATTTCGAATAATATACCTTCAGAATTTAAGTAACGTAATTCAAAATTTTGTGAAATTAACTTTAATTAAGAAGGCGAAATACTCACACCTAAGTCTTTCAAATAACCTTAAAAAACGGATTAATTTAGTCTAAAAAAGGATAAACTTACTAATGATGTCTTTTAATAGAGTCAACGAAAACTATATAATATATAATATTAGGCATACTTTTTAGGTATGTCTAATATTCCCTTTTTCTCCCCTACTAAGCTTATATTAAAAGCTTGTATTAGGAGTGGGTGCGACAATACCCCAACGGCGGTGGGGTTTGAACCGGGTACCTTGCGGATTTAATAAAATCGCAAATGTTTCGCGCATATTCAATTGTAGTGAAAAACTGAGCCTTAATAGCGCAACGGTATAAGGTATGGACTGAAATCACTAGGTACCCGGTTCAAACCCCGCCGCCGTTGGGGTATTGCCACATTCACTCCAAATACAAGCTTTTAGTTTAAGCTTAGTTGGAGGAGAAACGGGAATATTAGACATACCTAAAGAGTATTTCTAATATTCTTTAAAAAAAAATTCAGAAGATAATGAAGTCTATAGTAATAAATTGTAATTCGTGTCATATTACCAAGTTGTACATTACATTATTAACAAGCGGAGCCAATAGACGTATTGCCGAAATTTTGTCTTGAAAGAAAGAAAGAAAGAAAAGCTTTATTTGTAACTGCATATTAAAAGTAAAATATAAAAAAGTACAATTCATAAACCAAACCTATTGGGTCAAACCTTGGGTCATAAGTCCCAGGCACTGCCCAACAGGGCAGGAAGAAAGGAAACATTCTTCCTCTGCAATACGATGAACTCGATACCCGCACATTCAATTCATGGAGCATTGATAAGAAATCCGTCTCATTTCATACGACTCTTTACCTTGAATTATTATTTGTTTGTTTCTTTTTTAATTAAATTAACACTTATCTACCACGCTTTCTATAATGGTAACTAATTTTTAGTTTAAAAGAGGTAGCTACTGGCCCCTTAAATAAATTAAAGCTGGTTCAGGACACAGGGACACATTACTTATACTTTACCATTGTACTCTTAATAAAACATCTTTTATCTAGTCTTCATTCCCCCCACCTTCACATCCCCAGCCCGGGCTAACGATAGGAAGAAGACGACCATTTGAGACCCCCTGGTGTTGCAGTTGTCCATGGGCGTCGGTAGTCACTTAGGAGAACCGCCTGCTCGTTTGCCCCTTGTTATATTTAAAAAAAAAAGGCCAGGACGTTACCTCGCTAGGTAGGTTGTAGAAGCGGACGAAAGAAACATAATATTAAGGACAATAATAAATGTCGCATACCTTTATTACAGAATGAAGCCGAAGTCGTGGACACGATCTCTCTATAAACCACCGGTTAGGAAGCTGTTTACGAATGACTAATGGTGTACGTGAACATAATAGAATTTGAAACATCTGATGGGAGGTTGTTTTTGTGTGTCTTAAAAATTATTTTTACCAAAATGAATTTAGCCTAATAATTCTTTAATAGCTATTTCTCAATCAAAATGCCGTTACAATTTGATATTTGCCGAATAAAACTGATAGAGGGACACAAAAGTGATGTTTTTCTATAAGTAGGTACCATAATATTTTAGTTTTTAGTAAAATTATTTTTGATATTATAAACTGGTACTTCTTTATTTACTTACTTATCCTGGTCTAGTACCAGGGTCCTCCTAAATTGCAGAGGATGTGAATGTGGAGCGAGTTAAGAACAGCTTAACTTAGCGACTGACTCAAATGCCGGCTGGTGATGAAACCACGATATCCTGATTTTATTCTTATAATTCCTGATATTAGGTCTTATAAGACCTCCTTATTTTATTTGGTTATATAAAACGTTATAGGAAAACGACGACGACAACGACGTTGTAGGATTATTCTCGTATAACGCTCCTGTACGGTCCCGAATGCGTATAATATTATATGAAATAGAACAATATTAATGCGTTATAAGAACACCGTGTTATAAAAGGGGGATTATAGTAAGTAAACTACTCATAGATAGTTACGTTTTCATAGCCATTGTTTGCATAAGTTTTGATAGTTCATTTTAGAATTTCCCATCTGTCACAATTCCTAGCGAAAAAAGGGGGTTGAAAAAGTCATATCCATTCATGCCAGTTGAAGTTTAGATGAATGAAAAAATTCAAAAAACATTGTCGCCGAATGACGCTGCCTAAAATATTATTCTTGTCTATTTGCACTTCGCATTTTTACATAGTTACGGGAGTGTAAAAAAAAAACGGACATGTGCGAGTAAGACTCGCGCGCTATAGGGTTTCGTAACATCATGTAACATTTTACATTACACAATTTTTTTTTAATTTACACAAAACGTACGTTGACATCTCGTGAATTACCGCTAGTCTCCGGCCACACTGCATGATCATTGAAATGATCATTCAAATGAAGCTATGTCTGGCTCCGGCATAAGCATGTGATACGCAAAAAGGTTTTGTGGGCGAATTAAGAACATTTCTAATGTATTTACGCGCAGAAGTCCCGAACGACTGTACCAAAATTCATTAATCTTTTTTTATTGTGTACGGTATTGTCAGGACAAGGTTTCCATTGTTAAAATATTCTGCCTGTCTGTATGTTTGTTACGGGTAATTTACAAAACAGCTATAATTAATAAATAGGGAATAACATACAGGTTACTTTACTATAAGCAAAGTAATTAGGTTTCCGCAAAAGAAAATTAAAACCCCCGAAATATAAGAAAATCACTTAATTCACTCGAGCGAAGGCGCGGGTGTCAGTTAGTAGTAGTATATTATAGGCATAAAAAATACATAAAACTTCTCTGCACTAAATTTCGGCTCATGATTCATCCATTGACATTTTCTTTTCATTTTTTTCTTTCCAATTAGCGTGAGCGAAGCATCTCTTCAAATTAACTAATTAGTGAATTACAAGCCGCTCTGAGAGATTAATTTTCTTTTTGATCATAGAGTAATCTCTATTTTTTTTTACTACATCCATATCCAATTTGCTAATGCTGATTAAAAAGTTATCCGATATTGAAAAATATCTGCTCTTTTCGTAACTTAAATAAGAATGTCAAATAATGCGTACACGTATTTGAATTTGCAAATTAAACAGAAGTTAAATTCAGTTAATTTAGTCTATCCAAAGGTAATTTCAGTCCTTCCAAGGTAATTTCAGCCCATTCAAAGTTATTATCAGGCCTTCCAAGGCAATTTCAGTCCTTCCAAGATAATTTCAGTGCATTTAAAGGTAACTTCAGTTCCTCCAAGATAATTTCAGTCCCTCCAAGGTAATTTCAGTCCACTCAAACTTAATTTTAGTCCATCTAAAGGTAACTTCAGTCCTTCCAAGGAAATTTCAGCTCATTCAAAGGTAATTTCACTTTTTCCAAGGCAATTTCAGTCCATCCAAGGTAATTTCAGTCCACCTGAGTGCTATTTCAGTCTTCCCAAGGTAATTTTAATCCCTCCGAAGCTTATTTCAGTTCTTTCCACCGTTGAGCTATTATGGTTCAAAAGCTTAAAAAATAAAAAAAATAATAATTGATTTATTTCAGACACTTAGATCTGTCAATTACAGCAAATTGCAGTTGGAGAATTCCGTTTAAGTAAAACTTTATTTGTGTTAGGAAATCTCCGCTCATCTCACATAAGCAAGTCTCATAGCAAATTTATTGAATTCGTTACAGAAAGGTGATAAAATTATTGAAAACAGTTTAAATTAAAACTATGAAAGTATTTGTATGTGTGTCGTGTATGTGTATTTGTGTGTGTATATAAAAGTTTTCTACTGTAATTTTACTAGCAAAGGAGAAATTTGATCATAGGCAAATATGCTTATTGAAAAGCGAGCACGCCATTGTCTTAGAGGCGGTAACATCAGTCGCTTTGTATTACCCATGAGAAAGTGACCGGCGTGCTAGATAGTAGTAAATATTTCAAAACATTGCACTTTGAATCCGCCATGTTTCAAAACGATTTATCAAACTGTGAGAGGTAAATGTATTTTCTATATGTGATATTGAAAGATAAAATCGCTGCGTTCATATAAATTACTAATTTAATGTCACATTATAATTATTAATATGACTGTCTATTTTTGTCTCTGGTTTTTGGTGTGCAGTTTTTAGTACTGTGTTTATTTTGTCTTCTGTTAAAACAAATAAAAAACCAACCCCCGATGTCGTCCAATATCGATAATATTTTTGGCAATAAACTTAATTATCTTTTTCTCTTCATAAGAACCTTCCACGAACTTTAAGCAAGAAATAATTAATCAAATACTTTTATTTAAATGAAATGAAATGAAAGATATTTATTTGTGACATGAAACTACAAAAAATAAACAGAAACAGTAATCTTACATTAAACAAACTATCTTAAACTTTACAAACTAATTGATCTAGTCATTTGTATTCGTTCGTTTCAAAAGTGTCAAAAAGGCACATATAGGTTTTTTTTTAAATAACAACCCTAAGAGACTACCGACGCCTAAGGAAATCTACACCACAAGGACGCCCGCAAATGCATTGCCGGCCTTTAAGGAGGGGTTTGAGCCGCCGGGAACTCTCAAGTACACTACGAAATGCGATAAAAATACCATCACTTGACGTGACAGCATTGCCGCCAATTCACGCCAACCTTATGTGAGAAGGTACTCGAACGCGCCGACCCAATTCCACTGCAGAATTATTACGATCGCAATATTGATATGAATGAGTCTAGCTTTGACAAAAATATTTCCTTTGATAAATATTTTTCAAACAGATCTTCAACTCTGGCTTCGATAAAAAAAACACCAGATCATACTTCGATTCGTATGTATATGGCCGAAAATAGGCCAAAAATTGAGTGGCCTTGCTAACCAACTTATATGAAGGCTGGATCTTCGCCTTCTTATAATAGAAGGCATGAAGAGCTGCAATCTGTTACAAGAAGTCAAGGATAGAGCGAAGTTGATAAAAAAAGAGCGGGAAAGCGATATCAGTCACAAGTTTATATTATGGCATACAATCAAATTATACGCACAAAGTCCTACCTACTTTTTTATTCACATTTAATGACTTGGAGGATGAAGTTTGTTTGTTTAAATAAATTTACAGGTTTATAATAAAACTAGTTGTTACCTGCGACTTTGTCCGCGTAAAATTAGGTGAAAAATTATAGCGTGATGATATATAGCCTTCCTCGATAAATGGGCTATCGAACACTGAAAGAATTTAGAAATGATAATGGTGAAGACGACGATGATCACAACCTTACAAAAAAAATCCAAGTAACCCATACATAAGTTTTAAGCTTAAACATATATGTAATAGATAGTAAATTTCGAAGTTATTTAACAAATACCATTATCGAGTAACAGATAGGGAACCCGTTTATATAAGCGTGCCGTGACGCGATCTTGGCCATCTTTTGCTTATATTACTACGTTACTGTAGAATGATATATTATCTTTTTAATGCAAGTATGGTTGTCAATTTAATGCCTTACGGCGGCTCCACATTAGTGCCGTGAAGCTCTGTTAACAGGCGTGAACGATAATGTGGACGGTTTTCGCGGTGTTCGCGCGCGTTCACGCCTGTTCCCCGATCAGAGTCGGTATTTTGTCCCGCGACAAAGGGTTCGCGCTCCTTTCGCGCGGAAGGAGCCTGTTAACTATAACATAGACATTATTTTGCCTTCCTTAGAAACAGAAGTCCTATACAAAAAGGTATGAATTTATTAATGTATTTTAAATAAAGCAAATTGAATTCAACTATCTACCTTTTCGCGCCAAATTCCGAAGCCACAACCACAACAAACTTCCACTCGAAAAGGGAGAATTTGTTTTGTTTCGGTATTAAAATGCAGAATTCATTTGCGGTCGGGCTGCACCAATAGAATTACTGGAGCTATCCGTTCCCCCGTAATTGGAATTTATTTCAACATTTATTTAGCTGTTAGCGATGCAGTTCATTGATTTAGAGATACAGGCTTTATTGTGAATCAATGAGTTTCTATCATTAAGATACATTCTTCTTCCGCAGCCTTATCCCGGTCTAGAATCAGATTTAAATTGCAGAGGAACTCACCAGCGCGATGCCCATCGCGTACAGCAGCCCGAAGTGCTGAGGGATGCCCAGCTCCTTCTGTTGTAACACAACTTTAATTAAAAACAAATCAGAAAATAGCCTTTTTACTTATAGGAAGGTACAATGCTTGATTACATATAACTTTACTTGTCGATCTTACTTTAGCTATCAATCAGCGATTGCACATTTACTCTCATAGTTAATGATGTTACTTCTTTGATGTGTTTTATTGTATTTAATATATTGGACGAAAATATGATATGTAAAGCGAAAGAAAAGCTCGAACATGCGAACACATTGGTGTCGGTAACGGTAGCAGTGTGGCGAGTTCCATGGTTTTCAACCGCGCGGTTCCCTCCTCGTCTGAACAAAAGCAAAAAGTGTTCATCGCGCCTTCAAAAAATCTTGGTTTTTTTTTGAGATCAGTGGTAAATTTTGAGGTTTAGCGCAGTGGGCTATATCCCACCAGTTTCTCACCCGATAGATTAACGGAAGAAAAAAAAATGAATCATAAAATAAAATCCAGCAGACTACCTCGAGTCTCGATGTCTATTAAACTTACAACGATATGAGTTGCAGTTTTTTATTTCTTATTTTTTTATATGTACCTATACAGAAAAATACACAACATAGAGAGGAAGTAAACAATAGAAAAACGTATCTCTAAAAGTGATCTTATCCAGCTTTCCTGGGAGCGTAGGATTAACAGTGTAAGATATAGTGGTGCAGGTACTAAAGTGTTTGTTAAAAATGTAAGTATTTTTTCTAAATTTCATCAGCCATATAAAGTCAAAAAAATAGAGCAAGTTGTGGCTTCCATCGCCCTTCTCAGCCGCCCTCCTTTTTATCGGTAGCAATTGACTGGATTTTTTTTTTTTAATTATTTCATCTAAATAGCCTCCGTTTAGACTTCTGACGCTCAAGCACGAACATTTTAAGCCGTTCGAAGTCGATGTGTCGACTGTAGTTAGAAAGAAAATGTTCGTGCCAGGCCCACAGGAGGCAAGACAAGGCTATAAGGGTTCCTTTTTTCCTTTGAGGTACGGAACTCTAAAAATGACATTCTCGTAAAAGAAACCTGAATTTTGAATTTTAATATGAAACGTAATCTATTAAAGTAAATGTTACCCAAAATTGATGAAATTTATTTTTTTTAAGTAAAAATTTAATCCCCGATTTAAAATAATATGAATTAAAAGTTGAATTACAAACCCCGGTGGGCTATCATCTTTGCAACATCTAATATAAATTAAAAAAAAAAGTCACTATTTCTTGCACTACACACACACACATATAGGTTGTAGCTTAATAAGTGGCAGGCATTTCAGTCTATCGCTAGGTTAAGCAGTTATTACCCCGACCGGGTTTGACCCATAGATGTATGACCGATTCTAGCACTGGTTTTTAAATATTCAACTGTGTTTCAAAGGCTCCTACAACGGTGGGTCCCTATTGATGTCATACTCCTCCGTCCGCGTCATATTAAAATGGTACCTAAAGTTTCTGCTTCACGTATCATATATTTAGATATATAATACAGAAAATGTTTTGTTTTTTTAAAGAATATTAGGAAATTAGTGTTACTTTTAAGGTATTTCTAATATTCCTTCTTTCCCTTCTTCTAAGCTTAAATTATAAGCTTGTATTAGGAGTGGGTGCGACAATACCCCAACGGCGGTTGGGTTTCAACTAAGGAAGCGGGCACTAACTACCTCTTTTGGAAGCGCTTCGTTGAACTTTCATAGTAATATTTTAACATAAATTAAAAATATAAGGTATATACTATACGGAAACACTTAATAAATTAAAATCTTAAAGGAGTGTACTAAGATCCGCAGCAGATTTTTTGTAGATATAGTAATAATATTTTGTAATGACGCCGGAGATTTTAGTACTGACGACTAACAACGACTCTTTTCGTATATACAGTGAAGATGACTAAGAGAATTTAATAGATAGCAATATACTGCTTTGTGTTAATAAAATTGATCAGCCTGTATAAATTCATACAAAAGTGTATAGAATAATTAAAATTCTTGTTTCGAACGGAGGTTTTGTGTAATGCTGTATTCTGGAAGCCAAAATAAAATTAAACCCCTTGGCAAATATACTACCTTTTTAAGCGTCGTCGGTTCGACAATAGACCGTATAAGTATAGACGTAGCGTTGATAATGGAACATTGCTCGATAAGAAAGCGTCGCGTTATAAAATCGCTGCAGTGTGAACAGTAACTTGGAAATCCATATGTTCTATTTGAACGCTTTTTTATCGCGCGGTAAAAAAGCTTTTGTGCGAATGCTTAAATCAGCGCCGGCAATATAGTTTAAGTCTTTTTTATGTAGTTTATGATATTTTGGACTTATAGTTGTGGCTTTATTTCTAATTTTTAAAATTTAATTTCAACCCCGAAGATCTTGTCAAAACTGCTATTTCCGTCACATCATAGATGTCCAAACATCCGAAGCCATGCGATTTTCTTTCCGTGGACATTCCCCATAGAATGAATAGCAATCTCTAGTATTTCAAAATGTATACACCTACCGACGCCCATGGACAACTGTAACACCAGGGGGATCGCAGATGTGTTGCCGGCCTTTGAGAAATGAGTATGCTCTTTTCTTGAAGGTCCCTAAGTCATATCCGTTAGGAAGTACAGACGCTGGTAATTGGTTCCACACAGGAATTGTGCGAGGTATGAAGTTTCTTGAGAAGTTACATATTTGAAACTCCAAATATTCTTCTTAAATAGGTTTCTGTGTAAGTTCACTTTAATCACTTATTACTTTACATACATTTTAAACAAACTATATAAATTTTCAACGAGATTTTATGTTACATTATAAATGTTGTGTAAAAGTTTTATCGTACATACAAACATACTAACTGTAACGGACACGTTGGTGTCTTTTCTGACTTTTATTGACTAGGATCAATGAAACACCAACTTGACTTAAACTTCTTGTATCCTTCACATTGTCTTCAGAAATCTTGTTATCATCCTACATTCATTGGTCAACTAAAATATGTGTTTCAAAGAATTCAGACTTTAAGATTATTTGCTCAGTGTATGTTCCGTATTACAAAGAAGTTCCTCAGTCAAATAATAAAAAGAAGCAGGCGACAAATAAGAAAGTAACAGTGCCCTAACACCTGCACTCAGGAGGATTTAATGGCTGCATCAGTAGAGTTATTGATGTGGCCACTTTCTGGGCCGGTAAAGTATGACTACTAATTGTATGAAGTTAGTTATTAAATCAATAAGAATCTAGGAGACCATACTTTTGCATTTCATGACACAAATATTAGAGTTTATGCAAATTAAATGACTGACCAACTTAAAAATTAACAAAATAAGGGCTGAAGAGAATACTGAACACTTTTTTTTTTTTAGGGTGAATGTCAATAATCGTAACTGGGTATACTGCAATGCTCTACGAAATGGTGTCCAAAGTGATTTCGACTTCCTGTGGAACCGTTACATGAACCACAACGTTTACACTGAAAAGATTCTGATCCTTCAGAATATTGGTTGTACCACAGTTCCAGCGTCGTTAAACGCGTAAGTTGTATTGAAATGACCACTCTTTGCTCCCATTTAAAGCATCATTTGATAAAGAGCGTGTTAGATGGGAAAGGCTGGCGGAGAACAGGCATAGGTGGAAGCACTGCATTTTTCAAGGCTTGCATTAGGAGGACTAAATGGCAAGACAGCGGCAACCCTCAATTAAGTTAACCCTTGTAATTCGTATGTTCTGGTTGTGGACGATCCTGCCGATCTAGGATTTGATTGCAAAGCCATCCACGGAGGTATACATAGCGTGCATCAGAGGTATACAATGCCTACATAAACAATCATCTGTAAAGGTTTTAAGGGCCTGTGAAAGTATTTTTTTTTACTTAAAATTTTCAAATGTAACTTTTAAATTTGAACGCCGTTTTTATTATTTGTTTTCATTAGCTGTAAGGTATATATTATATTTATTAATCAAGTGCGGAGCGAAGGGCTGGGTCACTATCAATTACGCCAACGGACCAGTCAGATATTAAAGATCTCTAAGGAAGTGTTTTCTTTTAATTAAAAAACTTGCCTTGAAACAGATTCCTCACGAGCATCATTACAGACAACACTGAAATCAGACCTCAGGACTACAGTGCATCTTTTAGCGGTGCTTTGAATGGCAACGAAGCAAATACGCAAATCGTTTTGCAATACATACAAAATAATCTTCAAGGTGTTCTCGGAGTGTGAGTATAAATCATAGATACTATATATGTTTCTCAAATACAAATAATAATAAACAAATTGGAAGATACTCAAGTAGGTATGAAATTTTATCACGTGGATACTTCAAAGATGATAGAAATAGAATATGAAGAGTGATATTAAATGAAATTACAGGGTCCTACAGTCAATAGTTTATTATGAATGCTTTCTGAAATAAGATAGATAGCTTGTTTCGGCTATAAAGAACTTTATCTATGATACACAGTGACAAAATGTCACATTAAATTGATTTGAAGATTTGAAGAATAATAATTAAAACTTTCTAAATGTACTTCTTGATAATGTGTAATAGTTTAGTATCTTCTATGAATGATGATATGTTTTATGAATATTGAATGTATTTTTAGATTTGGACTATCGGCTCTGTCATCAACAATTGCGCGGTTCCGTACTACAGCTGAAATAAATGCGGTAAGGGAGATTCTATTTTCTTAAAACTAACACACGTCTTTATTCTTTTCGGAGTATAGAAGTGTGAAGATATGAATTAATAATAAGTATTTTAATGTCATATTTTGTTACAATGGCACGAGTCTTTAACATAGATGTATAATAGTGAAAGCAAAATAGGCATAAGCTAATTACACGAAAGTTTAATGAAAATAATGATACAATGAAACTCCAAAAGTCGATGGACGTCGATAAACACATCTTCAGGAAAAGCCTTGTCTCTTGTTACATTCTAAAAATGAATGGTGTGAATACAGCTGCTTCCCTTTTGTGGTGATAAGCTGACAACTGGGTTAGGAGGGTAGAATTGGGATAGTGATTTAGGTTTACTACTGTTGTCATAGCATTGTTTAGTCTTTCGTATTTGTTATGATTTGTTCGTTATTAATCCGGGATTTCTTGCAGTTCCAAACTTGGGCCGAACAAAATCAAGCCGCCTTGGGAGTCAACAATTATAACACAGTTTTGTCGAACCTTCAATCGGTACGTGAGAGTCACCAATGGGTCAGTACGATTGAAAACGATTTGACTGATTATTTTGATAATGGCGATGCGACTATCAGCTCCACAACTTCTACTGCGGCACCAGTGACTGTTCCAACTACTGTAACACCACCGTCAATTACTGAACCATCGACTCCAAGCATTCCTGACTCGGCTGTGACATCAATGCTTTCAATGCTAGCACTTCTGGCGGCGTTCGTTGCTAATGTTTTAGTTTGAGCACAGCAATTGTTTATAAGTGTCTGGTTGTAAATAAATTTATTTTTGTATTTTTGTATCCAATAAATGTTTTTTAATAATATGTTGTTATTTTATTTACACTGTTAAGAGTGAACACACAATTTCCGCCAGAAAAAAACTAAGTTTTTGGAAACTACAATTATTATTTTATTCATTTTGGCCCAGGATAGAGGAGAGTGTTCTAGTAGGGGGGAAGCATTTGTCCAGCAGTGGGATATTACAGGCTAATTAATAAAAATACGTTAATGCATTGTTTTAATGCATCTTATCACAATAAGAGAGCTCTAGTGTACACAATTACTTTCCCAATCCTTGATAGAATCACATATAGGACTTCTTTTTTAAACTAAGTTCTTCTTGTACCTAGCGTTATGTCGGTTCAGAAACAAGGTCCCCTTAGACAGCAAAGAATGTGGCTGTTATTTAACAAAATAATTTACGAAAATATGTAATAAATTTATTATCCTGGTGAGATTTTGGTGAAGAATCAAAATGAATGTCAATTTTCTTACGTACGTCCACTAGGAGTCGATACCTACGATATTCTCTATATGTAAGAAGTTGTACTATCTCTAGCATAAAACTACTTACCAAAGGCCTTAAAGTTATAAAAGCTCTTCACACCTAACTCTTCCTCATCATAAAAATCGGCGGCGTTAGAAAACCAATTTTTTGGAGGTCATACACAATATTTCGATAATAATCTATACTAATATATAAAGCTGAAGACTTTGTTAGTTTGTATGCACGCGCTAATCTAAGGAACTACTGGTCCGATTTGAAAAATTCTTTTAATGTTAGATAGCTCATTTATCGAGGAAGGCCATAAGACATATACCATCACGCTAAGACTAATACGAGCGGAGCACCAATGAAGAATGTTTCAAAATCGGCGGTTTTTTCCCCCTTTTGAAAGCTTCCACTGCGTGCGCTGCGTAAACGGTTAGAGTTTCGCAGAGATCATGTATCAAGGAATTGTTTCCCTTTAACAGATCTAAATAAAGTCTGTGACAGTATATGGCTATCTATTAAGGTTGGCTCCCTGTAGCTTTTTTATGCTAAGCAAATTTGTTCTAAAATAATGCATTAGTTGCGAAGGAGTTTTTATAAATTTGATATTGATCTTTATACAATACAAATTTTTGTTATGTACCCTCACCAAATATGACCTTTTTTCTTCTTTAGGACCCTTATAATAAACTCGGGCTCGTCCTTCTATTGTCTCACAAAATTAATACAGTTTTAACCGACTTCAAAAAAGGAGGAGGTTACTAATTTGTCGGCATATAAATATGTAATACGGAAATACGGAAGTAACGTATATTTCTTTTCGATTTTTATTCCGCTCTATCCTTGATTTATTTTTTAAATTGTTAAGAGAGCTAGAACATAACATTTCTAGTTCGTGAAGTGGAGCTGCCCGACTAGAAAAGTACATAGCTTTACCCTAAACACAACCTCAGACAAATAATATCATTTGCATTGCGTTGTGTTCCTGGTGGCAATGAGGGTTACGAAAGCTCTTTGACGTGGGTGAAATAGGAATATTTTTTACTATCAGACACGCCCGAGGGCCCTCACGACGGAATAAAGATTTTACTATCAATTTAAACGCCGAAAGAGACGAGATGAGTTTAATTTTTGAGGCAATTCAATTATTTCGTCCTGTTGTCGTGTAAACAAGTCAACCTTGTTTTCATGTTCAAAGATGTCTTTGTTTTTTGTCCGCATTGAATTGAGGTTCCTTCATTTCAACGTTGTTGTATATATATTTTTTAATGTTGGCTCAATTGATGGTTCTATTATAAGTTAGGAAGCTGATTGGAACGTTAAAATGGGAATAATCTACGACTTTAAGTTCCAGTGAGCAAGAAAATTATTTGTCCTATTTTAAGTAATACTTATTCTTCAACCTTCGCACAATTTCTCTGTGGAATCAGTTGCCGGCTTCGGTATTTCCGAACGGATACGACTTAGGGACCTTCAAGAAAAAGTTGTCCATGGGCGTCGGTAGTCACTTGGGTGAAAGCCGGCTGCTCGTTTGCCCCTTATTATATATATAAAAAAAATATTCTATGACTATGTCGAAACTAGGGATGTTACGGAAAGCGGTATATCGGAACAAAATACGGAACCTAAAGTTTTATATTTGGTTTAACGAAACCAGAGTCTGTTTCGGATCTAAAAAATAAAATCATACACATTATTGTTCAGTACAAAAAGGTGGGTATTCTTACTATCAGTAAAAAAAGGTGGGTATTAAAAAAAAACAAATTTGAAAATTATCGTCCAGTAAATTAAATCAAACGGAGCAACTCCAAAGGAAGCTAGCAATATTTCTTAAAGTCAACTTTAATGTCTGTCGAATTACGTGAATAAGGAGGCGCCACATGAGCATAATGGTAAATTTTAAAGGGCATATATTATACGAAATGATCGATTAATATTTGCATAAAAAGTGATCCATTATATTTGTTATTTTGAAAAAAAAAATGGTAAGGTATCCCATCCCTTCCTTTATTTGCATGAAACGTGATCCATTATATTTTTTTTATGTTGAAACAAGCAACGTAAGCACGCTCCTGGTGGATATTATAATTAATTGAAAGATAAATAATGGAATTCCAGTAAAAAGGTATATTTCGGAAGTACGAATATTTATTATTTACTAGACATCGCCTGGTGGGCGAAATTCGGCCTGAAATTTTTAGTTTTGTGTACTATATGCTTATTTAAAGCTATATATGTTATTTCTTTCTATAATCACATTGTTATACTTGACAATTAATATACGTACGATAGTCATGAATACTCTTTGACACCATCTTATAGTCCTATAACAGATGTCCATGGGTATCGATAGTCACATAGGTGATGACCGACTACTCGTTTACCCCCTTTAATATTAAAAAAAAAACATCTTATTTATTTTTTCGAATTTACTCTTTAAAATCATTTGTTTTTTATTTAAACCTGAGGATAGTAAATCAAACGTTACGCGTTACTTATTCTATATAGATAATATAACTACGGAGAGTTTAATTTCACGATGTTGTGTCGTTAATCCGTACATAAGGACTTAAAACCTACATTAATACATGTAAATATGAGGACAACCTTATATAAATATTCACTGTATTATTTTATTTTAATTAGGTGGTTAATATCCTTGAAAATAACTAATTTCATACTAAAACATTGAAACACATAAAACAGCGTTCTAAGGAAACAATCACATAAGCTCATCTAGATTACCTGAACAATCAATTTATTAACTTTTAAGGTGATTTTTTTAGTGCCACTCAATTTGAGCTATTAAGACTTGTGTTTAGGACAATTAAATCAAATCTATTGTTTGTAGGTGTCAAATTGGGGAAGTACCACTTTAGAAACCTAACCTTAATATTAGCATAGTGTTCTATTCCTGCTACCAACATTGATAACAGTATGACGAATTTCTATTGGTTGGTTGTTATGTTGGCAATGAGATGAAAGTTTGGGCTTCCTATAAAAGACACGTGTTAAATACATCCGTACGTCTCTTAGGTTCTACAGACTTATAAAGACTAAAGAATACCCAACTACTTGCATCGTTTCATTAAAGTGCGTCCAGTTTAAAAATACACGCCCCTCCAAAGTATTCACTTGAACCCACAAAAGAAAATAAAAGGATAGACAAGAATGGCAGGTTCTTGTGGAATCTTACAACTCAATTTTGGAGCACATATATTCAATCGTCTTAGCTGAAAATTGACTTAAAAAACTGGATAACAATGCAATATTATGATGACATGGAACTGCTCTGAAGATGGATCTGGAAGGTGGCCATAGAAACTCCGTTATAAAACGATACAACCGCATTGAGTTTGGGCTCGTTTGATTCGTTTTGATGAGTGCTTTGTATTTCGTGGGATACTTTTAAATAAAGGCTTTTTAAAAGAGTATTATTTCTTAAAATTTATTTAATTAGTATGTAATGTTCCACTGCCGGGCAAAGGTCATCTTCAAAACCAATTTTCTCCATCCAGTCCCATCTAAGACTTTCCCGCAAAGGCACTCAGATCTTATTTATATGAAATTGAACATGAAAAATATTTAGACGTTGCCCATTTACGCACAATGACTAAGTGCGGAAAATGCAGTCTGCGAAGAAGAAAAAGAAAGTCTAAATCAATAATTGCAATAGTATCTGGTTTTATTTTTCAGGACTTCTAGAGCGCGCAAGAACCATGTCGCAAGAGTACACAGAGAGGGTCTGCAATGCGACCATTGCAAGAAACGATTTGTGAACAGAACCACTCTCGCCACGCATCTTAGGTACTCCTAATATCATCTTCTTTCTGCATTTTTCTCTACTCTGTGTAAGTTCAGCATCGATATTGACTGCTTCATTTTTTTTAAATGGATGGCTAATGTTTTATTGATAACTATTGCGAAGTCTAGTACCTTCCTCTCGATCGGGAGTCTCTTTAGGGTTCCGCGAACGACTGAACCTCTCACTCCATACGATCTCCATACTGAAATAAGACAATCACAGCTCTCTAATTATATTTTATAATATTATCATGAAAATCTTCAATAGAGAATACATTTTTTTACTATTTAAATTTAAGATGATTTTAAATATTATAGCAATATTATCTATATTTAATGAAGTTAAATTATTTACGTTTTCATTACTAAGTACTATATCAATCATAAATAACTAGAAGAAATTTTATTGTTTGAACAAGAAAAAATTCAGAGTTTTACCGGGTCCGTAAGGATATGTTTTTTTTATTTTATTTTACAAGGGGGCAAACGAGCAGGCAGCAGGCACCAAAGTACCTACAGACGCCCATGGACATCTGCACGACCAGAAGGCCAGCAGATGCTCTGCCAGCCCTTAATGACGAGTTTAGGCCACCGGGAAGTCTCACAAACCGAACGAAACGCGACAACAATGCCATCACTTGACGTGTATAAGTCACTGCCAAATTTTCACAAAATTTTCCAGTCTTTTCTCTATTTTAAAAGAAAAATATTTCCAGGGTACTAATACTTAGTATCCTTCTAGTTTAATTTGCCCTATTTACTCTTTCTTATGTCCTCGAATGAAACTCATTACAGTCGCATAAACTGATTCCAAAAGTATCCCGAACGAATAGCACAATATATACGGATAATAAACTTCAAAGATATTTTTTGGGTTATCAAATTTCACAAGACTTCCCAGTCTTTTCTCCATTTTAAAAGAAAAATATTTCCAGGATACTATTACTTAGTATCCTTCTATTTTAAATTGCCCTATTTACTCTTTCTTATGTCATTATATGTTATTACAGGACAACTTTTAACAGTATTTTATTTTTCATATTTTATCATTAATCCTTTATTAAACAAATTGTCATTAAACGGGTCCCACTGTTTTACGTGCCTTCCGAAACACGGAGGAGGTTGGATATCGAATATAAACCAGTGCTAGAACGGGTCACCCATCTATCACCCGATCGCAGCAAGAGCTATTTAACCCAGCGATCCACACAAATGCCGACCACAGATTCAGTCACAACCCCCGCCTATTATTATCCTTTTATTACTATTCCTGTATTATTTTATTGTTGATATGTGTTGTTGTTTTGTATTATCTATGTAAATTTAACAGTAAATCTTTTCAGCATTATTAAAAAAATGCATAGAATAAAGAGATTTCCAAACATTTTTTACATTTTTTATGCATTTATTCTATTTTAATGTATTTTTAACTTTAAAGATACAATATAAATCAACTCCAAGAATGTATCATGTTTGAAAAAATTATATTATCAATAATATAAAATATGATAATCCTGTTTGTCAGCGATAGAGCACACTCCGCGAAAATATTAGCGCAAGGCACGCGACCCGGCGCCGCTCGGGGTTTTACTGCAGCCGATAAGAGGGCGGTTAAGTAATTGTATTGCAGATTGATTTTTAACAGTAAAGAGGGGCTGGTACTCCGCGCCACCCTCACAGCGTCGTTTTGACCCTCTATTCTTTTACCTTTTTAGCTCAATATCAATAAACTAATTTCGAGAAAAATAAATACAATAATCATTGTATTGTTCTTGAGTTTTATATTGTTTCGCGACCTATAACTAATCTAGAGCAGATTTATTTGTTAAAACTAGCTTATCGGCTAAACTGTTAAACTCGTGTCCAAACGTCCACAAACGTGGGATTTTCTTGAAATTCCTCGGCACGTACAACTTTTCTGTGGAGTCAACTGCTAGCTCCAGTGTTTGCCAACCGATACTACTTACGGACCTTCAAGAAAAAAGCATATTCATTCCTCAAAGGCCGGCAACGCAGGTGCGTGCCCTGTGATAGTGTAGTAAGCCATAAAAATGTAAAACTGGTGGCAAACTGAAAGTAGATACTTTTTACCTCAAAAGCAGTTGTATAAAATCAAAGACACTGCAAATTTATTTACATGTACAGATAAAGATTGATAACGTGACAAGTTCCAAAATATAATGATGACAACACACATTTTTATTCATTCATCATGACTCGGCAGTTTCCTATCAAGTGACTTGACCTTGACAATTTAACACGTTGTACTCGTATATCTGTGTAGATGATACCCGCGCAGCTTGTTAGCAACACAAATCGAAAATTATATGCATGTTTGAGTATAAATTTGAAGAAGAAAAACATCCCTGAAATGACTTTAACTTGTAATCTTTCTGCCATCAGCCGGTAATTAATCTACACAGAAGCACAAAATCCTGGATTTAAAAGATAATTTTTGAAGTTAAAACTTTTTAGGCGTATCGAACAAACTTCTTAAAGAGGGTTCTATTCATTTTTAACTGAATTAAAAAACAAAGGTTCTCAATTCGGTTGGTATATATTTTTTTATGTATGTTCAGCGAGTACGCTGAGATTTATGATCCGATTTACGTGATTTGTCTTTACTTTGTTGCGGAATAGTAGTCATTTGATCCCATAAAAATTTAACACAGTTTGATCCAGTAGTTTTCATATTATGAACTTTTTTTTATTTATTAATTATTTCTTCAATATGTATGTTACGCGTTTACTCCGCCATTTATGAACCGGTTTTGATGCTTTTTTTTTTGTTTGGTATACCATTCATCAGAGGTGGCCTCATATAAGATTTATCAAAATTGATTTAACGATTTTTAAGAAATCAACAAAGTTCAATAAAATTCAATGCATAATATACATCTTTACGTTTATTCCGAAACCTCACCTGTCAGAGCAATGCGTTTACTTGGTCTATCCGTATTATATAGATAAACAACATCTATTTTCCAAGAAATAAATAAATAAATACGCAAATAAAATAAATAAAAAGAAAACCACCATCAAAAAACTCCGAGGAACTAAAGAGCAAACAAATAATTAGTACTTTCATACGATTTAATAGGCAGCTATTGGTGTGTTGAAGTCGGTACCATCTGCATCGGTTTCCCCGGGAAGCTACATGGCTTGGCGCCGAATTCAACACATCAGCAGGTGTCTACTAAAACGTATGAAAGAAGTTTTTTGATGGCAGTTTTGTTTTTATTTATTACAGAAATGCTGTTTTTTTTTTTTTCGAAAAAAAGAAATTCTGTTAAGTATAAACGAATAACCGTTCACGGTATTTACTTTTTGGTATCGTATTATATTTTAATCGATTGTATATCTTATAGTCTAAAGTCTAAACTCAAAAAAAAATTCCATTGCAACTTATATAAATACGTAACAGATTTTAGTGTTCCGTATTTTTATCTAGTATTAGGCTATCTTTTACAGATAATCGTGGCGCTTCAAACGTAATGTGATATTTAGAGTGCGTGTTGGTTCCGTATTAAACAGTGTACCAGTTAGATAAGGACGAGACGATTATATGATAGTTAACATTGAACACTGCTCGCTCAGTGTCAGTCCGTCCGAGTGGACTTAAAGTACGTGTTTTGTGTATTTTCAAGGTGAGTTTATTGTGCTATAGCTGAATAGTTCCGTGCTCGGTAAAAACCGTGAATCATTTTGGCATTAAAAGCGAAGCCATATAGTACGACAATTTTGACCTTAATAATTCAATCAATATGTAACAATAATGCATACAATAATAGTTTTGCATAAAAAAGCATAAGCCATACTCACATTGAGTTATCGACCTTAACATATGTACATTATTTAAAAATATTGTATTCCTACTACAAATATTTCTTTTCTTTTTATACCGCGAATGGGCTAACGGGCAGACAGTTCGACTTATATTTAAAAGACTATCGACACCCGTGGAACCTACTACCCTGGGTACTACCAGAATACTCGCAGATGTGTTGCCGGCCTTTAAAAAATGATGTGCAAAGTACGAAATGATTCGTATCTTGAACTTCGGAATCTACTCACTATACCAACAAATTGTAACATTGACCTAAATAATTATACTTATAGGAAACGACTATATTTTACAAAGTCTTGTACTAAATAGCATTCCCTTGCGATCAATCTTCAATTTTTAATAAAATTCATTTATAAAGACAACACACGTAGCACCAGTTTTTAAGCTAATAATTAATTGCAGAAAACGCAGGATCGTTAGACAGGCATGGTATATAAATTTTGTTAGTGAAAATTTTATATAATATTGTAATATACAGATGGTTCGGCGAATAGCAATCGTGGTAGCCTTCGCCGCGGTAGCAATGTACTTCCTCTACCCTAAAAAGAAGACCAGTCCTCCTTCAAAAGAAAACTAAAGAAAGGAATTGTCGAAAGCATATTTAAAAATAATAAAAAAATATCAGATTTGGCTGCTACTACGGTTATACACTAAATAGATGACGTGAGAGAACTGCCATGTAAGAATTATTATTTTATAAAACTTTATGGGAAAAACATAAAGGAGATTGATTAATTTGCTAATAGGAGACGCGCCTAAAATCAGACTTCTTTCGGGCCTTTTTCTTTCTTTAAATATCGCAAATCTGCGAATGACAAAGGAAACGGGAATTCCACAAATCTTTCGCGTAGACACATAAATGTTCTACTAGCAACGGAACTATAGGTACATTCGTTCATCCCCCTAAGGTTAGCAAACTATTAGACGTAGAGACTCGAAAATTTCCTTGTTGATAGGCCTTGCAAAAAAAGTCATCCGGAATATTGTTTTGTGTGAAATCGGACCATAAGTTTTGAAGTTATTTAACAAATACATTTATCGTGATTCAGATACGGAACCCTTTTATATAAAAGAGCGTCTTGACACGCTCTTGACTTTTAACGGAATATATTTAGAGCGCATAAGGATTGAATACTTTTGGATACATATACACGGCTTTCTTCTTGAAGCTTGTAAATGGATAAACCTAATAACAATATGTGATGCTTCCTATTTGTTCTCAGGCTGTGGAGGCGATATTATCCAACGTTCCAGAATGGCACCCTCCACCGTTTGCGAGTATTAAAGGTAATACTTTTTTGTTAGCTGTGAATACTTGAAATAGCCGCTTAAAATTTAATTAAACTTTATTCAATTCGGAAAGTTATTCATGAGATAGAGATAAGGCAATTGACATTAAACATAATTAATATTAGAATAGACAGCCCGTAATTTTTATGATGTAGCAATTGCTGCTATTCTGGAGTACATGGAATATTCCATTTTTTTGTGGTAGTCATAGAATTATAGAGTATCGATAAGGAGATAATTAAAAAACTACTTGATACGTTTCCACTCTCGTAGATCATGCAGATCTACTCGTCTTTGTACCCTTAATGTTGACTTACTAGTATTTGATATGAACAGAAATAAGAGTCAATAATTACGATTTTACAATAATTACTGCTTTAAAACCTTTTATTTTTCAATGGTAAATTTGAGTGATTAGTTATTTTATAGTACCTCGAATAAATCTTTAATCCGCGAATGATTTTCGCACCGTTTCGGATCTGAGCAGAAAATACGTCTTTTGTGATCGGTTTTGTAGTGGGTAATGATAACATTAAATCAGATGTATGTATATTGGACATATATAAAACATAAGTTGAACTTTTACATAGTATGAGTGTAAACATGAAAAACAATGGAAAACTCAGCCAAAAACTGTGCCACAACGCTGATTTTCAGTTGAAATAACATTTGAGCTTTCCGTTTACGTCACAACGCATAAAAATTATTTATACATAACATGCCAATAATAATAAAAAAAAATTCAAACATATTTATCATACCGGCTACAACCTAACATAAAATGACGTACGAATTTTATTTTATGTTACAATAACAATATCACCAAATCAGTATCAATATAATTTAAGCCAAAATATTATTTAATTGGGCATCTAGTGTTGCGAACTGTTCAAATCTCGAAAACCGCACGACACTCCGTTCCTACGTCCGCTCCGTTCTTAGCGGTTGTCTACTAACTATAAACTTAGTAGACATCCGCTAACAACGGATTTTTTTGATAGGACCAGGTCAGGGAGGTCTAAGGGCTCTCGCAAGTTTAATTTAACGCAGACGAAGTCGCGGGAAACAGCTAGTTTTTATACAAAACAGAAAAGGTAAACGATAATGGCGGAATGATTTCTATTCTTCAAGAAGGACTTTTTATTAATTTCATGAGGTATTTAACTATGCAATGATACCCTAATTGCTTGGCTCAAACAGCCTGTGTGATTGGTTCTAACAATGTCGTTAAACGCATATTAGGGGCGAACGGCTCTATCCGTGCATATTAAGTGCCCCAACCGATATTGAATTTCACCTGATATTACGCGGACAACAAGGCTAGAAATAATCGTCATTATTGCATATATATTTGTATATTTCTGCCTATATACTTTCGATGCCTTAATTCAATATACAGTTATGAAAATTGTAAGAAATTACGATTTTTATAAGCAGATAAAAAACCTTAGATCCCAATCGTATTTTGTATGTGGCATTTACTTCTAACCTTCGATAGTTGTGTATAATGCCGAAGCCAGACATAGCTCAAAGTGTTTGTATATTTTTGTCCTTGAGGACTACAAAATATCACAAAACTGCGCAGCTACACAAACTCCCCGGCCACACTACGTGATCATTCAAATGAAGCTATTTCTGGCTCCGGTATAAAGAAAAATCGATAAGACTTGATTGGATTTCATAATTTACATACCAAAGTTCAAAGTAACTTAGTAAGCTTCCGTCGCGATTTTTTCTCTTTTCCGTATAGACAAGGGAAAAAATCGCCATATGACTAGCAAACGGCAAGACGATGCACTCTATATTTCACTGACTTCTGCACTACTGAAAGACTCGTAGATACGTATTAGAGAGAATAAAATTTCAATATGTTATAGCACAATTTTTGCGGTAACATCAAAAGTTTGGTCTTTTCGAAGGTTATGTAATTTTCTTTAAGGAGTTTGAAATATATACGATGTAAAAATTAACCGATGTTCTTTCCATTTCTCTTCGGATGAAACTGTCATAAAAATCAAATAAGTCTTTTTTCTTTAAACTTCCCCTGACGAATTAGAAATTATTCTTCTCGTGGCTCGACTATTCCGAATCAGTGGTAGCTTTTAAAATATTTGACGATTCAAAAGAGCTTGTAAAAGTGTGCCTATACAAACAATATTTTGTATGTATTCGTGCTTCTTCACTTCGGTCCTTGTTGCCGGAACCAGCCATAGCTTCATTTGAATAATCATTTCAATGATCATATAGTGCGCCCGGGGACTTTATGTAGCTGCGCAGTTTTGTAGAACATTGTAGTCTTAAAGGACAAAAATGTACAAACACTTTGAGCTATGTCTGGCTCCGGCATGAGACCAATAAAAATGAAAGTGCAACCATATACATATTTATATTATTTATCACCATCACACTAAATACTTAAAACCGAAAGTTACCTATCAGGACATTTCAAAAACTGCGTGAGGTGCAAAGATGAAATTGGGCAGTAAGTTTTCAGCAGCAGAAGCCCGCTAAAAACGGATTTTTCGAAAGGGCCGGATTAAGGAGGTCTTTCGCAATTTTATGCACTGTCGGTAACATTTTATGAAAATTACGCGGACTGGGGGTATGAAATTTGGCACAATTATAGTTTATATAGAGGAGGGTGTGCTAATATTATTATAAAATATGCATTATAAGTATGTTAAACTATTAAAATAAAATCACACGCTCACCCATGCCATACGGTTACAAACACATGTATAAATTTTACTATATAAGATTATGTCAAAGCGAAGATATGACAACGACGACAAAATAACAATGTATTTTGTTCATTGACATTTAATGTGATTAAATTCTCAAATAAATCTTATTATTGTAAGAATAAAAACTTTGTACATAGCTTTAAATGAGCCTATGGTACGCAAATACGGTTTCTGGCCGAATTTCAATCACCCGGCGATATTTGGTATTTCTAACACTACCTTCTGACATAGAGGGTCTATATAGCAGATGCGTTGCCGGCCTTTGAGAACTGAGTATGCTCTTTTCTTGAAGGTCCCTAAGTCGTATCCGTTCGGAAATATAGACACTGGTAATTGATTCCACTGAGGAATTGTGCGAGGTATGAAGTGATGGTATTGTTGTCGCATTTCCTTCGTTCCACTCCTCACCCCTCCTTAATAAAAGGCCGGCAATGCATCTGTGAGCCACATGATGGTGCAGATATCCATGGGCGTCGATAGTCACTTAAGTGAACCGGCCGTCCGTTTGCCCCTTCTTTGCAACCAAACTTTAAAAATGCATGTATAGTTTCATTTAAATCTGGAAAATAAAGCATTATGATAAACTATTCTAATTAGAGGTAGCGCCATGCTTGTAGCCGAATTGGGCCGGCGCTTCCGGGTACCAGTACCTCTTTCTCACATGAGATATAGTATGGGATTCATGTCGCGACATGTTTCGACACGCTTTTGTTCGTGAAACAATCATTGTTGTTTGATGGAAAGAAATGTAAACACTTCTGCTCGTCACGTCGTAAAAAGTGAATAAAACTATTCTTTTATCTCTTTATAACGAATTTTAAAACAACCTAACCTCAACATAACAAACCTCAGTTCAACGAATTACTTGAAATAACGAATATTTTCTTGTTTACCTCCAATTTGTTAAATCGAGGTTGCCCTGTACTTATTAAGGTGCACAAGCAATGCTCATGCATTGCAAGCATGTATAGGTATCCCTATTGCCTAATATAATAATTTGATACAATTCAGGCGTTGCAATCGTAAACGTGCACGCAACAATCTTTTCCTAAGTTACTTAGAAGTTACAGACCGAATATAATATATAGTGATTTACGAGGTAAATATATTTTACGAGGTTTAAGGGACAAATAAAGTGAGCCTAATACCTTAAAATAAGCTATGATACGTTGAAAATTGTGAAACAATACTATTCGTGTGTAATCACACGAATAGTGTTAGTTAGTCGAGAATGTTGATATAGAGTGACTTTATATCGGCTGTAATATAAGAGAACATATAAAATTCCTTAAGGAAAATTATTCCTATCTCCTTATTATTGTCATTTTTTACAATTATACTCCAGACAGAGAGACCAACATCAAACTTTCAACAACCTACACCTTTTCACATAATGAATATTGATGATAGCAGTAAAATTTTCGTTCTAGATTCCCAAAGTGGTCCAGGTGGACCCCCAGTGGTGAAAGAGAGACTCGACAGAGATCTATGTTGGCGTAACCAACAATGGGGGTCCACATTTCGTAACGGGGGTCCACGAAAATTTCTTTGTGTTCGATAGTGAAGAAGTAAAATGTAATCTTAACTTCACTTCATCTTCCTATATAGCAGATAATATTTTAAGAAGTTCAGCGACTGTTACTTATGAAACATTTGATATTACATATTCTGTATAAAGTGTCGAGACAACAACATAAGAAAATATACTATTGAACTTTTTATTTTTCTAACTCCAAATGGGAGTTTTCTAAATAAAATAAATGAGAATTGATATTATTTATTTAATTGCTTACTCGTGCTGTGAGGACATCTCATAAGAGGAAAGTTGATTGAAATCATTCTATTTTTTCCAACTTTACATTTTTATGACATCCAATCACAGCACAATTATTTAATTATCATCTTTTTTTAGAAAACTGAGAATTCGTGGTTGGAACTCAACCACTAGGTAAATTTCTATATTTAGGTCTAATGTTCATCTAAGTTTTGTATAGTTTCGGTAATATGGTAAAAATGTTGGACCCTCTGAAGTAACACTGTGGCCAGCTAAATTTTGAAAGTGGACTACGAGACAAACAGTTTGGGATCCTCAGTTTTAAATGAATGCCTTGACACCGGAGGTCTCTAAGTTGCCCCATACAACAACCACGGGAACTCCAAAGCCGTCAGCCGAATAGGACATATAATTTATTCACATATAAAGTCCTTTAATTCATTCTTTTTGTTTGTTTCATGTAGATATTTATAATTGTGGATAATTATTAACAATAAACGAACTTTGTTGTAAATTCCTTGCCAGTAGTGAAAATGCAAAATCAGCTGTAGTTTCACTTTCAAAAGGTCCTAATAATTTCTATATTTTGTTAAACTTTATATTCCTCGCCGATATGATATTACTCCTATTCCTTTGAATGTAAGAAATGAAGTGATGTCTTTGCTTGCGGCATTATTTTTCTCTGACTGAACCGCCAATTCGTATTGAACTTTATATAGATTTAGGTACGTTCTTAATGTTTTGTATTGATAGGAACTAAAAGGTTTTCTTATGTGTAAAAATGTCAAAAAATATGTGTAGATACTTGATCCAAGTGGTTGTTGTGATGTCTATTAAACTTGTTGATTATGAATATTATTTTTCTTTCTA